>CM044443.1:79919479-79941305 GCA_024363595.1 Xenopus borealis | reverse complement strand
GGTTTTTTTTGCCTTCCTCTGGATCAACTAGCAGTAAGGCAGGATATATATAGACTTAAAATATTGAACTTGATGGACATCTATCTTATTTCAACATAATTTACTGGGGCTTATTTATCAACACTGGGCAAATGTGTCCATGGGCAGTTACCTATAGCGACCAATCAGTGATTAGCTTTTTAAAGCCAGCTGCAAGTAGAACAATGAATGCAGCAATCAGATTGGTTGCCATGGGTTACTGCCTATGGACACATTTGCCCAGTGTTGATAAATAACCCCATTAGGTGAGTTAATCAATTGAAGGAGCGAGATGAAACTAATGGAGGCGATGACAGTTAGGCTTAGACTGAAAATTCCCCAACAATCAAAATGGGACTACTATGTCTCTCACAATAAATAACCCAAAATAGGGGTCCGAGTAAGATATACCTTATAAATAAACTCAACTACAGAGATAGGTGGGGTTCTACATATAGTATGTTTCCTGTATGCTTTTACTATTACCTTTTTTTTTTTTCAGTTCCCTTTCTGATATATGATTATTGTTTATGCAAATGTCTGACAACAAAATGATGTAAAATCAATATATTTCTGCTGTCAGAGAGACTTTGCAATGTCTGGAAACTTATATGGCAAAAATCAAATAAAAACTTAAGTTACGAAAAAAATAAGACTGTAGGCTGGGTGCTTTTATACAGGTCGCGTACGTTTGAGTTGACTTCTAATGTCCTCATATTTTACAGGAGGTACATTATATATTTTAATATTCAAGTTTCGGTGAGTCGTGTGACAATTACTTCCTTATTACGATTATAGCTGATGACTTCACTACCATTTATAATGATATCTCCACTGGAACAGTGACTAATGTAAAGTATCTGTAATCTCTGCTTTGCTTCAGAATTTGTTGCTCCTATATAGATAAGGAATAATAATATGTTTGCTGGAGTCTGAAAGCTGTCATGGACTGTTCTTTTATTCACCGTAGCAGATGTTCAGGTCACTGGAAGGAGCTGCAAATACCAAGTTATTTACTGCCTCTTCAGTCAAGAGTGAATATTTGTATTAAAGTCTTAACTTTTCCCTTAAAATGACTTATATTTGTATGGCATGATATCTAGGTTTGCTTTCTTCATTTTTACTTGAACCTTAAAGGGGAACTCCAGAAAAACATAACTGAAGCTTTTTGAAAAGTAAACATAATTTCAAGCAACTTTGCAATACACATCAATTAAAATAATATGCAGACTTTTTATGGTTTTTGACAGTTCCCTAAGCCTAGTCCCTCCTACTCTACCAGGACTTCAAATGATGCAAAAATAGAAGAATGATTAGACAGCTGAATTTCAGCATAGAAAATTGCATTTATTCATACTTTTTGAAGAAACTGGTAACTATGATTAGTATATTAGGGGTTTCTGTGTTATGTGGGCGTCTATCAAATTTAAGTTTGGAAGCTGGAGTTGCAGTGCAACTGTTATTACTGTTACTGAAATGCCTGTTATTTGAATGTCTGTAGATTTACACTTCTATTTTGTTACATTTTGTATTTTACATTGTTATATTTTCATATTATTTTCACTTCTTGCAAGGACCTGAAGCAAGCCATTTTTGAATAACCTAATGCTTTCATACAAACCATATTACAGTTGTTTCCAAAATTTCATATTCTACATTTCAGTTTCTGTGGAATCCCCGCTATCTAAAAACTAACCACCCAAAATTTAGTGCCAGTTGATTCCTGTTCCTCCATAGGCTTGCTATTACTCCATTATGAAAGTCAAGTCTGACCTGTCCAACTCTCGTCCTTGTTTACCTTCCATCTGTAACTGGCATTTTCCCATGTTGGTTTTCAGGCATTGGTAATCCTGAAAGAGTGCAACATTTGATTAACATTAAATGAGTCCTCCACCCAAGTCCCCAAAGTCCATTTCCTTTTAATCAAATATTTTGCTACATCAGTGCCACTAGAACAGAGAATATACACAGTTTGACCCATACTGCTTTTAATTGCAACTACTTTAAAATGTTCAACATATATTTAGGGGGCACATTTACTAAGGGTCAAAGTGAATATTCGAATAACATTTCGAAGTAATTTTGGGCTACTTCGACTATCGAATATGCCAAAATTTGATTTGAATAGAAAAAATTACACATTGAAGTTTCAAAGTACTTTCCCTTTAAAATCCTTCAAATTCGACACTTTGCCACCTTATAGGTGACAAATTGCTATTTTAGCCTCTGGGGGACCTCTACCTGTCCTGAAATTCTTTCTTAGTCCTAGGATATTGAAGGATTTTGCGCACAATCCTTCGGATTATTCGATTCAAACGATGCAATCGAATTGGGTCCATTTTTGATTGAAAAAGCCCATTTTAAAAAATTTGATGGTAAATCTGCCCCTAGATGTAGCCATCCTTTAATTTGTGTGCAAAAAAAAAAAGTGGTGTGGTCAGTTAGTGTTTCGTGCATCAAACATTGTCTGACCTACAAGTGACCTACAAGTGACCTACAACTCTGAGCCCCCATTGAGAAGGTACTTCAAGGCTGAGCCCTCCCTGTCCTCCCAGGTGATAGAGTGCAAGGGCTCCGAGGAACATTATCCCACCAACGTTGAAGTCTAGGATAGGGGATCCAACCACAGTGCTCAAATAACAGAGAACTGCGTGCACTAGACCTAAAGAGAATTCTGAATTTAAGGCCCCAAAACTATTTATAAACCCATTCTGGGACCAGCCTGCACTTCACTTTGGAAGGCCCTTTTTAAAGGACAACTGTACTCTAAAAATGTGTGCTATTGTAATTAGTGGAGTCAAATTCATGTTCTATCTGGTATATTTCTGTACATAGTATGAAAAATATATGATGTGGCACCTGGCATGTGTCTTTATGTGCATTGATGTTCTTCTCGTGAAGACGCAACTGTATTATGCTTTGGGGTAGAATGTTTGTGCCTAATGCCACACCCATAACATTGCCTTAAAGGAGAAGCAAACCCTAAAGTAAAAAAAAAAACCTACCCCCACCCTACATAGACCCCCCTCGCTGCCACCCTGGGTAATTGCCCCTAAGTCTTTACTTACCACTCGGTGCAGATTCAGGGCATCAGAGTTCACTGCAGCCATCTTCTTCTCTTCTGAAATCTTCGGAATGAGTGCAGGGTATTGGTGCATGCTTAGTAAGGGCAATCTTCCAGTTCCAGACGACTGTGCATGCACCAAAAGTCATGAAAATTTCCAAAGCGCCAGAAGAAGACCCAAGATTTCAGAAAAGAAGATGGCTACCTGAACTCTGATGCCCTCAATCTGCACCAAGAGTTAAGTAAAGTCATTTACCCATGGTAGCAGTTAGGCTGGGAGGGGGGTTTATATAGGGTAGGGTTTTTTACTTTAAGGTTTTGTTCTCCTTTAAGGATCCTGGGTATCACACCAATTGAGTACTAGGTAACAATGCTGAATTGCTCCCCATTTATTTAATTGGATTTAAGGGTTAATTTGCGGTTCAGGAGAATGTTGCTCAAAACATGGCAGTCAGGCCACTGTGTTTTTAATTGCCTGGGAAGTAAGCATGTCATGTGCCATAGCCCAGACTAAAAAAATTGATTTTTTTCAACCAGTTGGAACTTTAACTGTTTTAAGTCCACCTTACCCTAATCTCTCTAGTTATTCATTTATTTAATATATTTTTTTTATTATTTCACACCACTGAAGTACTTAAGATTTTAAGATTAAGACTTAATCTAGATGATGGGAGAGATGAAATGGGTAACTAAATCAAAATTGGCAAAATCTTCGCAATTAATTTACACTTGAATGTTAATTTTATATATACAAATACGGTCTGCAGAAGGCTCAATAGGATGATTATTACAGATATGGACAGAAAAGTGATTTTAGAAGCTGTGAATTTGTGCTGTGCACTGGAATGAATGCTTGGAAGACTTGATCCACTCATGAATCTTCCTATGAAAGACGTCACTTTGAAGGAAAGAATCGCTTATTAATTCTGTTTGTTAGCATGGAAGAAGGGAATAGGACTGACAGTTTTTGAGAAGCAAGTCCAAAGCTGTGATAGAAGACCAAGGGGTGGAATCTTGCTGTTTTTTCTTGCTCTGATGTGCCCATGTTGTGTGTGGTGGTGGGGACTTGTTTTTCACATGCATGTTCATTTCTTTTGTCCTGTGTCTTGCTGATAAATGACAAATTTTTAATAATTGGATTTTTTAAAACATATCTTGTTTTCTGTTCCTTGTTTTAAGAAGCAATGACTGAATCCGCTGAGTAACTTTAGTTTTTCATCTAAGCCCACCTCCCTATGCATTAATTCCATGAAAACGATTGTGTGTAGTTGCAAGAATTGCTGTTTTAAGAATGTTTTCTGTCTTGTTGCTTATCTTCATGCATTATACTGCACTTGCCCCGGGTAGAAAGCGATCGTAAAAGAAAGATAATGTTGAACTTTAGCACCAATTTAGAATTAATATTCCACGCTCATTTATTTTATTTTTCCAACTTTGCAGTGCAGGACATACAGTATTTGTAACTAATGTTCAACTACACTATATATTTTCATACAAAGCTGTTTGTGCAGATCTGGGCCCAGTAATATCCTTGCATCTAACCAGTTGGTCTGCTCTTGGGAAACTACCGAGTGTTCCAGCTGCTAGAATATCATTGATGTACATGGTTAGAATGTAGTCAAAAGTTGCGTGCAAGTCACTCGACTAGTACAAGAGCATACAGAAAAATACAGTAGCGTTTCGGAATATTTTTTAGAAAGATTTCATGTGGAATAAAAGCTGCCGTTATACAGCACTGTAAACATGTGACAGATTATAGGAAAGTCAGAAAAGCAGAGTATTTGTGCTTTGTTGCGCACAAGAGTAAATTTAAAAAGGGACTATTGAGATGTAAAAAAGTGGACGTCCATTCACACATAACCGTGTGATTTGGTATAAATTCTAAGAATTGGCAATATTGATTAGTCAATTGGAATCCTTATATCTATAGGAATTAGGTGTTCACTGCTAGAAGAGGCATAAGCTATTATCATTTTTAGTTTGGATAGTTAGTAAAGTGAACAACACTAGAGTTTGAATATGAGCATGCTAACATCTTTCTGGTGTTCTGCAAAAATCATTATGCAAAATCAATTTTGGCTAAATATTCCTTTTAATGGACACTGAAGCTGCGAAAAGGACAGCAGATTTTTGTTAAGTGAATTGTGACATTTTACTGTGGTCAGCGCAAATCCACTTAGACACAAGAACACATTCTCTACTGGCTTTCTTCAAAATGATTTTGCTTTTCTCTGTAATAATAAAACAGTGCCTTGTATTTGATCACAACTACCATATAATGAATTCTTATTGGAGGCATTATTAATTGATTTTCTAGTAAACCTAAGGTATGAAGATACAAATTACAGAAAGACCCTTTATCCAGAAAACCTCAGGTCTTGAGCATTCTGCATAACTGGTCCAATAACCTGTAGTAAAATCATCACAGGACATTTTAGGGTACTGGCACATGAGATTTGTCACCTGTAATAAATCTTCACTACAATGGGCAACTAATCTCTTGAAAATGCTTTCCTACCAGCTATGATGGTAATTACCTGTGGGAAATCTGTTTTTACCCAAAGTTTCCTTGCAAGGCAACTTTAAACATGATGCAGAAACACTGCCGCCTTCTCTGGGCCCAAGCTTTATTAAGGTGGATTGAGGCAAAATGTACAGACAAATAAAAAATTTTTATATTCTATTAAGAAGTGATGACCGCCATGTCCTCTAGTCTAAAAAGAAGGCCCATTGAGCATGTTAGTGCACAGTTCAAAAGCCAGCATTCATGAATATATTGGGGTGCATTAGTAACACAGCTTGCACACCTGGAAGGCCCAATTAATGCTGAACAATATATACAGGTTTTGGAGCAACATATGCTGCCATCCAGTCTTTTTTCAGGGTAGGTCTTGCTTATTTCAGCAAGACAATGTGACCTTAGTTCCAACATCATGGCTCCATAGTAACTCATTATGAATCCAAAAATATTACAAAATACCCTCTCAAATCTTGTATTTGGGAAAAAAAAATGGAACAGAGTTTCACTTTCATCTACATTAATTGGTCTCTTCAGATCCCAAATGTTTACAGAGTGTTGTTAAAGGAAGGGTAGATGCAACACAGTGGGAAACCTGCACCTCTCCAAGCTTATCTGAAACAAGTTGGCGACATCAAATTTGAAAAGGAATGTATTTGTTTTTAGTAAATAATAACCTTTCTTAGTTTCTCTCATTTGATATGTTGTCTTTGTACTATTTGCAATTACACACCGGGTTTAAATGATGTATCTTCAGAGTAGGACCTACAAACTAAAGCTGTTCATACATGTTAAGGGGCCAGAAAAACTGAATTCACTGGGTGTGCAGATATGTTAGGCACCACCCAGTTGAATTCAGTTTGTATTCTGTCTGGTGCTGCTTTGTGGGAAAAATGCACACGCTCAGGGAATTTTTAAAGCAGTGCCACACCTACATCTTTTAACTTTCTAGGCATCCCTTGCACAAATCATAGCTGAAGAATGTGTTTTATAGACCTGCATATATTACTTGTTGAGCACTGTCCTGTTTAAACTTTCTATGGCCACACATGTCACAGTCAGAACCTGTAGCAGGCATCCCACCAGTTTGCTGATCAGCCATCCGTTTTATTTAGTTTTATATCAGAAAATGAGACCGATGAAGGCAAAGATGTAGCTGGGGACTGTAGAACTCCAGGCGTGAGACCAGGCTGAAATAAGGAGGAGTAGCAGTACATACCAGCTGTTGTGCAGAATTTATATGCTGCCCTGCAGGTGAATAGTAATTTAAACATACCATTCTTAGCAAAGTTTTAAACAATTTCCACCTAAAATACAGTAAGTCTCTTTTCTTTAGCAAAAAAACTACATATAATAATACACTTTTTAAATTCTAGCCAACATTTGCTCAAAAAAAAAAAATCCGAAACCAAGAAACTTTTAAGTCCGTTTTGGAAGTTTGCACCAACATGTCCACTTGCAGCAATACGTTTTGCATACAATTCATCAAAGAAAGCTTTATTGGGAACAACACATATCCTACATCAAAATAACAATATGCCGAGGGCAGACCTCCAGAGGCCATGTGTTCAAACAGTCTGGAGGAAAAGAGGTTTCATCCATAATTTCATACCTTTTTTGAATATTATGAACTCTTTCCCTACTGTAACTATACTGTCATTGGATATCTTCGAGGAAGGGTTGGGTGTTTTTTTTTTTTGCAATTTGGAAGATACTGGGTTTACTGAAACTAGCTTTAGCACAAAGTTGTTCCAGGGACAGGTCTGATTGCCATCTTCGGGTCTGGAGGACATTTTTTAGTCCCCTTTAAGGCAAATTGGAAAGGCTTCAGACAGGGGTTTCCCCCATTCCTCTAGATCAGTGGTCTCCAACCAGAAGCTCTCAGTGGCCTCAAAGCAGGTGCTTATTTTTTTTAGGAGGCAAGTTTTGGTTGCATAAAAACCAGATGTACTGCCAAACCGAGCCTCCTATAAGCGGCCAGTCCCCATAGGGGCTACCAAACAGCCAATCACAGCCCTTTTTTGGCACCTCATGCTTGTGTTGCTCTCTAAGTCTTTTTACATTTAAATGTGGCTCACGAGTGAAAAGGGTTGGGGACCCCTGCTCTAGATCAACTAACAGGTAAGTTCATGTAGAGCAAAAGGTTTAACTTGATAAGGGTTTTTTTTTTTTTTTTTTTTTTAACCAAACTACTATGTCAATATGTTCTCAATACAGTGAGTATTAATCCCACATGAATACCTTGTGGGTTATAAAGTCACTGATTGCATGAAGGTCGTGATATTTTTTTATGTCTGGCTGCTTCTCTGTGCCGTCATGCAAAATACAATAAAGAACCTCTTATCATACACAATGTAAGTACTCTGCAATTTCACCCTTAAAGGCCAAGGAAATTCAAAGAAATAAATTCCCATTTTTACTTTCTTTAACAAAAAATTTATCTATCTCCAATATACATTAATTAAAAAAATGTGTACCGTTTTTATAAGAAACCTGACTGTATGCAGTGAAATTCTCCCTTCATTTAGTGCTGAGGATAGGAATTGTCAGACGGTCCCTATCTGCTGGCAGGGAAACAATCATACTTATGAACAGCAAGGGGAGCCCCTGCCTTACTTGCTAGCCATGCAGAACTCAAGCAGCTTTGTTTTTGATCATTTATGACGATCCCTAAGAAGCCCACTGAGGCCACACTGAGCATGTGTATGTAGTCTAGTCTTGCTGTTTAACAAATTTACATGAAGGCAGCCCCCTGTTTCCAACTTTGAAAGCATAAATCATTTGTTTGATTAGGCTTGTGTTGCAGTAAGTTCATGTTTATATTTAGTATACAAAATACAGCATTTCTAGCCTAATTCTATTTTAGACTTTCCTTGCCCTTTAAATAAATTAAAATTTAAAATACACAGACCGATAAAAGCTCCCAACAGACCGAGTTGGCAGTTTATTGGCCCGTGTGTGGGGCCATCCGACAGGCTTCCCCAATGCCCAGATCTCGATCGGACAGGTTAAAAAACCTAGTCGGATCGTGCCCGCATATTATTATCGCCCGTATCGCCTCCATTCTGATCTGATATCGACCACTTCAGTGTGGGCATATCGGGGAGAGATCCGCTCCTTTGGCGACCCCTGTCTATGGCCACCTTTAGCATGCAGCTCACGTCACTGATTGGTTACAGCCTGGTAACCAATCAGTCAAAACAAAGCAGGAAGTAGTTTTCTGGCAATTATGTTAGACACCCAGACACTCCAGCCTTTATAGATTATAATTTTGGCTAACTAACTAACTATATTAGAAACGTTTTTTTTTATTTTGAACAGCCTATCTATTTACCTAGTTGTTATTTTAATAGTGAAAAATTCCTTTAAGAATAGCTAATATTTTAGTGATCCCATTTATAAAAGGAAGGATCGTAAAATGATCTGTTTTTCTGCTTTTTTGTTAACTCTCTGCCACACAATACAATATTTTACACTACTTATATGTATTGAAAAATGTGATCCTTTACACTGAAAAAAGTGTGTACATTTTTAGGCAAGCCTCATGTATGCATTTCAGTCATTTCCTTTGTGAGCATACCTTCATGATCTTAGGTAGCAATTTTTATTCCGTAATGCCTGTTTGTTACATTATTGTAAGACTGTTTGTTATAAAGGAATAAAAGTGTTGTGTATCTTACTGGTGCAGTACAAGTGATGATGTTGATTTCCTAAAGCTTTTTTACTGGTAACTTTTCCCTGAGAAAAGTGCATGCTATTGTTTTACTAAATGAATAGAGCAGGATTTGGAGTGCTGCTTGGCATTGAGGCTCAATTATCTCCTGTTAAAGTCCATGGATTTTGCATGTAGGGTAGCATGGTTTCTTGACCTTTTTCTTTTAGTAAATTAAAAAAATCTGCACATTACAAATGAAGAAATATACCAGTATCATGAGAAGGGTATTCAAAAGGTGGCCGACACAGGGAGATCCACTCGTTTGGTGATGTCGCCAAAAAAGTGAATCTCTCCATGATATGCCCACATTGAGGGGGCCATATCTGGTTGATCCGATCGCAGGCCCTGGGGCCCAATGATAGGATCAGAATAGAGTCCATACGGGTGGTCAGATCACCTGAGCGCATAAACCAGTGATCCTCAAACTTGGCCCTCCAGCTGTTAAGGAACTACAAATTTGCCTGACTGTGGCTGTCAGACTCCTTCATTGCATTGTGGGACTTGTAGTTCCTTATCAGCTGGAGGGCCAAGTTTGAGGATCACTGGCATAAACAAACAGAAGTTTGCAATTGATCCTCAGCGTTCAGCTAAGATGAATGTGACCTCTTCTAGGTGCTGACTGACTAGCAGGTTAGAGCTGTAAAGGAGGAAAGTGTTCTGTTTATTACATTAGACATCCATTTACTCCAGCCTTTATAGATTACTTTCAAATGCGATCAGGCCTGGACTGAAAGACAAAATTGGTCCAGGAATTTCAGGTACACCGAGGCCCAATCAGCCCACACCAGGCCACTAAATACATTTCTATGGCACATTATTGCAGCCCTTCTGGCATTTGCCAAAACCCACAGATTGCCAGTCTGGGCCTGAATGCAATCTGCTGATTGGTTGGTATGGATTACTAGAGCTTTGTGACTTTTTACATTACCCTTAGTTGTTATCTGATACTGGTGCATTCCATTAACCACTGTTAGAACAATGCATTTGTGTGATGTTCATTGGATCTAGCAAACAATATGATTTTGTATGAAATATTGTAAAATTATAGAGAAATGTACACTAATGGTACATACATTTAATTTAAAATAAGTCAGATAGTTGGTATGATTTGTAATTTGCTATCAACCTGGGGAACTTCACTCGGGTACTGTAAGTAACAGAGGCCAAGGGGCAGATTTACTAAGAGTCGAGTTCAAGGGTTGAAAAACCCTCTAATTCGACCATGGGAATAACTGCGAATAGTCTGGGAAGTAAAATCCTTCGAATTCGAATATTGAATTTGAAGGATTTTACCGCAATTTGATTGGTCGAACTATAAAAACTTTGATCGATAAAATGTATTATTTATCTGCCGAACTAGGCAGTCTAATAAAAATTGAAAGGGGAAGTACTTCAAATAGTCCAATATTCAAATAGATTTTTATTCTAATCATTCGATTCAATCAAATTTTCAAAATTTACTGGTCGAAGTGGTCTTCAAAAACATTCGAAAATTTGAATATTTTTGAAAATTCCATTGACCTTCGAATTCTTCATTTGAATTTAGTAAATCTGCCCCCAAATGTTGCTTGTGAAGAAAGCTACAATGTGAGAATGTGAGGAATGTAGGGCAAAACAACTTGGTATAAAATATTGGAAGAAGTAAGAGTTAGAATTTCAGTATTGTATGCTAGCCCTGTGAAATGCCTCTGAGGTAAAAAATGGAGCACAATAATTATCTGATTTTTCTTTGTGTAGATCACATTTCAAGATGATATTCTGACAGTACAAATATCTGGAGCCCTCTAATTAAAGGTTCCCGCCTTAGTACGATAACACAGCACAGTTAATTGTGTTGGTAATTATGCGGTTCAAGGTGAATAGGATCGGCCTCACCCAGTCTCCTCTACAAAGTAGTAGAGCTGGTTTTGTCTTCTCGCCGTGGTTTTCTCAAAACAGAATTCTCAGCCATTGGTTTTGGTGATGTGATGTAACGAACATCTGAGATAAATATTTCCAGAGATGTTGCCCATGGCAATCAATCTGCAATTTATATTTAAACAGTCACCCACAAGTTTGAAAACCAAAGCAAAGATCTGATTGGAGATATTTATCTCCAGTGTTTGGAAACATGCCCCATAATATTAATATTCTGACTGTAAATAAATAGTTTAAGCAAGTACCGTGATTTCTATTTTTATAACAAATGATCAGGTTCCTAGCAAGACTAAAACTTTGGTTCAAACCATTTAAAGAAAAACTAATACTCCAATCTCTGTAGTGCTCTATATAAAATATATATTGCTTAAAAAGCTCATGTAAAACCCTGCTTTGTGTAAATAAACCATTTGCATTATCTTTTAGTAGTTTTTTGCCATTGGGTAATCCTAAATAGAAAATTAGCATTTTAAAAGACATGTAAAGCCTACATTTTCCTACCATTGACTGTATATAACTTGGGCATAATCTTCCCCACCCAAACCACATAATTTGTACTGCATATACACCTCCATTTTCCAGCACCATCACATTTTCCTAGCTTTCCAGCTTTCCCCAGGCAGCCATTTTCCCTCTGACACATAATCAGTAACACTGACATCTACAAACAGGACATTTATGCTGTAAAGTTCATGCAATGCAGAATGCAGGTTACACAGGCACAACGTATTTTGATTAAAAGTTCTGCTGGGGGTGAGCACTGTTATGGTTAAGCTGAGCTCAGGAGAGGGGGTTAGGAGAAAAAAATAGTATAAGACAGCTAGAGTTTCTATGAGCACCAGCAATGCTATCTCATCATTGGCTGTTAGATTAGAGGGTGTGTTAAGTAATCAGAGCTGAGAAGAAATGAGCATGCTCATGAGCCAACAACCAAAGTCAATTCCAGAGGGAGGGGGTAGAGTGGGTTAGAGGAGCAGAAAGAATTCAAAGTGATTAAGGGATGCTGCAATCTTACTGTTAACCTATTAACAGCCAGAGTGTCAGGTATCTAAATATTTCAAAGAGGCTGTTAACTGATTACATTTTTTTGTGCGGAGGGTTTGCATGTTCTTTAAGAAATAAGGGCTTCCCACTGGGATTCTAGGATTCAAAGTACACACAAACAAACCACACATGTTGGGTCACATGAGCCAATTAACGAACAAAGTTTTGTCTTTTGCTCCCATACTCTTCCTTTTACAGTTACACTTGCAGGTTTTCTGATCACGTGATCGCTGAGGCAGCACATAGACCATCACAAAATGGTGGCTCAAGGGAAAAAGATATAAAAGGGCAATATATACTTTTATATTATATATTCCCGATCGGTAAGATTCTTTAAACTTTGTTACAGAAATCATACCCTAACAGGACTCCAATATGCAATTTCTACAGTTCAGAAAACTTTTATCAGAATTGATCTTTACAAGTGAAATAAGCTCTGCCCTCTACATGATCTTAGTTGTGGAAATAATACTTGGTAAAAACTTTCTAAAGTGCCCTAAACTTTTGCACAGTACTGTCTAACCCCAAATAACATAACATAAGCCAAGCATATAGGGGAATACAAATGCCTTACTCTCATGCCTAGTCATTTGGAAGTTTGCTCTTCTGTTGCACAGATTTGTCACATTAGTTGTAAAGTGTTTCTTTTTTTTTTTTCTAATTTGCCTAAAGTTTTTAAAATTTTTCATTTCAAACGTTAAAAAATAACTTTATTTCTATCCTGTTGTATGAGAACTGGTCTCTCTTCCACGGTCTGGCTTACTTTACTCTTATTGATTAGGAGATTGCAGCCACTGATTATTGCATTTACTGTATGGTTACATTTATATGCTGGAGCACAGCTTTATTCAGATCAAGAAATTATTTCTTATAGTTGTATTCATTTCACTTGCGACATAGGCTCCCACTAGTGAAGAAGATGGGAAGACTAGGAAACAGGGAGTAGTAAAGTAGTAATTTACTAGTAGTTTCCCACCCCTTAATTTACAGCTCTTCTGAAGGCCAAAACTCTTTGAATTGTTGCTCCATTTCCTTATGTGGCGGCTTGTTAAGGAGGCGCTGCATGTTTTCACGTAATTGTTTGAAAATGCAGAGCTGATAGCGAGTCTTTCTGGTCTGAATGATTACATTTCAGGTGAACAAAGGGGACAAAATAGTTTCAGTTCCTATCTGATAAGCTTGAAAATGTGTGGGCAATTACTCCGTATCACAAGAATCCATTTGTTCTTATCTCTTTAAAAACCTTTTTAGTTGGCATACCTAGACTAGCCATTTCACAGGGCCTTGCAGTCCCTATGTTTTTGGTTGACTGTTGCCCCTAAACAAGCTCATAGAAGACCTCAGCTGATTAGATTTTTTTTCTCGACTGCAATTCTCTCTCACGCCTAACGCTGAGGGAAATTTAAATATAATGATGGACGGGCATATTGTAATATCTTGTGTGCATTCACCAGATATAATTTCTGCTATAGATTCCATATTGGAATTCATGTAGGTTGTCGGTCTAATATGTAAATAAGTTAATAGCACATGCAGCATTTTCTCCTTTAAATTAAAGAAATGCTTTTTTTTTTATCAAATGGGTGCTGTTATTGGACAGCATCTACATTTTCTCTGCTGATGGAGAAACCACAGTGTGTTCCATTAGTAGCTTGTGAGCAACATGTTGCTCTCCATCTCCTAGGATGTTGCTCCCATGGCCTTAAAACAGGTGCTTATTTTTAAATTCCAGGCTTGGAGGCAAATTTTGGTTGTATAGAAAGCAGTTGCACTGCCAAACAGAGCATCAATGTAGGTTGACATTCTACATAGGGGATACCAAATGGCCAATCACAGCACTTATTTGGTTACTACTGAACTCTTTACTTCTGAATGTTGCTCACAGGTTCAATCCCTGGCTTAAAGAATAGTTTTTTCAAAATAAAACATTTAGACAACCGGTATTTGTTTTAGCAAATGCAGAGCTTGGCTTCGTAAAGTCAAGGGGGCAAATTCACTAAAGGGCGAAGTGGCTAACGCCAGCGAAAATTTGCCAGTGTGACGTCATTTCGTAACTTCGTAAATTCACCGACTTCGCGAATTTTCTCTAGCAAAGTAGATAGACTAGTGCAACTTTGCACCCTAACGCCACCCTAACGCCAGGCGAAGCATCGCAATTACGCTAATTCACTAAGATGACAATTTTACTAAATGTTACCAGTTACGCTAGACGTTCCTTCGCCAGGTCAGACCTAGATAGATAGGTGTTTGAAAAAAAAAAGTCTTTTGTCTTTTGTAGGGTGATAGTCTGAAAAATAGCTAAATTTTTTTTGGGGGGGGTTACCCTTCCCCCCACACATTTCCTAACATATGGCAACTCTACTATACAGTGGGCACATGTTTAGGGTAATAGGACAACTTTATTTTATTTATTTAAGGTTTCCTGGGCTTGTGTAGTGTAATGTAGTGGCTGTAACATATACTTCTATCATACTTTGAAATTAGGCATCGCTAGCATAAATGTGCTTTGCCTGGCGAAATAATACCAGCGCAACTATGCTACCGTTCGCCGACCTGAGCGTAACTTCACACTTTAGTGAATTAGCGTAGCACTGGCGAAAATTCGCCTGGCGAACGTTAGCGAAGGCAATGCCAGCACTTTTTCGCCGCTTAGTGAATTTGCCCCAAGGTGAGCTGACCGTAACACTGTCAAATGCCCCATCTTTTGATTATTGGCATAGCATTAATCTCCTTTGCAACCAGTCCAGTTAAAGGGAAACAATCATGATTATGAATATTTCATACAAGCTTCATCTCGCTGAATTGATAAACTTTCTAAATATAATCCACCTGTAAATAGCAACTTGATTATTTCAGAAACGGTAAAGATTTTCAATCTCCCTCTCTGTCTCTTCATTCTCTCATTGCACAGGAGTCAGAATCAGATTTTGATTGATAGGTCTTATACATCCTTTGTAGGGGCCCATTTTGCCTACAAGATGTATTGGAGCCAGGAGGAAATGTGCAGGAGTCTATGTTCTTAGATTTTGTTTTTATCTCTCGAATACATCTGCTAGGAAAGGAAGCTTGCATTAAATTGATTTTTTTTCCTGATAGTTCCCCTTTAATAGAATGCAGATTAATATGGAAGATATGGCACACTGGCACTAACACTTTAACCAATCCGCGTACAGTAGGATGTTGCTGAAGCCAGTGATCTATATGTTCTATAGAGGCACCTAATTGCTTCCCATTGTCGGTAGCTTTGCAGTTGTGATTGATTCCAGCCATCTCGGCAAGAAAATTGGTTTAAGCGGAGTGTGAGAAAATGCCCCCCCCCCAAACTGTGCAAAAATAAGTAATGAATATTTCAATTGGCTTTTGCTGGTGACTGCAGTTTCCCCTTTTTGCCACTTGTATATCAACAAATATGACCGTTAATGTGTTCATCAGGCATTCTGTGTAGATGTGAATGAAACCATGTCTCTATTTATTGTAACTTGTTCTGTTGCTGCTTCTCGTGTATGTTTTAAATGCAGATATGCTTGGAATGATTGTTCCGCATGTGGAATATGGTTAGTCCTCACACCGTGGTGTTTAGATATAAAAGGCAACACTAACGGAAAACAAATTCTTTCTAAAAGTAGTTTGCATGCTGTTGTTACTTCTCGCTTCAGTTTATCCAACAGAAATGAAGTTTGGGCAGTTTTTTGTGTATTTCTTGTATTGTAAGGGGAGACACTTTGCACATTTATAATAAAAAAAAATTGTCCAGTTCTGTATATAAAAGAAAAAAGATGGTTAACTCTTCCAGCCAAACTGCTGTTATTGCTGTGACTGCACAAAAGAAACATTGACTAGCTTCCTCCACCCCCTGTTACAGTGAAGCCCCCACACCCCCTCCCACAACAACTTGTCAAAGCTATCCAGTCTTGTTTCAAACTTTGGAGGAGAGGGCTTAGAACTGAAGACCCACGTCCACAGAAAATTTCCGTCATCATGAATGGCTGCTCTGTGCTGCCTTGATGACATCAGCTGTAAAAATTACAGAGACAATAAAGAAGTGTGCTACCTTTGTCGACAGCAAAACATTTACAATGCTTCGGGTTTCCAGACCTAAATAAACCCTTCTTATGCAGAACGTCTTTGAGTCTGTATGACTTGCTAACGCCCCTTGTGTGCATATATAAAATGGGGCATAGAAACTGTCAATAAAGTTCTATTTTATTATGTAAATGGAGAGGCAAAACGGTCTGTAGAAGTATGGGATGTCTTTAAACTCGTTCTACAGACAGCTCCTATTATAAAGATAATAAATACATTTTACTTTTGCCCACAGCTCGTTCCAACTGTCTACAAGGGCTTGGTATTTTACTAGTTAGGCCGGTGAAATACCAGCCAGGAGACAACCCTAACTATAGTTCATATAAACAAGCTGCTGTGTAGCAATGACAGAAATTTAAAAAAGGCTATATGGCACAGGTTAAATATTGGATTGATTTTAGATTGCCTAGTAAAACTATACAATACTTTGTAAAAGTATTTCACTTATCTTATTTTATGGAAATACATATCCTATGCTGAAATAGTTTTCTGATATTTTCAATCCACTGAAACAAAGATTTCGTTTTTGAATATAAACCTAAAAATATGTGTTAAATTTAAAACAAAAATGTACTGAAATATGCCGGTTGCAAAAGTATTTTTCTCTGTAATAATAAAACAGTATCTTGTACTTGATCCCAACTAAGATATAATTAATCCTTATTGGAAGAAAAACCAGCCTATTGGGTTTTTTTTAGTGTTTACATGATTTTGTAGTATATTTAAGGTATGAAGATCCAAATTACAGAAAGATCTGTTATCCGGCAAGCCCCAGATCCCGAGCATTCTGGATGATAAGTTCCATACCTGTATTATTATTTTTTATATTTAGGGGCAAATTTACTAAAATTCACCTAAAATCCTACGAATCTATTCGAAATTTGATAAGCAGTCGACTATCGAATGCTTATCGAATAGTTTTAGGCTATCTTTTTGCTCAATATTCAATTTCAAGAAAAAATCGTACTTTTTCCTTTGAGTCTCCAAAATCGATCTATTTGCTAATTCGGTATTCGATGATCGAAGAGGCCAAATTTGCATATTCGAATATCCGAAAAAATTGTACGATCGGTATTCGATCAAATTCAATCAAACTTCTAATCCTTCATGTGAATTTTGTAAATTTGCCCCTTAGTTTTGTATTCAGCAGCTCTCTATTTTGTATTTTCAGTAATGTGGTTGCTATGGTCCAAGTGGTCCTAGCAACCATGCATTGATTTGAATAGGAGACTTGAATGTGGATAAGCCCTGAATAGAAAAATTATTAATGGAAAGTAGAAATAACTATACATTTGTAGCCTTACAGAGCATTTGCTTTTTAGATTGTGTAAGTGATAGCTCAGAAGAAGACCAATAATTCAAAAACTGTAAAGAAAAAATGAAGGCCAACTGAAAAGTTTCTTAGAATTAGCAATTCTAATACATACCAAACATTAAGTAGTTTAGGGTAAATAATATGAGCTTTGAATACTGTTTGTGAATAGTGTTGGTCCATTTTGTCTGTCGGTCAATCGATTTTTTTTCCATGTTGCTTGGGTTATTAGGATGACCACACCTCAGTTTTCAAGTAGTCCCAAGTATTTGGCACGAAGAACCAAAAATGCCACACAGAATCAAGGGTCATACAGATAAATTAAAATCACTAAAAATACAAAAGTTTGAATGCCAGAAGCCCATATCGACTTGTTGTGCAATAAAAATCACACTGTGTTTGGCAATGACAAACTGAAAATGCAATACAATCACAAAAAATTAATTAAAAACAAGAAAAGTAAATAAAATGTAATCACAGTGCTTGTAGCACTCCTGTAGTCACACTGCATAAAAAAACCAAAATAAAACAAAAACATGATATAAAATGTTTGTTTCCACATCCCTTCTGCTGATTTTGGCAGTGATACCCTAGCCAGCACTTGTTCACCTCCTCTGCTCATGGCTTTGGGGGAGAATGGTGCTGTGCTAGCCTGTGATGCAGCCAGAAGGGTTTTTAGAAAGTAGAATTTTTTCAACTGTGACACATCCATCCTTTAATTCACAGGTCATTCATTCTATGCTTTATGGAACTAATTAATGTTTGCCGGTGGTGTAACTATAGAGGGGCAGACCCAGCAGCTGTGCTTTTCATGCAGAAGGGTTATGCCATTGATGCTGCATGAGCCGTAACCACCGTAATTCTTTGACTTTTCTTTGAGTTGTGTCTCCGTGTTTTGTCTTGGCAGGTTTTACTTGGGTAATGTTGATGTGGTAAAATGCCACCAGAAATCCAGTATGACAAATTTGATATAACCAAATTGGTATGCATCCTGATTTAACCTTTTGAGTTTGTCTCAAATGTGGACAGCATGTTGCAGTATCAACAAGCAGTCTACATTGGAGTACCTTGAAACTGAATACGCAGGTTTAGATAAGAAGATTCGGGGAGATTTGTTGCCTGGCGACTAAGCATCTGTACTTTGGGGTAATAAATCTCCCTGAATGGCTTGCTCCTATCTCGCGCCCGCTAGCGCTAAAGTCGTCTGCGACTATTCACAGGGGGCGATACGTTTTTCAAAGTCGCTCTAAGTTGCCTCACGAGGCAATTTTGAGCGACTTTGAAAAATGCGTTTGCTGTGTGTGAATAGGCGCAGGTGACTTTAGCGCTAGAAGGCGCGAGATAGGAGCAAGCCATTTGAAGGATTTTACCGCAATTCGATCGAATTAAAAAAAAAAATTCGAAGGATTTTAACCATTTGATCGAATTTTTTTTATTCAAAGAATTTAAAGGAATTGTTCAGTATAAAAGTAACAACTGGATAAATACATACGCTGTGCAAAATAAAAAATATTTTCAATATAGTTGGTTAGGCAAAAATGTAATGTATAAAGGCTGGAGTGACTGTAAGTCTAACCTAACAGAACTACTTCCTGCTTTTCAGCTCTCTTGGTTTACACTGACTGGTTTCCCTGGTTACCAGGCAGTAACCAATCAGTGACTTGAGGGAGGGCCACATTGGTCATAACTGTTGCTTTTGAATCTGAGCTGAATGTTGAGGATCAATTGCAAACTCACTGAACAGTTATGTCCCATGTGGCCCCCCTTCAAGTCGCTGACTGACTCAGATTTAGGGAGCTGAAAAGCAGGAAGTTGGATTCTGGCTATTATATTAAACATCCAGCCACTCCAGCCTTTATAGTTTGCATTTTTCCTTGACTAACTATATTAGATACATTTTTTATTTAGCACAGCCTATCTATTTACCCAGTTTTTAATTTTACCCTGAACTGTTCCTTTGAAAAACCCTATGGGAGCTTCCCATAGGGTTTAATAGCAATTCGGTAGGTTTAATCTGGTGAACTAACAGGCAACGTTTCGGGCCTAGTCCTGCCCTTTCTGAAGGCAGGCTTGAGAAAGGGCAGGACTAGTCCCGAAGCGTTGCCTGTTGTTTTCTGACCAATAAACACAAATTTTCACATTTGCAACCAAGAAGTGCTGCAGTTATCTCTTAGCTTCTACTGTGTTTGGCCCCTGGCAAGGGTCTGTGAAACTGCTCTGCACTTCACCTGAAAGGGGTTCCTGTGAGGTGGTTGAAGCACGCACATCTGTATATTTAGATAATCTGGCGAACTAGGTAGTTGAATTTAAATTTAACGGGCAGGTAATTCGACTGTTGAATATTCAAATAGAATTTTATTAGAATCATTTGATGCAATCGAATTTTCAAAATGCGATGTTCGAAGTGGCCACCAAAAATATTCACAAATTCGAATTTGAATCGTTTTGAAAACTCGATCGAATTTCGAATCATTTATCTGAATTTAGTAAATCTGCTCCATAGTGACCTGTAATACAGTTTACTTCAAAGAAATCATTTGACACTAATACTGTATATGTCAAAGCTAGATATATATTTTCACAATGAGAGTTAGTGTGAACATATTTTTTGCTAAAGCAGTATGTCTTCTTATGGAACTTTTTTGTAAACAACCATGTAGTAGAACTTGACTTGCAGAATAAACAGAGATCTCTTCATAGGAGTTGTAAGACTGCCACACCATTTGGCTTATTCTGCTGACCGCACAAAGAATCTTAGAAACACAATAGCTTTAGAACTGCCATTGAAAAGTGATTTTTTTTTTTTGTGTAAAGCACCATCACTGACGTGGCACACACATGCATTTGTACACCATGTCAGGGATAGTGCTATACAGACATTTGTTTTGTCTGCAGCAAAAATTACTTGTTTGGCAGCCTATGTAAGTGCTAAACTGTTATGTCAGAATGAAGCATCTCCTGTATATGACAGAGGCATATTTTAATTTGCACTTTTAAAGGAATTGTTCAGTATACAAATTAAAAACTGGTTAAATAGGCTGTGCAAAATAATATAGTTTGCCAAAAATTTAATGTATAAAGGCTGGTGTGTTTGGATGTGGAACAGAACACTACTTCCTGCTTTTCAGCTCTCTTGGTTTTCACTGATTGGTTAACATGCAGTAACCAATCAGTGACTTGGGGGGGGGCACATGAGTCATAAATGTTGCTTTTGAAGCTGAGCTGAATGCTGAGGATCAGTTGCAAACTCAATGAACAGTTATGTTCCATTTGCCCCTGATTATACTGAAGGACTAACTCAGAGTTAGAGAGCTGAAAAGCAGGAAGTAGTGTTCTGTTATGTTACACATCCAATCACTCAAGCCTTTATAAATTACATTTTTGGCTTGCTAACTATATTAGAAAAATTGTTTATTTTGCACAGCCTATCCATTTACCCAGTTTTTGTTTATGCTGAACTGTTCCTTTAAGGGGAGGGACACATAAACTAATGAAATAAATTTACCTTGTGATAAACTTTAACTATTTGCATCAGCATGAAAAGGGACAAAGGCCATAGCGCCGAAAAAGTTGGGGTATTCTTACTATTGGCTTGTGTATCCGCTGCTTGTAGGTTGACATTTTTGCCTGTATTTCTTTTCCTTTGCGGGTATGTATACCTTTGCTCAAATTGTCATATACTTTTTGTAAGATGTATTGTTCATGTATTGATGATGTTTTACAGTTTTGATTTAGAATGAGGAAACACAGTTGTTTGACAGTAAATGGCTTCAGCCAACCACTAACCATGAGTGACAGAAACTTTTTGTTTTATCATTCATATCCTCTGAAGAATGCTCAAGACATCATAAATTCTGCCATGTAAACTTGTGAGCACAACTGTATTATAAGCTGGCCATGATGAAAAAAACTGTTTTCATTTGAGGCCCCAGGCATTTCATGTGCATGTGGCTTTTCATCTGTAACAGAACTGCTTCTATTTAAAGCTGGTCATTTATTCTGACAGCTGGAGATCCACCTAGTTACAATAGTACCTCAAGTGGTGACTCTAGGTGTTGCTATTATATCACGTTTTGCGTAATCTAAGGTTGAAGGCAGTCTGTAAACTGTCTTATTTAACCTAAAAGTACAAAATAGCAGTTGGCTTAGACATTT
>CM044443.1:79882472-79900559 GCA_024363595.1 Xenopus borealis | reverse complement strand
GACAGAGAGCCCAGAATACGTGGCAGCTGCACTTAAATACATTTGTAAGAATTTAAGATAAGCAAAAATACAATTGTAACTATTTAAGATAAGCAGATCTCTTAAAGAAACTGTGACTTGCAGCTTAAAGGGCAATTCACCTTCATTAGGAAAACTGTAATGTAAATGTGTTCAAACCTTTCATAGCCTGCCAAACTTTGTAAAATGGATGCAGTACTTAGGTGGGTGTGACCATAAAATGGGAGTGGTCAAAAATTATCTTTGCACAGCATCTTCTAGTCCCTCTTTCTTTTTTCCAAATATTGGGAGGTTTGCTGTAGGTAGGGGAATATTGGTAGTATGCTGCTTGTCCTTAAATGTAACAAAATATATTCAGTTGAAACGGTAGGCAGAGCACAGTTTTAGTACAAGCATGTATATTTTTCTTTTATCTAGGTTAATGGCACTCTGGTCACACACTCCAATCATTTACAAGTCGTCAAGCTGATAAAGTGTGAGTATTCCTGTTATTAAAAAAAAATAAAAGCAGTGCCACAAATTCTGCTTGATTATACATTCTCAAAAAGCACTACTATGAGAAATAAAAAAATAGTCGTTTTACTTAAAATAGGTACAGAAACATTTCATTCGTTTGTAATATTGTTATTTCCAAGTTGATCTTGTTGCCATGAAGGACTTCTTAAAGTACACATTGGTGTTATGGGGTTGTTAACATTGCAAGTAAGGATCCTTTTTTTTTTTTTTTTTTTTTTTTTTTTTTTATCACACAGCTGGCTCCTATGTGGCTCTAACAGTACAAGGTCGTCCGCCTGGTTCACCCAACATCCCTTTAACTGATTCTGAGGCAGATGTGCAGAATTCGGTTCCCATGATGCCCCCTCATTCTCCAGTAACCCAAGGGCATGGAAGAGGAATTACAAGTCCCATACTTATGGAAGTAAGTGTCCTAGGCCTAGTTATTCTTTGTGTAAGGAAACTATATATAACAATGTTTAATATGTTACATGCATTTGTTTGAGAAAAAATTATTGTTCTTGATTGGTGGTTATTAATATAGATTGTAAGGCTGTGGGCCAGGCCCTCATTGATGAATGTATCAATTTGATATTTTTTCACCTTCTAAAGCAGCTCTGGGGGTGCTGAATTTCTAAATTGATAGTTAGTTGATATATTTCTTATCTTTGTCCTTGCTGAGCAGAAACCTTGAGTTTCATTAAAGGCAGCTGTTAAAATGTATACAATAGTTGCTAATATTCCTGAGATGCTGCTGAGAAATGTTGCAAATTGTAACAGTTTAGAGTCTGCGCCTGAATTACTGAGCTGCCAGACTGAAACATTAAACTTTAACAGACATTTCAACCTAAAAAAATTACTTTTTGCCTAATAAAAGAAAACACAATTATAGGCAACTTTCCAAAATTAATGTATTAAAAATTGTTGGTGCTTAAAAAGTTATTTGTAAATGTAATTACAATTTATTTGCATAATTACTGGTCGTTACATTTTAAACTATGTTGCAAAATCCAGTCTCCTCCAGCAAGACAGGTCTGTTAATCGGTTGGCTTATGTTACATTGTTTCAAAAGTGAGAGCCAGCAGTACAGAGAATAGAAATGGACAAACACTGCTTTCAATAGCAATACATGTACAAATAACTTAAAAAACATAGAAAATATGTAATGAATGTATATTGAAAAGTTGCTTTGAATCATCTTTTCTTTTTTTGGGCAAAAAATTTTTTTAGGGGTCGACATTTCCTTTAAACATAGATTTTGGAAAAACTAAACAATGGAAATTTTTTTTCTTTTATTCCTGATGTACAATCTGAAAACACTTGAACTGAAAAAGTATTTGGATGGTGAATAGCACCTTTAGTCCTTTTTGGCTAAGACTACAGCCCCTCCCCCCTGATCGCGGTGTGAACATGCACGACGGAGGGGAGAAAGATAGGGCTAGAATGAGGGAGGCAGTGGGAGAGCGTCGGAGGTTTGAGAGATCTTCAGACGGGAGGGTGAGCATCAGAGGGAAGGGGAGGGTGAGCGTCGAAGGAGAGGGAGAGCGCCAGACAGGGGAGCGTCAGAGGGGAAAGCAGCGACCTTGAACTAGTGGTAGGCAGAAGTCAGGTACCTGCCCAGCGCCCCCTTTCCATTGCACCCTAGGTAGGTGCCTCTTCTGCCTACCCCTAGTTCCGGCTTTGTTTTGCTTTTTAATTTACAACTTATTATCTCAGGAGGAAAATAACATTGTTCATACTCAGAAGCTGGATATACTGAAGAAGATGCTCGAGAAAGAACAAGACCAGCTACAGGTAAGTGCAACAAAGTGTGGTTTGAGCATAACCATTCCTTTCTGGCTTTTCTCAATTTGACTTTATTGCCTTCTTTCTTCAGCAATTTCAAGAAGAGTTTCACACTACTCCATCACCAAGGCTTTCTAAGGAGATCCAAGACAGTAAAAAACACATAGCCCAGTTGCAAGAACAATTGTCAAAAGCAAGAGGTCTTTCACAAGTAAGTATTACTTTCCAAAGTTAACCGTAACACATCTATTTATAAATACGTTATTGTTACAATCAGTGTATCATTGTAGTATTGTTATCCATAAAATGTAATATGTGTGAAGAGGCATACTGCAGCCAAGATTCAAGTTGCTGCACATCATGGGTTGTGTCCTGAGCAATAACAAAAAAAACAAATGGCAGCATTGCCTTTAACCTTATTTAAAGATGAAGATTATGGCTTTGCCATTGTAGAGAGGAAGGTTTTAGTAGGTAATTTTAATATAAACTATTCAGTTGTGATGTACAGTTAAATCAATGAAAATAATACTTCAAAATTTTGAAATAAACTAGATTATTTAGCTATGATCAATGCCTTTTTTCTATTGTTGAGACTGTTGAGTGAAATGACTAATAGGTTTCTCTTTCAGTTCAATGCTGGGTAACTTTGTATGGCTTTTCAAGTTGTAAAAGCATTTATTTACCCCAAATCATCCTATAATGTACTGGAAGGAACATCAATGTAAGACGTTTTACCCTGTTTCAAATAAGCATCCCTTCATATGTGATGCATACAGTGTGTGTAATGGTTGAAGAATGATGGTGAAACTAGGATTGCTAAATGCAATTAGTTTGATAAACTGCCCAACTATGGAAAAAGAACAAAACACACACACACAGAAAATCACTGGTACTTTACCTGTGCCTGTATTAAAGCTTCTTAATAATGGTAAGATCATTTCATAGTCATAGTAAGTTAGGTTGAAAAAAAGAAATGTCCATCAAGTTCAACCTTTTAAGACTATTTATAACCTGCCTAACTGCTTGTTGATCCAGAGAAAGGCAAATTTCTTTTGAAACCTCTCCAAGATGACAATTGGGTCAGCCCCACAAATCAACTTGTACTCCCTTGCTAAAAAGCCATCCAATCACTTCTTAAAGCTATATAATGTATCAGCCTGTACAACTGATTCAGGGAGAGAATTCCACATCTTCACAGCTCTCACTGTAAAAATCCCTTCCGAATATTTAGACATAACCTCCTTTCTTCTAATCAGAATGGGTGCCCTCTTGTCAGATGGCAGGACCTGCTGGTAAATAAAGCATTAGATAGATTATTATATGATCCCCTTATATATTTTATACATAGTTCTCACCCCCTTGAAGGAACAGTTCAGTGTAAAAAAAAACTGGGTAAATAGATAAGCTGCGCAAAATAAAGAAAAATGTTTCTAATATAGTTAGTTAGGCAAAAATTGTATTTATTATGGCTGGAGTGAATGGATGTCTAACATAGCAGAACAGAACACAACATCCTGCTTTTCAGCTCTCTAAATCTGAGTTAGTCAGTGACTTGAAGGGGGTCACATGGGACATAACTGTTCAGTGAGTTTGCAATAGATCCTCAGCATTCAGCTCAGATTTAAAAGTAACTTATGACCCATGTGCCCCCCCTCAAGTCACTGATTAGTTACTGCCTGGTAACCAGTCAGTGGAAACCAAGAGAGCTGAAAAGCAGGAAGTAATGTTCTGTTATTTATATCATTTATTTATATCACTCTTTTGAATAAACATGGGCCTTGACATCCAGAAAGCTTTCACCCTACTGTATAGATGAAGTTTGACATTAACATGCTCTGGTAACATAAGGGAGATGACTCGCATGCTGCTTGTTATGAAAATGAAGCAAAACAAAACATTTTAAAAAATATTGGAAAATTATGTTTAGGGATGAACCGACTCCACAATTTGGGATTTCACTAATTCCCTGAATCCTTTGTGAAAGATTTGGCTGAATCCTAATTTGCATATGCAAATTAGAGGTGGGAAAGGAAAAAGAATGTTTTCCTTC
Source organism: Xenopus borealis (assembly GCA_024363595.1). NCBI lineage: Eukaryota > Metazoa > Chordata > Amphibia > Anura > Pipidae > Xenopus > Xenopus borealis. The sequence continues at coordinate 79,896,211 of CM044443.1, read as the reverse complement.
CTTGTTTTGAGACAAAAAGTCAAGTGATTTCCCTTCCCACACCTAATTTACATATGCATATTCAGATTCGGTTCAGCCACACACAAGGATTCGGCTGAATCCTGCTGAAAAAGGCTGAATCCTGCTGAAAAAGGCTGAATCCAGAACCAAAGCCTGGATTTGGTGCACCCCTAATTATATTTGGGTAGAATATAGGAAAAAATATACACTAAAGTGCAATTTACTAAGGGTTGAAGTGAAAATTCAAATAAAATTTGAATTTCAAAGTAATTTTGGGTACTTCGACTACTGAATAGCCCAAAATTCGAATCAAATTGAAAAAAAAAATAGAATTTTCCAATTTCGAATTACTTGTCCTATAAAAATCCTTCGACTTCGACTATTTGCCAGCTTAAAACTGGCGAATTGCCATTTTAGCCTATGGGGGACCTCATAGAGCCTGACTTGAAAAATTTTCTGAATTTGAAGGATGTTGCGGAGACTCGTTCTTTTTTTTTATTCGATTGAAAATGTACCTATTCGATAGAAATAGGTCCAGTTTAGATCGAAAAAGCCCTTTAAAAATACTTTGAGGGTCGAATTTTGAAGTTTTCTCTCTTCGAAAATTTGGCCCTTAGTAAATCTGCCACTGACAGTACTTTCATATTAAAATGTTGTTTAGACTCCAGTTATGCAGTGCTCCCCTCCCCTTGTGGTCAAATTATTCCAACGTTGTAACTATGTTGCTAAGCAACATTTTAATTATCTTGTAGTTTTCCCTATAATGGGCCTCCAACACTTGTCAGGTTTATAAATCTGCTGCTCCTTGAGAACAATTTATGTGACATTTATTGTTTTAATTATTTCTGGGGAAATTACTCCATTCTTCATTAGTCTATTTTGTTAGACTCATTTATTGTACGTTACCCATAGCAATTTACTAATAAAAGTGCTTATTTCGATTAAAGGGATACTGTCATCATCTAATTACCCATTTTATAAAGCCATTTTTTACACAAGCTTTAAGTGTCATGTTAGAGCTTCAGATTTATATAGATTATAAGTGCAGTTCATTTTTTTATGTTGCCTCTACTAAGTCTCCTTTTCTCGTTCATTCTAAGACAGAGTGTGTCGGTGGTAATGTGATACCATTATTAGCTAATAGATTTATGTGAAAAGTGTAAGATTTTTCGAATAAAAAAATTGAAAATGACATCACTTTATCGGGCATCGGGCAGGTTTTCTATTTTCTGAAGCTGAAACTAAAGTTATATATTCACAGGCACAGTCAAATGTTGGTGTCATCAAGGAGCATTCTGAACTTTAATTACACTATATACATTTTTTTTAATCTTGTTTCCTTCCCTCTGGAAATTGATAAATATAGAAAACACATGGATATATGTATTGATCTATGTGGATGATGTGCTAGTCTATTATGAGTAAGAAGGGGCCAGTGATGAAATTGTTCAAAGACTAAAGGCAAACTTTAAAATTAAAGGAACAGTAATATCATTGAAATAGTTTTAAAGTAATAAAAATATAATGCATTGTTGCTTTGCACTGGTTAAACTGCAGTGTTTGCTCCAGAAGCACTACTATTGTTTATATAAATAAGCTGGAGAAAAGGCTCAATTTACACAGCAGATAGCAGATAAGCTCTGTAAAACATAATGTTATCTGTTATCCATTACTTATCCTGTGCCATGTAGCCTTTTTTCAATTTCCGCCATTGCTATTTAGCAGCTTGTTTATATGAACTATAGTAGTGTTTCTGAAGCAAACAGATCAGTTTTAACAGTGCAGGGAAACACTATACAATATTTTCTTTACTTAAAACACTTTAATTTTTGTATCATCTCAAAATCTTGTTTGTGCACCAGAATGGGGGACCTGTGGCCATCCCCATGCACTGGTAACACAATTAAATGGTAAAAGGAGCATGGGGGGGATATTTGGGCAGTGCAGTGACATCTAGTAATTGCTGAATGGAAAGTGAAAGTAATTGCCTGCCCCACCTCTATGCCTAGGGGCAGGCAATATTTGATTGACAGCTGAGATTTTTAAATGAGTTTACAAAAGCTATGAATGCTTTATCAAAAAAAAAATATTTGGGATTCATGTTTAATTTGAATTGACTTTTATTATACAACTTTTTATGTCTGTGTGACAGGTTAGAAAGAAAGGCTAAAATTAAGTACTGAAAGCTTTATCAGAAAGGTCTATATGAATATACTATAATATACTCAAAGTAATGAGTCCTCTGTCAAAAGAAACAAAGCATTTATTTCCTTCTGTTGTGTATACATGGGTGTCTGTATCAGTCTTCCTTCTTTCAGCTTAAACCTCCAGGGCTATGACTTGAGCATGCTCAGTTTGCTCCTTCCTTTCCCCCCTCCCTCCTCCACTCTCTGCTGTAATCTGAGCCCAGAGCTATGAGTAAGCAGGGAGAGACTCAGGCAGGAAGTGATGTCGCAGCAGTCTAATATGGTAGCTGCTAGCCTAAACAAACCGAGTGCTTCTAGAGCTATTTACTCTGGTATGCTACAGCATTTTGCAGTATAAATATAGTGTTAAAGCTTGCACTGTTGTGGCTAATCTGTTGGCAATAAACTGCTTCAATAGTTTTAAAGGTATGTAAGCCTTTTCTTTTTTTTTTATCCGTAAAAGTCTGAGGCCTCAAAATTACACACCTCTCTCCCACCATTGAGTCTTATGTCCTTTCTAAGGCACTGTAGAAGCTGAAACCTGCAGTGGAAATCACTTTCTTATTAAGTGTAAGGCTCCACCCCCTTCAGTATTAGAAGTGTTCTCCTTTGAATAGAAGCACTGTTAAAATTTATACAATAGCTACTTACATTTAAAATGCTGCTGAGCAATAGATCAACTAATAGGAAATAGTAACAGTTCAAAGTCTGTTGCTGGATTGTTAAAATGTCTGAATAAAACACCAGGCAGAGGTCAAAGTTGCTACTAACTAATAAAAAAAAAACTTGTATCTGAAAACATATGAACTGAAAAAATTTGGTTGGAAGGTCAATAAACACTCTACTTATTATGCAGTTTTTGTGCAATTCAAAATGATGCTGCATAGCTGCTCAGTGTTAAAACATCTTGATGGAGCCACAGCTTTTTATTTGCATAAACCTAGCATATGAAGTACAGTTTGTTAAACAAAATCCCACTAAAGGCATTGCTTTTCTTGCTTTAACTGTCTGCAGTGTTATTATGTAACATATTATGGAGAGAATAATAAAGGATTTGCTTTTTTCTGTGCTACTTAGCAGGGCTCGGAATCATTGCAGATCAGTGAGCTAGATGCAGACTCCAGTGACGTACTGGGAAGAACAGATTACAGCAGTGGGGATGGATCACGGCCAAATAGCGACATTGCAGATGTAAGTGCTACATACTTTATACAGATAAGGGATCTGTTGTCCAGAATGTTTTGGTATATTAGATTTTCTGTCTTTATGTAATGTAGAGATTTTGTTAGCAAATGTTTGTTCTAGGTTATGTGTTATCCGATGAAAAGCATTGTGATATTTCTAGAGAAAAATAGATTGGTGTATTAAATTGTTGAATTTCAGAGCATTCTGAATAAGAAATCTGAGATTTTAATATTTAAGCCTCTTTCTTTTCCTTTCTGCTCTATAGCATCTTATTCTAAAAAAGGAATGGTTGCTTAGTATTCTTGTTTCTTTTTCTTTGCCCTAGCAAATGCATTGTGGAAACTTTCTGAATTATTATCTTTTGTCAAACTGACGAGTTATAGCACAGTTTTTCTTTCCAGAGCCCCCGTAGTGGACAACGAGACAAGAGTTTCCTGGAGGAAAGTCCAGAGAAAAGTGAGATTCAGGACACGGTATGATTTTGTATATGTATATCAACAGTAGTAATCACATTTTCTTTCCTGTGGTAGACTATACGAAAAGGAAATGATTCTGCATATAGGAGTGTCTGGGTAAAAGTTAAAATGAATCATTTTTGTTTCATGAAACATGAATTACTAAAACTATACTTACGAATCAACATACATGATTCCTCAGACTCATAGGAAACAATAATAGTCTGACCAGTTGGGACCATAACCTCATATTCCTTCTCTAAATCTGGCAGTCACTAACCTTATTTTTGGCAATTCAGTGTTTAGCCACCTTTCTTACATGAGCCCAACTGAATGAGCTTATGTCAGTTATTTTTCTCCATAAGATGTGAGAGATATATAAGTAAAGGGTAGAAACATCTTTCACAAAGTTCATTAAAGGGGAATCCAACTCTCACAGGCGCTAACCCCTCCCCCCGACCTACCTCTTTCCCCCCCCCCAGGCAATTGCCCATAAGTTGCTACTTACTCCCCTGTGTAAGTCCCCTCCAGCAATGTTCACAGGGGTCATCTTCCAACCGCTTCTTCCTGGATCTGTCTGCGCATGTGCACAAAGTTCGCCGATTGAACTTTGCGAACTTTGTAAAATGAAGCCCAGGACACCAATTCAATGCCCGATTTATAGGATCTGTTTCGTTCGTTCCTTTGTTTCTGATAATTCTATATCTATTAATTCTGTATCTATTGATTCCTGACCCTGCCTGAACTTGCATATTGGTCTCTGCCTGGACTTTGACTTCGCTATTGTTCCTGAACCCTTGTCTGCACCGTGAACTTGTACTTAACCCCTAAGCTTCCTCCTTGGTCTGGACCACTCCCGCTGGGAGCCGATAGGCCCCCTGACATAATAATCGTGCCATGGACCCCCACTGAGAAAGCTACACCTGACGTTGGATGAGGACTACGAGGATTGGTGTTGGCATTGGGAAAGTACTTGATATGCTTGTTTCTCGTATGCCCTCCACTCCTCCGGCTGCGGAGAATCCTCCTGCCACTGCCTCTTCGTCTCTAGCTGTTTCACCGACTCGTGAGCCTCACATCCCCCTTCTTCCTCCTCGCTACAATGGGGATCCGCAAGCCTGCATTTGTTACTCTGTGTTTTATTCAGTTTGAATAACTTTTGTCAAAAAGATTGTATACCAGCTACTCCTCTCCACCGGGTGACCATTTCTTCAACAGATCTGCAGCTTTTGCTGACCGTCTACAGGGAGTTCACTGATGTCTTCTGTAAAAAGTGTGCAGAATTTCTCCCTCCTCCTAGGGGTCGCTCCTATCCCCTCTCTCCTGTGGAGACTTCTGCTATGAAACACCATATCCAGGAAAACCTCCGGCAGGGATTTATTCGTCTCTATAACTCTCCGGTTGGGGCTGGCTTTTTCTTCATGGAGAAGAAAGACGGTGATCTGTGTCCCTAGTATTGACTACCAAGGACTTAATAAAATTACTGTAAAAACAGATAACCCTTGCCCCTTATCTCGGAACTGTTTGACCAACTGAAGGGGGCAGAAATTTTCATTAAGTTGGATCTGCACGGGGCAAATAATCTCATCCGCATACGCGAAGGTGACGAGTGGAAGACGTCGTTCAACACCCGAGATGGGCATTATGAATACCTCTTAATGCCCTTCACCCTCTGCAATGCCCCCCGCAAACATTTTTGAACAACATCTTCCATGAACAAGTTGGGAAATCAGTGGTTGTTTACCTTGATGACATCCTGATCTTCTCTAAAGATTTGGAAAGTCATCATTCTCAAGTAAAGGAGATACTCTCTCGTTTGAGGAAAAACTCCATCTTCGCCAAGTTTGAGAAATACGCTTTTTAAGTGCTCACGATTCCTTTCCTGGGGTATGTTATTTCTTCCAAGGGTTTAACGATAGATCCCGCCAAGATCTCAGCCATATGGAAGTGGCCTCTCCCCTTAAAGGTAAACTATACCCCCCAAACAATGTTGGTCTCTATAAAGAGATTTTGCATAAAAAAACTCATATGTAAAACCCTGCTTCATGTAAATAAACCATTCTCATAATAATTTTTTTTTTTTTTTTTTTTTTTAGTAGCATGTGCCATTGGGTAATCCTTAATAAAAAAAATTGCCATTTTAAAAAATGACAGCCTCCTGGGATCCTAGGATTCAATGGTGCACACAAACATACCAAACAAACTATAAAGTTAGGTCACATGAGCCAATTAACAGACAGAGTTGTGTCTGTTGCTCAGGTATTCATTTTGGGGGTATAGTTTTCCTTTAAGTACCAAGGCTACACAAAGATTCATTGGATTTGCTAACTATTACCGACAATTCATCAAAAAGTTATCTTGTATTGCTCCAATCCTTGCCCTCATTCACAAGGGAGGTAAACCCAGTTCCTGGCCTCCTCCTGCTCTGGAAGCTTTCTAGTCCTTGAAAGACGCTTTCACTTCAGCTTTGGTTCTTCATCATCCAGATCCCCAGTTGCCCTTCTTCATTGATGCTTCAGATATCGTAGCTGGAGCCATTATTTCTCAAAGACATCCTGCCTATGACAAGTTACATCCTTGTGCTTACTTTTCTAAGAAATTTTCCCCAGTGGAGGAAAACTATGATGTTGGGAACTGTGAACTATTGGCTGTGAAATCAGCTCTCGAAGAATGGCGACGCCTTTTAGAGGGGGCTACCAACCCGGTCACAATCTATACTAACCATAAGATCCTAGAATGTATTCAAACCCTTAAAAGACTGAACCCCCATCAAGCAATGTGGGCTCTCTTCTTTTCCCACTATAACTTTGTTTTGACCTATCGCCCTGGCTCAGAGAATCGGAAACCTGATGCCCTTTCCCGTAGTTTGACTCCGGTGGATCCTCTCCTTGAAAGGTAAGATCCAGTAATTCGAGCAATTCTTGAGGAATCCTATCTCCCTCTGTCAAGATGATTGGTCTGATCTCCTCCCGTGGGCAGAATTCACTCATAATAATGCATGCCACACTTCCACCAGAAGATCTTCATGTATGACTGTGTACGGACAGCATCCTCAAGCCTTTCCACAAGACTTCGTTCTGTCAGACGTCCCTGCCGCTATTTGAGTTGCGACTAAAGTCAATTTGGAGAAAAGTGCTGCTGATCGCAGTCTAATGCTTTAAGTAAGGCTACTTAGATTCAGGCTTGAGCTAGCTTTTTGTCATGTTTAATAACCAGCTTTTGACGGGGGGGGGGGCACTATTTGAGGATTAGGACATGATGATATGCTTATTCTAAATTACTACATGTGTGGTTTCAACAGTTCATCTTGGTTTTCCAGATCTAACACTGTCAGATTTGTTTTTCTCCCGATGAATGTGAGATAGGGATTCTAACTGATTATCTTGGTTTTTTCCCCTGGACTATGCTTGTTTTGTGGGATGTCGTGTCTGATTTGTTACATTGAAGGGAGTATTTTTGGTTGGGCTCACTCCTGTCACGGTTTACTCTAGAAATTTGTGGAACTCTTGAGTGTTTGGTTTTTTCTACTAGAATCCACACAAGAATGTTCCATTTGGTAATGTTCCTTCTTCACATGTCATGGTTTTACGAGGAACACAGTGCATTTACAGTAGCTGTTGGTGCATCTTCTAATAATTGGGAATCTTATTTAGTATTGTTAATGCCTGGATCCCACATGCCTTGTTCAGTGAATGCCTCTCATTGCCTTATTCTATGTGGAATTTTTGAGAGTCGAGGTATGGAAGTCAGGTGTGCCTTACTATAGATTAATCTTCGATTCCGATCAGTTATAGTATTTAGGACTTGTTTTATATGTATGCTGTATTTACTGAGACATCAGGTTTATCCTAAACTTACATTGAAAGTCACAATCAAATGAGCCTGTTGAGTGTATATTATCATCTCAAACATTCAAGGAAAATGTAAACTTTTGATAACGGTAGTGTGTGTCTTTCAGTTATTTTTATAGGGCACAAACAATTCTGTGATGCAGTATTACAGAGCTTCAGCTGACTAATATTCCAAGATAAATAAATATCATCTTCTCTCTATCATTAGGACTCTCAGTCAAGTATGGGAAGCCCCTCTATTCACTTTACTCATAATATTATTGGTGCAGAGGATGATGATTTTGATGCTGAGCCAGAGCAGGTAGACTTTGTTTTTTACATAAATGTGTGCACAAGTGTGTCTTTTTGTGTATAGTATGTCTGTGTGTATGTATGTATGTATGTATGTATATGTGTGTATGTGTATGTGTATATATATATATATATATATATATATATATATATATATATATATATATATATATATATATATATATATATATATATATATATATATATATAATTTTTTTTTTGGTCACTTTAAGTCTCCGCAGATGAATGGGCAGTGTAGCTGTTTCCAAAGTATGGACCTGTTGAAATCTCACCCTGCTCACTTAGCAGTATTTATACACCATGTGGTCTCCCAGTTTGATCCAGCAGCCATGGTAAGTTGGTCAATCAGTCATAGTGGTTTATATGTAATATTTCTTCCGCAGTCTTGCTAAACTATTCCTCTTTTTCTTCAGCTGTGTTACCTGTATGCAGACTTATACCAGCAAACAAATTCTAAAGAGACTCGCAGAGTGTTTATGGAGTTTAACCAATTCTTCTTAGAACGAGCAGCGGTAAGAATGATTCAACATCTCTTAAAACAACTCTAGCTAGATACTTATGATACACCATTCAATAATATAATGATGGATTAGTTAGCAAATCTATAAGAAGAGTTTTTTCATTATATTGCACAGCAGTTTTAAGATAAACATAACCTGGGATTATAGTATTGTTTAATAATTCTAATGCATAGTACTGAAAGGAAGCAAATGTTTATCCATTGTTATTAAATGAGCCAAAGTGTGGGGTCCCTGGATTAAGTTGTATTCTTTGTTGATTGCTAAACATAAAATACATAAATGTATGTCTGATGCTTGGATAAGTATTTTTGATACCTTTTTTGTTACAGAATCTTAGAGTCCCTGTCCCAGATGATGTTGCTCTTGAATTAGGTAAGTTGAGCAGAGAGGATCTTAACATAAAGCATCACAGGAGAGGGATGTATACACTTTAGGTGTATATTTAATTTTGGTGAATGAAATCTATTACTTCCTTAAGCCAAAATGCATAGGGGGCCTTTTTATTTTTTTTATTAAGGTAATAGTTGTTCTGTATGTTGGAATAAATATGACATTTCCTGTTTACTTGATATGGGAAGAGATTATAAACAATTTGCATTTTATTGTTGTTATGTGTGCTGGGGCGTGGGCGATCTAACCTTGGTAAAAACACAATTATTCCATTCTATGAAGATTTTCATTAATCCAAGTCATGACCTATATTATCTTGTAAAGCAAATGGATTTTGAGTTTTCTTGAAAATGCTTCACGCCCTCCCACTCAGCCAAGTGGCTTCTGAACTCAGACTATTTGATTTAGACTTCTTTCTACAAGGAACTGTAGTTTATTATATTGCTTTTCAATCCATAACCATCCTTACTTAGTAATTTAATTTTTTATTGCAGTGTGTTAAAATATTTGGTTTCATGATTTCATTAGTCATTTTGTAATTAATCTTTTTCTACCTCTCAGAGAAAAGGAGACCAGAGCTGATTCCAGAGGAGCTACATCGACAATACATCCAGACTATGCAAGAAAGGCTCTCTGAGGATGTAAAAAAAAACTTGGAGGATTTTAAGTAAGCAAGCCCTTTATTCTGCATTTTAGGTTACAGCCATGTAGGGCTGATTCTTAAGATGGCCTTAGATGCAAAGATCTACCTGCAATATGGGACAAACAATCAGACCTCCCCATCTTCTGACCCTGCCACTAACCATTCAGATCAAATAAAGTAGTAAAAGAACAGATCAATCGATGTTCTGCCCTGACAGCAATCGTATGAAAGTTTATGTCTGACAAAGCTGGTGACAGTCTCCTGCTGAAAATTGTCAGATCGGCAAAACACGCAGAGATATCAACAGCTGACAGAAATCTTCTAACCTGTTCGACGACTGATCGGCAAGACAAATGTCGCGACACTCCCCACATGATCTGAAAATCTTACGAATCGAGGATTCGTATGATCGGATCTTTGCGTCTATGGCCAGCTTTATCCAGATAAATGTGCTGGCCTATATGGCTCCTGTGGCTACACTGAAAGGCATTAGCCTTGATGTAGTCACATAGTGGATTTCAGCTCGGACATGTAAGTATTCATATATTTGCGTATGTTTGCACCTTGTCTATGCAGTGCCTTTTGGTGCAGACATAGCAGCCAGTGTAGAACAACACATTGGCTGAATCAACCCCATCTAGCTTTAGCCTTATATGTACTTTATGCTGCTGCAGAATGTTTTAACTCTGTCCCTTTCCTTCCCCAGGCAAAAGCGCAGTATGGGACTGACCCTGGCAGAGGGAGAGCTATCCAAACTAGACGTAGAACGATCCAGAGATAGAAATATGATCGAGAAGGAAAGAGCCTGTGCAGAGCAGATACTTCAAAAGATTGAGGAGATTCTGTAAGTAACTACAATCTTGAAGGTTATATAAAGCCTACATTTTCCTACCATGTAGATAAATTGGGCATATCTTCCCCATCCAAGCCACATCATTTGTACTGAATATTCCCCCTCCATTTGCCAGCTCCATCACATTTTCCTAAAACAAATAGCAGCTTTCACCAGGCAACCATGTTACCTCTGACACATCATCAGTAGCACTGACATCTACAAACAGGACATGTATGCTGTAAAGTGCAGGCAATTCAGAAGGCAGCTTTACAAATGCGCAAAATACTTTGATAAAAAGTTCTGTTGGGGTTGAGCACTGGAATGGTTAAGCTGAGCTCAGGTGAAGTGATTAGGAGAAAAAATATAGGATTTGACAGCTACAGCAGAGTTTCTATGGGAACCAGCTATGCTATATTGTCATTGGCTGTTAGACAGGAGGGTGTGTTTAGTAATCTGAGCTGAGAAGATCTGAGCATGTTCATTGTAGGACTGGGACACCAGGGGCCCACCCAAAACCTTAGACCAGGGGCCCACTCTCAGTACTAATATTCTTCATCTCTTCAATCAACCTCTATTCTCCAAGTTTGTTTTCTTTACATACTATAATCAATTATTCCATCTATTTAGCCTCTTTTTTTCTCATAGAAATAGGGAATGGCCATTAGATAGGCCAAAAGTTTAGCAGTATGAGGGCCCACTGACACCTTGGCCCACGGGACTTTTCCTGGTATTCTGGTGGGCCAGTCTGAAACTGAGCATGTTCATAAGTCAGCAGCCAAAGCAAATTACTGAGGGAGGGGGCCAACTGCGTTAGAAAATGAGAAGGGTTTCTAAGTGATTAAGGGGATGCTGCAACATTACTGTTAACCTATTAACAGATTATTATCAGAGTGGCAGGTATCTAAAGATTTCACAGAGGCTGTTCACTGATTACATTTTTGTGGAGGGGGTTTACATGTCCTTTAATCAGATAATCTTTAATAGATCTTATTTATATACATATTGGCTACATATTCTGTAGCTCTGCACACAATAGTGACGTGTGGATCAACAAAAGGTCTACTCACTCCCGACCCGCCCATTGCTGACCTCACAAAAGGAGGAGGGACCGGTGCCCATGCCAGTCAGTGGAGCAACATGAAGGACTAGATTAGATAAGAACCACTTTTCCACCTGTTCTTTGATGATCATCTGCCCCGTGTGCCCATAGTCTAAGGGATTGTCATTGTGAAGTATGGTAGAAAACGGTCCGGGTCCGTGACAAAATCTTTTAATCACTTATTTTATGAACTGTTTAGAACGTTAAAATGACATCACTTAACTGTATATCCACAATGTGCATGTAATGCTTTTGTTATAACAATCATGCTCAAAAAACCCTTGTTGAAGCAACAGTTTATATCATTAAGTGACATATTAAAGGGGAATTCAACCCTGTAAAAAAAACCTGTACCTCCCATCCGACATAGACCCTCCTCCCCTCAGCTTAACTGCTCCTCGGATTCATGCAGCCATCTTCAGCCTTTTCGTTAAGTTGACCAGCATATTCGCGCATGCGCAGTTGGAGCATTTTGCCGGTTTGCGACAACTGCACATGCACCAAAATGGACGGAAATAACTGAACTCCAAGTCATCTTACCGAAGTGGTTGAAGGTGGGGGATGCAGTTAGGCTGAGTTTTATATATGAGCTGTTCTAGGACCTATATTGTTTGGGGGATAGAGTTCCCCTTTAAGAGTTTTTGTGAAAAAAACAAGCTCTTTGTTTTTGTTTCAGAGGCCAGAGCAGCATGTTTTAAAAATGTAGTGCACTGTTATACGCATATCAAGGAATTCTGATTTCATGTTTATAATATTTTGTAAGGTGCACCAGAATGCAAATGATAATTAATTCTGTGGAAACTTTATACAAGTTAATTTTTATTTTGCCAATATTAGCTCCCTTGTTGTTTTTCTACAAAGAAATATCTCAATTGTCTGAATTACAATTACATCAATTTAATGGGCAACCTTACTATTTGAAGCTTAGATGTTACATAGAAATTAGGTCAATCGCCTTGTTTATCAGCACTCTGCTAGCATTATTGTCTGGTTTGGAGTCCAGACATATTTACATATTTACAACAAGTATGTTGTTTGTGATTAATCAATGAAAATTCTTATGGACTCATATTTTGCTAATTCTGTGCTTATTGGCTATCCTAGTATTTAGAAGAGCCTGGCACTGATTATGAGACTTAAAGGTGAACTATGTCGAAAATGAAAACTGAATATAAACTTCCTCATAGTGAAGTAGGAAACGTTCAATTAAAAATTCGGTGTTTCTGAAATAATCAAGTTTATATGACCCATTATATCTAATGGGGGGCTCCCTTTCTTAGCAGATGTATTAGAGCTCACTCAAATAACTGAATCCAGTACAAACAAAAGCGAACAAAATAACTGCCTTTTGCACAAATCCTGCATGTAGAGAGACAGGATTTCTGGTGATTTTAATAGTGAGCTCTAATGCATCTTCTAGGCAAAAGGAGCCCCCCTATAAGATATATTGGATCATTCTTCTGACACCCTACTCCTGAATGATGACGGCATGAGGAGAAACCGATGCTGAGAGAGGAATAGTGAAGATAAATGTGATTTCAGAATCAATGCAGAATATTCAATTGATTGTATTTATTGAAGTTTTTTATTTCAGTATGCGGAAGCTTATATTAATTTTTGCGATCGTTCCCCTTTAAAATGCAGATTTATGTTTTGTTTTAAATTGATTTTGGCAGACATTATGAAAACTGTAGAATAGCCTGTTATATAATATGTATTTTACACTAGTAGTTGTTACCATAGAGGGAATACCCAAACATTCAGACTGATTTTGAAAGCTGAAGTTGATCTGACAAAATAAGTGTTTTCCAAGGTAAGCTAAAAAGTTGGTCCTAGGAAATGGGCCTTACATGCTTCAAACATTTTGTTTCAGTATCATAAGACATATTTTCATATTCTCAGGTTTTCATCACAGACTCCTGAAGATGAAAAGAGGTAAGGCCTTTGCTACTTTTTTTTTTTATACACAATGTATTCTCTTTTTTTATTGTTAGTTGGATCTGTAGACTCAAAAATTTTAAAGGAACAGTTTAGCATAAAAAACCTTAAATAGACTGTGCAAAATAAAAATGTTTCTATAATAATTAGTTAGCTAGATATGTAATGTATAAAGGCTGGAATGACTGGATGTCGAACAGAACACTACTTCCTGCTTTTCAGAAGCTAAGTTAGTCAGTGAGTTAAAGGGGGACCTCATGGGACATAACTGTTTAGTGAGTTTACGATTGATCCTCAGCATTCAGCTCAGATTCAAAAGCAAAC
>CM044443.1:79864299-79877006 GCA_024363595.1 Xenopus borealis | reverse complement strand
TAGCAGGAAATAGGACAGTTTACTGATGATTTTTAATTCTAGAAACTAATGATTTTTGCAACATAAAATATTCCCCTTATGTTGCTTCTAACTTTTTTGACATTTTTAACGTATTTAAAAATGGTATTTTTGAACATATTTGAAACACACCAAATTTTATCTTTTAATAACTGTTCAATTTACTTCCATAAAAATCTACAATTTTATTATTGTTACCTTTTCTTCTCTTTCTGTTCAGATTCTCTCCAATTAGTGTACCAATCTCTCATTCCAGCCTACTAGTTGGTAGGGTAGCTAATGAACAAATTGTCTTAATTTATTAAAAAGTTTTTAAATTATTTAACATTGGTATCTGTCTATATAATTCTAAAAGTTAATTTAAAGGGGAAACTACCCTTTTAATAATCCTTTGCCAGCTCTAGATACTTTTTTCTCCGTATTCTTTGTCATTAACTTTAAGAAATTAAGGAACCCTTTGTTTGTTTTAGCAAAGCATGAAGAAGGATCGGGAGGGGGAAGAAAAGGTGAAGCGGAGAGGGTTTCCCAGCATCCTTGCTCCTCAGAGGAAGCCTAGCCGACAAGATAGCAATGCAAGTATGTATAAATCCAACTAAATAACTAGTACCTCTACTGCTGGAACATAATCCAGAAATATATATATATCTGTGTATCAAATGGATTTAAAATCCAAAAATCCATATTTCCTTAGCAAAATCATTAACAGTAGTCTAATCCCAAGGCAGCCCCCCCCAGTCCACGGGCCATGTAATTTAATGTAATCAGACATAAATACAAGCAGTATAGACTTACTGTTAGTTTAAAGCCCTATAAAAAGTAGGGAATCTTTATTAGGACATTCAAACCTGACGCATTTTATGCCTAAAGCGGGCACTTACTGGATACAGCCAGTCACATTGCTGAATTATTGTCATATTCCAACCCAGCATCTGGAACTTTATGGCTGGTATTCTGAATTATGGTCTTCTGGCTAATTAGAATGGTTATGTATAAGAGAATGACAATGTCGAAAAGCTGCTCAATTATATGATATGTATATGAAACCGCTTATACATAACTGGAATTCAAGGCAAAGAGAATAAATAATGATGGCTGTAGACTTGTAAAGGCCAAAATGCAAGCCATTAATAGGTGTAATTGGTGCAGTGTTTTAGTCCTATATTTGATTTCAGCATGGAGAGTATCTGCAAGGAGGTTTTATTTTCTCCCCATGCTTGTGCGTGTTTCATAATGGTATTTGGGTTTCTTGTATAGTGTGTGAATGCAGTAGGCACCTTAGATTGTAACTTGCACTGGGGCATTGGCTGCTGTGAATATGGTTGCCACCTTTTGTTAAAAAAAAAAAAAAAAAAATAACAGCCTTACTATATTTTTATGCATTTTCCCTATTAATAATAATGGGATCAAGCTTAATTTTTAACGGCCAGGCATGTAAATTACCAGGCAGGTGGCAACCCTAGCTGTGAGTCATGTACAGTCCCTGTAAAGCTCTGCAGAGTCTGTTGTTCTATAAATGAGCAATTTTCCCATATACCTTGTGGCATGACTGAGTCTGTTTTCAGTAGATGTGCTGCAGGGAACAGATTAGGAATGGACCAAATCCACTATTTGGGAATTGGACAAATCCCTGAATCCTTCATGAAAGATTGGGCTTAATACCGAACTGAATCTGAATCCTAATTTGCATAGGCAAATTAGGGGCTGTAAAGAAAAAAGTGGAAGAACGTTTTACTTGCTTTGTGACAAAAAGTCACATTTTTTCCCTTTACACCCCAATTTGCATATGCAAATTAGGATTCAGTTTGGCCAGGCACAAGGATTTGTCTGAATCTGAATCCACCTGAATAAGACCAAGTCCCAAGCTGACTCCTGGATTTGGTGAATCCCGAGAAAATCATATTGTTGCGTATTGTCAGTTTTTGTCTCTTTGTAAAATTAATTATTCTCACCTTATTTAAAAAGCCGTTATGCTTCATTCATTAAATAACCGTATTTAATATTAAGAATTCCAGTTGAAGCTATACATCCCTTACTTCTTACTGAGCGAGTCAGAAATGCAACAATCCACATACACCCCTCCTGAAAACAAACCTTTGCTTATATTGGGATGAGATTTATTTTTATCTATATTGGATGGGTTGTCACAATCCCCTTTGACCCAGTTTCCTCCTGTAATAGACAATGGTCACTAGTTTATTGAAACTTTTATTTATTTTTTTTACAGTTGGCAGGGCTATGGAAATTCAGCGGCAACGCCACCCAAAGCACTTATCCACATCTTCATCCAGTAGCCCTGAACCAGCAGATGGAAGTAGATTGCGAACCAGTGGTGGCTCCGTTGAGGGTTCTGACACGCACTTTTCTCCATCTAATCTGGGTGCAGCATACACCTTTCCGGAAGTTGGCAGAGAAGTGGAGGGAGGTTAGTGCCCCACTTACAAGTTGAATTTAAAGGGATACTGTCATGGGAAACCTTTTTCTTAAATGCATCCATTAATAGTGCTACTCCAGTAGACTTCTGCACTTGAAATCTGATCAGACATGGTGCTAGATATATTGCCAGTTTTCCAGGTGCCCCCAGTCATGTGATTTGTGCTCTGATGAACTTCGGTCACTCGTTACTGCTGCACTGCAAGTTGGAATGATATCACCCCCCAGCAGCCCATTAACAGAAAAATGGGAAGGTAACCAGATAACCGCTCCCTGGTAGATATAAGAATAGCACTGACTCAATAGTAAATATTCATGCCCCATTGCGACTCCTTCAGTTACATTGAGTAGGAGAATACAATAGCCTATCTGAAAGCATTTCCATAGTGCAGCCTGGCTCTTTCTGACCGCGCATAACCAGACAAAATGACCTGAGAATGGCTGCCTACTCACCAATATTACAACTAAAAAAAATACACTTGTTGAATTGGCATATGGCAATTTTTTTTATGGCAAAGGGAATTATTTGCAGTGTAATTAATGAATAAAAACGACACCATAAAAATCATGACAAAATCCCTTAAAGTTATTTGCTATGGAATGTGCAGCATTGGAAAAAGTTAAAATACAGAAATGCACAGGGCAATTCATAGAATGATGTATAAGATCCATAATGTGCTTTGAAATACGTGGTTCTATATAAATAAAATAGTAATGAATAAAATGTGAAAGTTTTTCAACTAATGCTCTTCTCTTTTTCACAGTTTCTAAGTGTGGTGGCGAGAATATGTCCTCTGCAGATACCCTTGATGGGGGCACTCGCATGCCTGGCCCAATCGTTGATTTTCCATCACTTCCACTTGACCACCTACATGAAGAGACTGGTGAAGCAGACAGGTATGAGGACAGTATAGCTTTGTGTATTTTGCACATATTTTAGCTTGCACACAGTATGTTACTCGATTCTCTATTTTGTAGCTCTTAAATTGTGTGACTTTTGTAATTATTTGGAACAAAATATTTGCTTCTTTGTTAGCTCTTGATTTTACTGTAATAAAAGTTCATTTTACGTTTCGCATTATTATTGAGCATTTAACCATTTATTGTCATTACTCATGATTTCCTTTTTGTTTTTATCAGGTTTACTGACCTGGGAACACCAAAACCTCTCAGAAAGTAAGTTTATTTTTTTGTTGGTCTGCGTACCACTGAACCTGTCAGTGCATGACAATTGGGGGTTAAGTCTGGAGGCAGTAAAAAATAAATGATCATTTGAGGTTGCTCCTTCCTGGTATCTCCATCTCTATTTCCAGTGGCTTAGTTTGTCTTTCTTTGGATGCAGCATCTTCTACTTTTTCTTACCATGTGTGCAATAAATGCATCTCCTTAGGCTAGAAAAATATTAGTCAGATATCATACTGCTGAGAAATGCAGGTCGAGAATTCGCTCCTCTACTGCCACCCTTCTGCCCGATGTGCCCACAGCTAGACACGTCTGATTTTATTGAGAAATGCAAGATATTGCATTGTGGCGTTAATGTTTCCGGGTGCAGACGTACAGGGCAGAAGGGCAGCTGCGCAGGAGCAGATTCTCTACTTTTTTTTATATTCATTTGGCACTAGCCTTAAGGGGAAGCTGTCACACAGACATAAAATCTGTATGATAAAAGTCCATTTCAAATTTAACATGAAACCCAAATTATGTTTATGAAAATATCTATAACTGTTATAAACTAGCTTAAAACCCTGCGGGTTGCAGGTAGAAGTTCTGGGTGCCGATCTAGACGTGGGTCAATGGTTTTGCGGCTCGTGCTACGGGTCTTTAAAAGAGCCATTTTAACTCCGATCAACGCCTACTTCTGATGATGTCACTTCCAGTTTACAATGACAGCACTTTCTGATTCTTGATGGTCAGCAGGTCGCAAATTGGGTTGTGGATAAGGTACTTGTGAGTTGGGTCGGTTAGCGGGTCACAGCAGGTAAGAATGCGAGTACAGACACATTCCCCCTCCCTGCTCACCATCTAATTGTGTAGCCAGGGCATGGGCATCAGCACCCCATTCTGGCACATAAACAGCATGTTAGTATGATGCAAAGATTGACTTAATAACATTGTACACAAAAAGGATTTGGCATTTGTTCATCTTGTTACCAATCATATTCTGATACTATTTGTATGGATAAATAAGGTTTTTTTGGTCCTCCACTTAGGTTGGATAGTGTTTTATGTGACACTCAGAGTGAGGATGAACACCATGAGATGGACCAGGAACAAGATCCACCCAACTGGCAACAGCTTGTTAGTAAGGACACCCTGCAGAAGCTAAAGCCACACGAGATCAAGCAACAGGAAGTCATAAACGGTGAGGAGTAATAATGTTGAGGATAGCATCAGTGCAGGTAATGACAGCATTTAGAAAATAGGACAAGTAGTTATAGGGCAGTTTATAGAATTATATGGAAGTTATTTTTGTAACTCTAGAATGTGTGCTCCTGGATTCAATGTCAAAAGATTAAGTTGGTGATCTGTCAGATCTCTCTTGGTCTAGCCTTTGTTTTTGCTTGTGTCTGCTGTAGACTCTAGGATCTGTGTTGTAGACCACTAGAAATATAAAGAGAGATTAATTCTGTACATAAGTGAGCCCTTTGTGCTCAGATGGACCTATTAGTATTGACAGCCCTCAACACATATAATGCAAAGTGTAAGACTTCTTCAGTTGTGCCAGGTAATATTAATTCACAAGCTGCTGGATGCTACTTCATTACAAGTAAAGAAGACAAATGGTCAATGCACTTTTCCTAACCCTGTAATCTTAATTAAGTTTATATTTTAGAAGAACAGTTGTTACCACCAAAATGGGGAGCTGAAAAAGTGAAATGAACTTTTTGATTGATTTCTTTTTAGAGCTGTTTTGCACTGAAAGGGCACATGTACAGAAACTCAGTGTTTTGGACCAAGTATTTCATCAACGCGTGATTCGTGAGAATCTCTTAACTCCTGCAGAAACCCGAAATATTTTCTCCAATTTAGAAGAAATCTTACAGCTTCATGGTGAGTGTAAACAGGGTTTATTACAGTTAAATGATTTTTTTTGCATTTAAAGGAACAGTTCAGTGTATAGATTAATTACCCTAGCAACCATGCATCATTATTAATAAGAGATGGTTATATGAATAGCTGGTGGTCCGAATAGAAACATAAGTAATAAAACGTAGCAATAAATTTGTAGCCTCACAGTGCATTTGTGTTTTTAGATGGGGTCATTAACCCCCATTTAAAAGCTGGAAAGATTTAAAAGAACGTGAATAATTAAAAAACTATAAAAAATAAATAAATAAAGAAGACCATTTGAAAAGTTACTTAGAATTGGCCATTCATTAATATAATAAAAGTTAACTTAAAATTGAATCCCCATTTAAGTGTATTGTAATACCTATGGCTCAGTCTGTAAACCCACTTTATTCCTAGTTCTTGTTTAAGCTGAACTCAACTGAACTCCTAGGTACCTGCATTGCAGAGCTACTTAACCTGGAGACTGATTATGTTTGAAACTCAGAGCATTAGAGGGATTGTGTAACTAAGAAAAAAGATTTGTACTTTACTTTTTGCTACTCCTTTTTGCTATTCCTTTACCTGTTCCCTAAAACTGTTACCTTATGAAAATATTTTGTGGTGAATGGACAGTTCTTTTAGATTCAGAATTTTTTTTTTTTATTTATTCCTGGCATTATTTATTTATTCTAGCATTAAGCTACAGTAGAACCCGCATTTTACATCCTCTGATTTTAAGTTTTCCCTCATTTTACATTGTTGTTTTGTGGTCCTACCTATATATTATGCATAATACATTTCCCTCATTTTAAGTTTTCCCTCATTTTACACCATTTTTTTCTGGTCCCCTGAAAAACGTAAAATGGGGCTTCTACTGTATAAAATATTATTCTCTATCCTTTTTTCTTTAGTTGCACTTAATGAGCAAATGAAAGCAGTTAAGAAACGTTATGAAACATCCGTGGTTGAAGACATCGGAGACAATGTTCTGAACTGGGTAAGAGTGCCGGGACTTTCTTAAATATGGCAGCTGCTTTTTGCACTAATCTGCTCCCTAATATCAGCAGATGAACTTGTCTATAGAAAATAAGTCTTTAGTACATACTCCCCACTAATATAGATTATCTCTGGATACTTTATTCAGCCTTGCCTCTTTTTATGCAGCTCATCAATATTTTCTTTCCTGTAGTTCAGTGGAGCAGAAGAGGAGAAACTGAAGCAGGCAGTGGCCACATTCTGCAGCAACCAGCCCTTTGCCTTAGAGATGATAAAATCTCGCCAAAAGAAGGATCTAAAATTCCTAACCTTTGTACAGGTGGGTGGTACCAGTAAAGAAAAATATTTCTTTAATCTTGAGTACCTAATGGGGGGAATTTAAAAACTGGGTGCTAAAGGGGCACTGTCTAACTATACACAGTATTTTCACTTTTGTACAAATATTTATAGCAAAACTGAGCACATACATGTCCCTACATCATATAATAATATGTATATATTATTGTATTACATTTCTTATAATCCTTAATATGTTCATCTGGGGAATATGCACATTATACATGAATAGACCCATTTAAGATTATGTACTTACAGCTCTCAAAAAAGAAAGCCAGGGCATCCAAACAATGGAGAATATGTATATGACTTTTTGTTCAGAGACGTGTGAAAGACGAATCATTATTTTAAATCCTTTTCAGTAACCATCTGTTACAGGATTCTGGTTTGATAATAGAAATGACTTTGGATGACCCAACTAATGCAGGTGACATGCTGGGTGGTCCGGGAGCTGCAGAATCGCAAGTTGTCCTTCTGACAGATTGCGGAGTAACTTGTCTGAGATTTAATTAGTGAAGAAGTGAAGTAAAAGATGTTTCTAAGAGAAATTAATGGTGCATATGCATGTAATCACAGGCTTAATAATGATGATAAATGTGTCCTTGTAGGATGCCGAAAGTAATCCTCTATGTAAACGGCTGCAGTTGAAGGATATTATTCCCACTGAGATGCAGAGACTAACCAAGTATCCACTTCTGCTGGATAACATTGCCAGATATTCAGGTAATGAAGAACACCAATTCTTTATCCTTTATTAAACTTAAAACTCAGAACCTCTAGCTAACTATACCAGGCTGTAAGTCGTTTTTGATAATTTCGTTTTTTGAGAGAGAGATTAGGTTGTCTGTGTATCTCCCATTTACCTCTTAAAACAAGTATGTCTGAAAATAAGAAAGTAAAGAAACTGTTTTAAAGAATTTCAACATTTTTTTGTTTTTTTCTTATTAGATCGAGAGGATGAAAAAGAGAAGGTGAACAAAGCAGCAAATCACTGCCGTAACATCTTAGACTACGTAAATCAGGCAGTTAAAGAGGCAGAAAACAAACAGGTGAGACAGACAATAACCTTCTGGTTAAGCCTTCAGACACAAGAGCTACTGTCTGGTTAAACATTCCAAAAAGGCTGATATATTTCCTACTCCAAATTTTATAGGTGTGTATAGAGGACATGAAACCCAGCAGCTATTGATATTAATGCTATCATATTGACACAAATTTATAATTAATTTCATCTTAACATTGTCCCCTCTAATTATACTATAAAATGTGTACATGGAGTGCTGCATGACTTTTTACTGGGTTATGACATCATCCTGGAATAATCACAAATATAGGACTTTCTAAGCCTAGAGAGTAGTGTGGTGGTGATACAGTACAGTCCATTTGACCTTTTGAATTCTTTAGGTGGCCATACACGGACACATTTCCTTTTGCTGATGACCGAATTTAGTATGACCTGATGAATTTATATACTTATAATTGCACTGATGGAGTGCAACCTATAGTATTCAGACAAAATTGTCCCAACAGTCAATTGGTTCTGGTTCTTTTGAGCAAGCAGACAAATAATCTACACCAATAATCGTATATTAAAGGAATTATATTGTATAATAAATCAATAGATGTAGTGTTACACATACATTTTCACTCCTAAACTAAGACAATACTTACAATATTTACATTAACAAACTATACAAGTCTACATTACTGTTACTTTGAGCTGTAGTCCTCACATGCTGTTTTGTCCCAGGCTCCAAGTTTTCTTGCATACCGTAAGTTGGTTTATGGTCCCCACAGCAGACATAAGACTTTGTAGTCACAGGGAACCCTTTGTTATGATAATTTCCCTGGACAACTACTTTACTATTAGCCCAAGATGGCAATTTCTTACAAATTGTGCAATTTTCATTGTGAGGCGATGCAATCGGTCAGATAATCACTTTTAAATTATCTTTCGCTACACCTTTTGGGAAAGTAAACAAAGGGACAAACAGTCGGTTATTTTATGTGAGATCTTGCAGCCTTTATGACCGATACCAGCAGTCTCCTCATATATAGTTTATAGTGGATGGGTGAATCTTTTCTTAAATTTTCATTAAGACAACAAGAAAGCGCACAGGGAGCCAACTAAATCTGCCCATGGATGGCCACCTTTACTTACTTACTCTGGTAAACATACTGAATTTATTTCACCTAATGAATGGAGGTTAGCTATAAGTAATTTTCATTGCTGCGTGCCTGCTTATATTTTTCTAGCAGCTAATTTAATGGGTCTTATACAACCTTTGTTACCCTCCTATAGGTACAGACTTTACTATTTGTTTGAGCCTATAGCAATCTTATTTACAGTAAATGTCAATTGGTAAATTGAAGAACCAAATGACCTTTCTTCATTTTTCAGCATTTAGATATGCAAGAGCTTTCTTGTTTGTTGCTTTTACAGAAACTTGAAGAATATCAACGCAGGCTGGACCTGTCCTATTTGAAGCCAGGAGAGTATCCCATGATAGATGAACTGAGAGTAAGTGTCTCTTCTGGTGTTTTAGAGCACTCACACCCATATTACTTATTTTTATGGTTTAATGCTAACTTAGAGTTAGTTTGAATAGCCCAGGCATATACTATTTTTCATTTTACTACTTTTTACTAAAATGTACCACCATGCATAATTAAAATGATTATGATTCAGTTCTACAATAGTTTATATATAGTGCATTAGCTTCTATTTGGTAGTTATGAGGGTGATGCCTTTAAATTTTAATTTACAAATAATCTGTTTGGTATTCAAAGAGAAACTGGCACTGCACCCAGTAAAATCACCCAAACTGTAGTTTATGTACATAATCTTCTCTCTTCATCTGCAACTATTTTGGGTGTGCTTGATATAGAATGCGGGTATCTCATCAAAATTCTTTACTTCAAACCTTTATCTCCTGATATATCAGACATGAGCAAATGAAACCATGTCATTTTGATGCTGTGTCCATTCCAACAGAATCTAGATTTGACCAAGAGGAAGTTGATACACGAGGGGCCTCTGACATGGAAGGTGAATCGAGACAAATCAATTGGTAAGGCTGCTGTGCAATATATATATGCTTTATAGTGCATTTTGGACCAACGTTTCGGTCCCACCTGGGGACCTTTTTCATGTTAAGGCATGCTGCTAATAAGAAAGCAAAGGAGTTTTCTATGAGA
The DNA here is from genome assembly GCA_024363595.1 of Xenopus borealis. NCBI lineage: Eukaryota > Metazoa > Chordata > Amphibia > Anura > Pipidae > Xenopus > Xenopus borealis. The sequence continues at coordinate 79,866,977 of CM044443.1, read as the reverse complement.
TGCTGAGCAATTAATTGCAATTACATTAATTGCAAATTGCAATGCACAAAGATAACTACTAACCAGGACTGTGTAAGCAAATCTTTTTGTTCATCTACCAGTTCCTCCTTATTGCCCTGGAGATTATGCAACCATGAATATACAATGGTACTTAAAAGTGAACTCTCTTGAATTTGTAAAAATTCTGCATAAATATTACCTATTATGTGATATGTATCTAATGAAAGTGTTTAAAGGAGAACGCAACCCCCTTTCTAATAAAACCCCCTACCCTCTATAGCCCCCCCCCCTCCCCTGGCACAGGAGCCACAAGTAAATACCCCGAAGTTGGTAATTACCCCTTGTTGCAGAGTCACCGCAGCGGAGCTCACAGGGACCATCTTCACTCCTGTGCAGAAGTGGGGGCAGGTAGGAGGGTTTATGGATGGTAGGTAGTTTCTTATTAGAAAGGGGTTCAGTTTCATATTTGTGTGTAGCAAAAGTATGGGACTATCCAAAGCAATGATGCTATTATTTTCATTATCACAATAGTTACCCTTTAGGGTATGGACACACTGGCTGTGTCAGCCTGTGTATTTCTGCAGGCTGAGAGAAGCAGATCTGCTCTGTGCCCCTGCTCCATTGATTTGCATGTGATCAGCCTGAGTACAGTCACACACTGACCTCAGCTTCAGCTCCGCTGTGTATGACCACACACACAGGCCTATCTGCTTCTCTTAACCTAAAAAATACACAGGCTGACAACAGTGTGTGTGTCCATACCCTTAATGTTTTTTTTTTATTTTTTTTTATCAATGGCACACAAAAAACTTCACATTTGAGTGCTTTAAAATCAAAGCATCAGAGAATTGAATTTCACTGTATTATTTATTCTATAAAATAAGAAAACTGATCAACATTGAATACATTTTGCAAGGTATTGTCTATGTTGCCGTTCAGGGTTGCAATTTCCAAATCCACATTTCAGTGGATGCTCTGACATTGCTTACCTTTTGCTATAATGCTTTTAGATTGTTTATTTTTTTCGGTTTGATATCCGTAGATCTTTACACTTTGCTGCTAGAGGACATATTGGTTTTACTCCAGAGACAAGATGACAAGTTGATTCTGAGATGTGTAAGCAAGATTCTGGCTGCAACTTCAGAGAGCACACATATCTTCAGTCCCGTTATCAAACTCAACACTGTGCTAGTACGACAGGTGGCAACAGGTGAGCCACAGCGTAAACAAGGCTTTTTTATTTTTGAGATGCAAAATTGTAGATTAACATTTGTGGCCGTTTTTTAAGTGCAAAGTATTAGATTTATGTACTGTATGGATTTCTTTGTATGGGACTTCAAGTATTCACAGCACTGTAATTTTTTCAGCATTTATACAGCAATAGTACACACATAGGGAGGCAAATATTGCAATTAATTTACATGGATGCATATATAAAATGTTAAGAAATACAGGCAGGAAGCCTCTGTCTTGTGGAGCTATGGTATTAACCCAAAACTACCAAATCTGGATCAGATGCATCCCTGGTGCTCTAAGTGGTACGAACTGAATTTAATTTTGAAAAGGCTGAGGGAACGTGCATTTTGATGTTGAAATTCCATGTTAACTTTATTGAGATCAGCACTCCCATCAGCAGCACTTCCTACTGCATTGGGGAACGGAGGAGGAAAAAACTTTTTGCATTTCTGCAGTTCAACAAAGCAATCACTTGCAATTTAAATTTAGACTCAAGGACCTGGGTGTTGATACCTCGGATCTGTCATTCCATCAATCACTAACTGCATGCATACTATTAATCTAGTCTGGAGTGTGATTATGTGCCAGAAGCAAATGAAAATGTTTGTCATCTTCTGTTGCTCCTGCACACATTCCACTCACCACACCATGATTATTCCCTTTGTATTTTTATTATTTTTTTTACAGGAAATGTTTTCCTTCTTTTTTTACCTTGTCCAATTATCTGTTTCAGATAACAAGGCATTCTTTGTTATATCCATGTCAAAAAAACGGGCACAGATTTACGAGCTGATTGCCAACTCTGTTACTGAGAAAAATGGGTATGTTGTTCATGTATGTACCATGAAATCAAATAATGCTACAAATGCTGTATTTTGTATACTAAACATTAACATTAACTTACTGCACCAGAACCATAATTAAACAATGATTTTTGCTTTCAAAGTTGGCCACAAGGGGTCACTATCTTGTCCCCTTTAACCTGTGGATTGGCACTCCCAAGATGGATCTTGTATAGGGAAAGGTTTCTGTGATCTCTCTTGAAAACCTTCCTGTGTTAACAACAATTCATCCCTCTTTATACACAAAGAGCAGGTCAGTTCTGCTAGTCTAATATGGGATGAATATATGCACTGTCCTCACCAGTTTTTTTCTAGAAATCTGAAATAACTACACTGGATTAGGGTAAAAACACGAAGCACCAAGCAGTTGTACTTTTACATTATCCTTTGAGCTAATGTTATTTTGCATTCCCTTACCATAAGGTGGCAAGACCTTATAACAAGTATGGCAGCAACACTGAAGACTGAATATCCTCAACCTGCTCAGTTACAGCAGACTGTCCCAGACATAGTCAGCGAGTGAGTATGCAAGAATTTTTATGTTTTGGTACAATGGTAAATAATATATATATATATATATATATATTTTTTTTTTTTTTT
>CM044443.1:79843168-79856287 GCA_024363595.1 Xenopus borealis | reverse complement strand
TATGAAGCTGTACATTTATGTAAGTGATTTGTAGTCGAGTGTAGATCCCAGGGTAACAAAGTCTGGCCACCCCTGTGCTAGATCATTACAGTGGAATCTCAAATGATATGCAAGTGATACAAGGTCAAGCAACGGAAAATGATTTTTATGATCATTAACAAACCTCTTGATTGTGTTGGTCTTAATTATGCATAATATGATACAAAGATGATGATCTTCTGTCTATTTATTTATCAGTACATTTTAGTGAAGTATATTACCTCATTTTACTTTTACATTGTTAGTACAACCCCAGGTTTTAGTCTCTAATTTTATGTCAAATGAGCCTTTGCACTAACAAAAAATCATGTGACAAGTATAATGAAGTAAAAAGGAAAGGCTGTATCTCAAGCCCCCAGTATCTAATAGATGGCCCAAGACATTCTATTAATTTTTTTATCACATGTGTGAGCATTACAACTTCCCATGCGACAAGGAAAACCCCACAAATAACAAGGAGCACTTGAAGAAAGATGGGCTGCATGGTCAAGTTACCAGAAGAAAGCCATCACTACTTAAATGCCACAAAGTATCCTGCTTAGAATGTGCCAAACAGCACAGAGATAAGCTTCAAACCTTCTGGCACAAAGTCATGTGGAGTGATGAGACGAAAATGTAACTTTTTGGCCACAACCATAAACGCTACATTTGAAGAGTCAACAATGCCTATGATGAAAGGATTGCTGATGTTTTGGGGATGTGTGAGCTAAAAAGACACAGGAAATTTGGTCAGAATTGATGTCAAAACAAATGTAGGAGGTTATCAAAAAATACTGGAGGGAAAATTTGCACTCATCACGGAAACTGTGCATGGGATGTACTTGGACATTCCAACCTGACAATGGTCCAAAACACAAGGCCAAGTTGACTGTCATTGGCTACAGCAAAATAAAGTGAAGGTTCTGGAGTGGCCATCTCAATCTCCTGACCTCAATATCATTGAGCCATTCTGGGGAGACCTCAAATGTCATGCAGGACAGCCCAAGAATTTAGGGGAACTGGAGGCTTTTTGCCGGGAAGAATGAGCAGCTTTACTGTTTGAGAAGATAAAGAGCCTCATCCACAACTACCACAAAAGATTTCAAGCTGTCGTTGATGTTATAGGGGTCAATGCACGGTATTAATAACTGGGGTGTGTAAACTTTTGATCAGGGTCATTTGGGTAGTTTGTGATTATGATTTAAAAAGCGTAAACACGGGGGCGTGGCTTGAACACAGAGCTGCATGCAAGCATAAACAGAGAGCTCCGTGCAGACTGATCTAAACCAGCTACTCAAAGAGCGAAACACTATGGGGAAACATACAAAATGAAAGCAGACAATGGCAAAACCCCGGGGTGTAGGCAACAGCCTCCAACAAACAAGATTGCTCCTTTATTTCTTCAGAGGAAAACGCTGTGAGCTGAATCCAAAATGGCATCCGGACACGAGGAGCAGGAGGAAGAAGCAGAATACAACAGAGAACAATCTGAGGCAGAAAGCGAAATGGAAGAGGAGGTAGATATACACTCGTATATTGCTAAATTGCCTTCTAAGAATGACATCAAAGATCTGTTATATGAAGTCACAATGGCAATAAAAGAAAAGGTCCTGGACATTAAAAAAGACATGCTGACCATTGCTACACTCAAAGATACCCTTGAACTTAACCTCAGTAGATGTATTGACTAACAAAAAGCCTTCTACAAACCTATACAGCAAAAAGATGGCATTATTCAGGAACTCCAAAGACAAATCGAGGGCCAAGAGAATAGGAGCAGGCGTAATAACATAGGAGTTAGAGGTATCCCTGAAGTGGTCCAAAATGAAGAAATAAGACTTGCACTACTCCAAATCTTCAACTCCATACTACAGCGGGATCCAGACACAGACCTCAAAATTGACAGGGCTCATAGAGTCCAGAAACCAAAAGCAACTCCATTAAATGCACCAAGAGATATACTATGCTGTATTCACGACTTCTCCTTAAAAGAAGAGATACTGCGCAAAGCTAGACAAGTCAGCCAAATATCTTATGAAGAAAATTTCAAACTGTTCCAGGATTTATCGAGGACACTTAAAAGGAAATTACTAAAACCCCTCATTGACAAGTTGCGGGAAAAAAACATCCAATACAGATGGGGATAGCCATTTTGCTTAACTGCAAATCAGTATGGGACTAATGTAACTATCAGAGTCCCTATGGACACAAAACATTTCTTGAGGAAACTACATCTACCTCCAATGGAATTGCCTGGATGGGCACCTGAGGCCAACAAACTACCAGATGTCATTTGACTTACAAGAAGAGTGTAAAAAATCCCCTACCTCCAAGAAAACCACAAGGACGCCCAGGACACACAAAGAGAAACAGATACCTTAATAGACGTGATACTCATCCATTGCACTCACCTAAGAAAATGAAAAACAACCATAGAACTTTTATTAAACGTCTTACTCCCCATTTACCAGCATATTAAGGAAACATAATGGCAATACTTATAATTACAATTAAGGACTGTAAATAGACAGAAGCCATCATCAGGATCAACCTCATTAAGGACCTAAGAAAGAAAACTGGAATGCAAGTATAAATGATTATCAGTAATAATATGTGAAATCTATAGAATGTATAAAAAAATTAGGTTTATACTGTTAATGATACCATAGATTATATATCTACTTATTTGTGCATAGACATAAATTTCATAGTCATTATGATTGCTAGAGTATATACTTACTAAATTTGCTGGTTTATCACTGTCTAATAGTTATATCCCCACCGTTACATTATATATCTGGGCTGGTTTGGGATCAGGAGCGCTGCTATACCAAGTGCTCTATTCAACCACACACACCCAATACTAAGGTGCTACACACCTACGCCACTCACAACTTACAAATGAGTAGGGAATGCACCCTATCCAGTATATTGTGCCAATTGTTTACCCCATATACTCCCCCTGTTATTACACACCTTACTCCCTCTTTCCTTTTATCCACCCTACAAGTAAATAACAAGTATGAGGAAAATTGTGATAATTGGCAATTAATCGATCCTGATATACATGGCTAATATAACCAATATGGAGGGAATATATTCTCCTTAAATGTTAACGGAATGAACGAACTGGTTTAAAGGGCACAGATATTTCAACAATGCAGAAAACAGAATGCCTTAGTCAATCACATGCCTGTACTCAATTTACACCACTATCCATATATATATATATATATATGAATATATATATATATATATATATATATATATATATGAATATATAGTGAATAAAGTACCCCCTCTTGTAAAATATAAGTATATTATAAGTTACCGAAGAGTTTCATGACCATATAAAAACACGAGGCCGAAGGCCGAGTGTTTTTATACAGGTCATGGAACTCCGAGGTAACTTCTAATATCCTCATATTTTGCAACTGGGGGTACTTTATTTATTATAATACACAAGTTTCAGGGAGTCATGTGACAGAAATGACATCAGAACTCACCGTTTATAACTGATGACATCAGAACTCACCGTTTATAAGGATATAATTTACAAGATATTTACGGCTTTTGTGTATTATATATATATATATATATATATATATATATATATATATATATATATATATATATATATATATATATATTATACCGATACAGAAGGCAGGTCATAGTGAAAGGTAAACTGGTTGATCAAATGTGGACCATTGAAAATGTATGTTCCAAACTCTGGCTAAGTTGAATTTTTTAAAAATTTTCTCAAGGTGTTAGAAAACTGTAAACAAGGCCTTATTATTTTAGGAGGAGATTTTAACATTACACTAAACCCTCTAGTTGATTCATCTTCCAAAAAAACTAATATTTTGTATAAACGTTTAAAAGAAATTTTTAAAAAATGAGTAGATATTTGGAAAGCACTTAATCTGACAAAGAAAGACTACACACATTTTTCCAAAGTTCACTCAGTTTATTTGCGCATTGATTACATTTTTCTATCCCAACATTGGTTACGACTGTTTACAAAAGCAGACATGGGTGGCATTCTTCAGATCACTCTCCAGTTATAGTAAAATTTACCTTACCAAAAGCAATGAGGACGGAATAGTCATGGATAAAAACAATACTAGATACTAATAACACACCAGATGTCTCCCCGCAGACCCAGTGGGAAACTATCAAATGTGTTCTTCGAGGAAACTTAATAGCCATGGGTAGTAAGCTAAAGAAAGAAAAAGAAGTTACAAAGCTATTAAAAGAAATATCACTTCTGGAACAATCCCATAAAGAAAATATTGCTCACAAAACATTAGTTGCATTGGAAAGCAAAGGGTTACAACTTAAGGCACTATTGAACATAAAAGTGCAGAAAAACTATGAAGATGAAGCAAAAATACCATGAATTAGGCGACAAATGCAACAAATATTTTGTGAGAACAATTTAAACAAATTCTACCACAAACACACATTATGTCAATTAAAGATAAAGGGAACACAACACATCATGATACTAAGGGAATAGTGGATGCTTTTCATGAATATTACCAAACATTATACCATCTTAAAACCTCACTTAAGAGATACTACACAAATTAAGGGAATTTATACATAACTCAGTTATAAACAAATTACCCCAAGATATAAGCCAAGAGTTAGATGCCCAGTTTGAAAAGAGAGAAATTGAAGAATGTATAGACTCACTACCAGCAGGGAAAAGCCCTGGACCCGATGGATACATAGCACCATTTTACAAAACCTTTAAAAAGGAATTAATACCACAACTCCTTAACTATTTCAATAGCATCAAAGACAATAACACATTCCATCCCCAAGCTCAAGAGGCACATATTACCATAATCCCTAAACCAAATAAAGATCCTCAACTTTGCCCAAGTTATAGACCCATTTCCTTAATTAACATAGATCTAAAAATATATGCTAAGATACTTAGTAACAGGATAAAGAAATACTTACCAGAGTTCATCCACACAGATCAGGCAGGATTCACACCTAAACTGGAAGGTAAAGACAACATATTTAAAGTCATATCACTTATGAAATATGCCCAAGGGAAAGGGGTACCCTCAATTATACTTGCCACAGATGCTGAAAAGGCATTCAATAGGGTATCCTGGACCTTTCTAGAACAAACTTTACTCAGCTTCGGTTTTGGCCCTGCAATAATACAAAGAATTATGGCTCTGTATGAGAGACCCACTGCCAGAATTAGAGTTAATGGGATACTATCCCCTAAGGTACATATTCATAATGGGACAAGACAAGGGTGTCCTCAATCGCCTATTCTTTTCATTTTGGTAATGGAAGTATTTTTAACACATATTAGAAAAGACCCTGATATATCTGGAGTGATCATAGTGGGCAAGGAGCATAAATGTATAGCGTTTGCTGATGACTTGCTACTATTTATCACAAAGCCAATTATTTCTTTACCAAAAGTGATAACCCTCATGAAAAACTTAGGAGAACTTTCCAATTTTAAGGGGAAGAACAGCAAATCTGAAATCCTGAATATAAACATACCATACTCAAGAACACTAAGTTTGAAATCCATCTTCCCTTTCAAATGGGCTGAACCAAGTATAAAATATCTAGGAATCAGAATAAGGGTGGACATAGGAAAACTATACCAAGACAATTATCTTCCACTCCTAAAGCCCTTTCAACAAATGATAGATAACTGGGAAAAACTTCGATTGTCATGGTTTGGTAAAATACAAGCCATCAAGATGGTATTCATGCCTAAACTCTTATACATTATCCAGGTACTACCAATTACGATCCCTAAATCCTTTTTTCAAATCTATTAAATCTATGATATCTAGATTTATCTGGGGTAAGAAAAATCCTGTCTAAAAACACATTATACTAATAACCCCAAAAGAAAAAGAACGACTGGGCTTACCTGATTCTCATCTTTATTATGTTGCCGCACATCTTTTTTGGATATTAGACTGGACATCTAAAAACTGTAACAAAAAAAAGATTGGTGTGTACGCTAGAACAACTAGCGTCAGGTCACCATTAGTAAACAACTTGTGGTCAGACAAAGATTCTCAAAACAATATGGCATCATCCTTCGGTGGAAGCCACTTTGAAATTATGGCACGAGAATAAATTCAAACTGTTTTTAGCAAATAACCTGTACATCCTACAGCCGTTAATGTAAAACCCGGAATTCCCTCCAAGTCCAGAGAAAGGGTCTTTCATTAGATGGGGAAAAATGGGCTCAATGGAAACCAAATTAAGAGACTTTATAAAAAATGGGAAGATGATCTCCCTAGCTGAGATACAAAAAAGATGGGGAAAACACCCCAGAGTTACATGGGGATATAACCAACTGCATGTATATCTCACGCCAAAAGTATCTAAAGATTGGCACATATCTGAAACAAACTGGGAATATTTTTTTATCTTTCCCTATTGATATTATTAAACCCTTTTCCAAATCATATAAGCTTTTGGTAGAATCTATAGCTATAAGTCCTGAAACACAATGCCTGGAATGGGCAGACTAATTAAAGGTAGACATAACAGCTACTATGTGGAAAGATAATCTACTCACTTAACAACTAAAGCTGCCAAAACAAGAGAAGCAACATATATTGCTTACACTATGGCATTACACACCAATGAAGCTGAAAATAATGTACCCTAATAGCACAGGGATTTGTTGGAGATGTAACACATCTGAAGGAAACCACACTCATGTGTGGATTACTTGCCCAGCTATCCAGACATATTGGGAAGAAGTTCTAAAGATAATAAATAAAGTAACAGTACAAGCTGTAAGCATAGATAAACCTGAAACTATTATATTAAGTCTGCAGTATGACACTGGGAAAGTAATAAAAGACCCACTTACCATGCACTCCTGCAGTCAGCCAAAGCACTAATTCCTATAAAATGGAAGTCAATAGAAGCACCCTCACGGAGGGAATGGCTAACTTAAGTTGAAGAAGTAAGACAAATGGAAGAAATTACATGTTTAATCCATAATCAGAATAGTAAATATTGGAAAATATGGCAACCTTAGTTAGAGTTCATGAAGTCGCTATAAGAACATAAGCGAAAGATCCAACTACATTTAAAGCCATTGCCATTACAGACAACATACCTTTGCCATCTTTAAGCCACTACACAAGAACGATATCTAAAGGTTAAAATGCACTAATGACAATATTATTCAGGCGATTAATAAAACCAAATGTGTAGGAACTTATTTCTTGTAACATCTAATTGAAATACAATTGTATTGTGGATTTGTGTTACCCTACCCCCTTTTCCTTTTTTTTCTGTACCCCTCCCCCCCCTTTTCTTTTTATTAAAATGCATAAAGAATTGTTTAAAAAAATATATATAAGCGTAAACACAGTTGTTTGACAATAAATGGCTTCAGCCAACCACTAACCATAAGTGAAAGAAACGTTTTTGTGTTATCATTCATATTCTCTAACAAACGGTTATGAAATCATAAATCTGTCACGGTATGTAATCTTGTGGGCACAATTGTTATTATTCATATGCACAGACAAAGATATCTATGTGCTGTTCATGCTACTTGGTCTTGATCTTTGATACTTTTCTTACTGAAGTCAGGATTTTTTCATAAAATGTGGCATTTTAACGGGAAAAAGGCTTAAAACAGGAAAATAGCACTAATATCAGGAAAACCAAGCCTTTTAATACAGGTTAACTCTTAACAAGCCTTTCCTTGTCATTTAATGCTTACTAATTCATTCTGTTTCTCTCTGCAGTGGGACTGCTAAAACAATTACTCGTGCAACAGCTGAAGTTCCTCCAGCAAGAGGAAGTGGAAAACTTTCAAATATTTTGCAGCCTTAAATCAAGGGAGCACGTGGAGAGTGAAAATCTTACCAGGATTTCAAACTTGAATAAGCAGAACAGGGGAAGCAGGGAGTCTGAACAGAACAAGGAACTGCATGCTCGGCACAGGGCCACAGACAGACGTTCTGAACATAGCAATACTGGGCCAGAGTGTGTTGCTCAAATTTTGGAAGAGGGTGGGGAACAGTTTTTTGATGCTCATGAACCACACAGTGATATGTATGTCGAAGGCTCTAGAAGAGAGACTAATCTTGAAGAGGCACAGTTCCAATTATCAGGTAATCTTTGAAACCTGTCATTTGCGGCATTACTACTTTAATTTACTAGCCTTTACATTGCTTTGTTTCTGCCTACAGAAAACTACGTGATACTGGATGGCTTTGACAAAGTGCAGGAGAGCTCCACGGATGATGATCTCTCTGCATCACACTACCCCAACCAACATCCAGTAGATTGTAATCCAACAGATCCATTTGATGGGGAAGAGAGGCTGGCCTTCAATGCCCTTGAGCCTACACCATCTTCAGAAGCTTTTAACCAGATGCTTCATTACATCTCAGACATTGAATCAGATTTGCAGCAGCTTAAGGTAAGCACAGAAATAACATCTGGTGCATTAACTTTTCTTTGTGTAACAGATTGTATTGGTTTTTATATCTGTTTAGAAAGAACTATGTTGAATGTTTATAACAATTGCACATAGTGTGATTGCATGTAACTAATGTCCGCTGGGACTAATCATCCAAAGCCACCTCCAATTTACTTGTATAGAGTTGTACATGGTGTGAAGAAATTGTCTAGAATGTGTCAGTCAGCGTATCTTAGTGACATCACATGACAAAGAAGTCTGCCGTGATTTTAGGCATTACCATACAAGTGAATGAGATGTGACACCCCCCCCCCCCACACACACACACACACATTTTAAAGCTGGATGTCGAATAAATCAGATTAATCACTGCTCATATTAATTGGAACAAATTTGTTTGTAACCATCCTTTTAGAGTATTTAGCATTTAGAATAAGGATTTGCATTATGAACTCTTAAAAATCCCTGTCATTTTAGAAATCCAGTAAAATATACTGGCTCAGACTATTTTGCGCTGGAGATATATATAGATAGATAGAGAGATCGATGGAGATAGTAGAGATCGATGGAGATAGTAGAGATCGATGGAGATAGTAGAGATCGATGGAGATAGTAGAGATAGATGGAGATAGTAGAGATAGATGGAGATAGTAGAGATAGATGGAGATAGTAGAAAGATATATAGATAGTAGAGATAGATATAGATTTATAAATTCTTGTGCCTGGGAGTAGCTGTTGTGGCTGTGATTAAAATGGCTTAGAGACTTTCAGAAGGCTAAGTTAAAATAAAAATGTCACTCGTTTGTTTTTAGATCTGTGTGAGATTTTTTCATTTCAGTTAGAAAGTCTTTAAGCTAATTTATTGTTCTCTAAAGATCTTAGTCACTTTTAACACCGCCCAGAATTTTGTCAATTTAAACAACATCTTCTCATGGGACGCTGAATTCATACCAAGTGAAATATCCGTAAAAATCTAGCACTACTTTTTTTCTGTTTTTGTAATGTGTCTTGAATTAATCATGAACAGATGAAGATTCAACCTTCAAGTGTATTAAATTGTCCTTGAAGTTATGATCCTGTATTTTTTATGGTATTTATTATCTTAAATCTAATAAATTATTATTTTCTACCTGCTCTTTGTCTGTTTGCAGGGGTTTGAAGACTATTATAACACATGTCGAAACCGGATGGCTACAGCAGAGGTCTTGGAGGAAGATCCAGGTATAAGCAGGCAGTTTTCATTTTCATCTCAGAATGTATACTGTTAGCAGGTCTCTTCTCTGATCAAGCATTGGACATTAATCTTCAGTAGATTAAGCCCCATATTCCCCACACAGTATAAGGCATGCAGGCAGTATAGATTAAAAATGCATCCATAAATCAACTGCTTACTTTCCATTCATTTGTCGCATCTATGGACTTCACCTTATCAGTCTGATTTCTGCATTGCTTGATCTTCCTGTTCAGTCCTCTCACCTTTTATTAGAAGTGGTCTAAACTCTTCTTTGTATAATCGCTACTACAGTATAAAGTAGTAGTGACATATTTTCTCTGGATTGCAGGACTGATTTTTCATTGTTCTAGGACAGAACAATGAATACTATTACGCTTGTTCTTTTATTATGTAAGATCATTTTAAGCATGGTTAAGCAATGTTGATATTTCTATGGGAACGGTCTATGTCCTTTGACGGGTGAATGGCTAGTGTCAGAGTGTAATCAGAGTGTCATAACAATATAGGATTTAGTATATCTATCATCTGAGTCCCCCATACGCTCTGGTGCCTCAATGCAAAAGGCCTAAGGCAGGATAGACTATAAGGCATTTGGTCATCTGTTGGACTGTGGTTATCCATAGGAATGATAGATGGCCATAGTGCTAAATAGCTCACTCTATAACTAGAAAACCAATGTGTCAGCATGTCTCCTGGGGCCCTATGTAGGAATGTTGCTCAATAACTTACTTTACCACCAGTGGCTATGTATAGCCAACAGATGTCTACGAGGTTGCGGACCGTTGGAACCAAGAAATTTATGTTGCAATATATTCTGCAAAATATAGTGCCAAGCAAATATTCTAGACATAGACGTACAAGAAGGAGTCTGACTATATATATGGTAGAATGTATAACTCTTTATCACCCCATGTATGACGTCAAAAGGGTTATATAAACTTGTATCCTGGGAGAGAACTTTGGAGAGACACTCGTGTAACATCTAGGTGAAACACTGACCGTTTTTCCCAGGCAAAACCTATTGTCTATATTTGGATTCGATAAACTACCTCCTTGTGTTTGTAAGTGCCTTATCTCTTGGTTTTGCTTTACATACGAGGTCATAGAGGTAGAAATAAACCAACAGCAATTAAACATTTCTATGTGGTTTATCTTTTAGAAGTAAATTAAGAGCTTAAACATTTGAAATGTTACCCCTTCTGCAGATTCTGCAGAAGTCTGTCCCACTGGTACACTATCTAACCAGAACAGATTTTTTTGTCTGAGTACAAGTAGAAAAAATGATTGATCCTCTTGTGGTATTGAATCTTGAACTCAGGGGGGAAAATACCATATCGAGGTCCTTAATACAAATAGTGCACTAATAACAAGAAGTGGGGAGAATTGAGTGACCAATCTTATACCCTCTGTATGCTCACAGGTGAATTGTAATACAACTCTTAAAAGTTTCCTAGGTCTTGCAAGTCATACAGAGCAATTATATGTTTTGGGTTTTTTTTTTTTGCTCATGGCTGACCTTATTTGAACAGTTCCTTGGTTTTACATGAATACTGTATATTTGTTTTTTTTTTTGTCCATAGATAAGGCAATGCTTCCTACAGACAAGGGTTAAATTCAGAGATTATTCAACTTGGTCCATGGAATCCCAGCTGATTTTTAAGGGATCTGCCTGCAGTTCCTTGCCCTACTTTGGGAACAACACGCATGTGCACAGTCTGCTGCCAACACACTCCAGCCTCCCTGACTCATGATCCACATTAAGATACCAAATGTACAGATATGTGGTGATAGGATATAAAAGTATTTAGCAATTTCTACAAGAAGTGAAGAAAAAAAACAGAGATGTATTTATTTGTCTTTGATTTAAGGCACATTGTTTTGCTTTTTTTTATTGTTGTATATTTTCAACCCTTTATTGTTCGTTACATGGGTGAGTTCATGGCAAACCCATCTGTACTGCAGTCAAGCAGCAGAAGGAGTGTGGTAGGTGTGTTTAGAGTAATCACATCTTTTCACAGTCTTTCAAGGCTGTTGATCATGCATGTTCAGTGTGATATTGCCCTTAAAGGGCACACCTACGCTTCCTTCCCAGATATAAGGGGAAAGGTCATGCCAGTTACTTTAACACCAAATAGACATGTGTCATTACTTTAGTGGTTATGATACTGCTGCTGCTGCTTGTCCTCCAGAACACTAGCATAGGTTGCCAAAACACTACTGAGCTAGCCATGCCCTTTTTTTGAGACAGGCACAGGCACCACAAATGATGTGTGTGAGGGCCAGTAATAAAGTTGCCTGGGGGCCTGCCTCCGTATTTGCACTGACAGTGCCAAGGTGCTCTTACCTGAGTTTTTACCCTCCCATTCCATCCACCATTTACCCCTGAGGCTGAAGATATAGTCAGAAGTCTCTTCACTAACAACTAAGTATTTAATCCTACGCTTCCAGCATCAGCTGCAACTTTATCAGTGATACCTATTCATTTTGTAGCCGCGCTACCATTCTCTATATGTATGAGCTGTTTGCGAGAGAAAACTGCCACTCTAGCAGAATTGTGTGCCAGTTACTTTTTGAGTTAAGCTTTTGCTCCTGAAACCTTCCCATGGAGATCACATTGGGAACCTTCTCTTAA
This sequence comes from Xenopus borealis, assembly GCA_024363595.1. Classification (NCBI taxonomy): domain Eukaryota; kingdom Metazoa; phylum Chordata; class Amphibia; order Anura; family Pipidae; genus Xenopus; species Xenopus borealis. The sequence continues at coordinate 79,843,948 of CM044443.1, read as the reverse complement.
ACCACAGGGAACCTTGTGTTAATTCAGACAATCTCTCAGATCTGATGCCTGCACAATGAAACCACATACGAGGAGGAACAAATTACGCGATCATACAATCATCTCTCCTGTCTGCAGCAGAGAGCCAGTCAACTGACAGATTTGCACCACCACAGATTTACACCACCGAAGGTGACCAAATATTTACAGGTACTCCTTCTTGGGTATCATCAAGTTCACCAGCCCTCTCTGTTCCACTACATTACCAGACAATTACATGATTGCTAGCTAATATAATTTAAATCTTGTAAATGCCCTTATAGACATCAACATGTGTACAACCACTGCCTGCAGCTAGCTTAGAATGCTGGATCTGCTGATTTTATATCCTCTTATTAGATGCTAATGCAGCTGGATTAGAGGGACAGGAAGTGGGCTAGAATGCATCTTGCACTTTTAGGACTGATCATTCACAGCTTACTTTGCTGTGTTTTCCCAATAAAGGGAGTGTTCTGTACCCTTTCTGTATTTTTTTGTATTAAAAAAACTCTACTGGTCGTATTCACTTTGTACATCAGTAATGCACTCTTAACAGTGGCTAAAACCAAGATTTTGGAGTATTCTTTACAAGAAAGTTAACATTCATATTCTGTGTTTTTAATGATCATGAATGGCTGTCTGATATATAATTATCCTGATGTATGTTTGTGAAATAGCTCTTTTTATTCATTATAGCCCATAAGTTTGTATGTTTCTGGAATGGAATATCTCTCCGCTAAAGATATTTTTGGAGGGGGGGGG
>CM044443.1:79769596-79830334 GCA_024363595.1 Xenopus borealis | reverse complement strand
GCTAGGGTAGTGTGAACCTTAGCAACCAGATTGCTGAAATTGCAGACTGGATAGCTGCTGGATAAAAAAAACAAATAACTAAAAAAAAACACAAATAAATTAAAACCAATTGTAAATTGTCTCTGAATATCACTCTCTACATCATACTAAAAGTTAACTCAAAGGTGAACAACCCTTTTAATTTATGTTTAATTGATTCTGCTAAATATGGTTTCCTCTAAACAGGAGACTCTAACCATATGCAATATACAGTATAGCAGTTGTCTCTGTAGGTGCAGGCTAGCCTTTAATCATAACATTGTTCTCTATTTATTTCAAGGTTCACCCATGGGATGTGCTTCCCGGTTTGATAGAATGTCCTTGGCAATGGTAAGTGCATGCAAAAGTAATGTCATATCCAGTTCAACTGCACCAAACAGAGAAAAAAAGATTTGGTATCTGCAGGTAGTGATGGGCAAATCGGCGGTATTTGCTTCATGGAATTTTACGTGAATTTCAACATAAATTTACAAAACGGCGAAAAATTTGCGAAATGCCGCGGTGTCTTGTTTTTGATGCAAGCGTCCATTTTTTCGACGCCAACAATGGCCGTCGGCGTCCAAAAAAACGGACTCTCGCGTCCAAAAACGACGCCCGCATCAAAAACTAGACGCCGCCAAATTTTCGCCAGGTGACATTTCGCAAATTGATTCTCCTGCAGTGACTCGCGGGAATTAGCCGCAAATTCGTTGCAGGTGCAGCCTGTAAAGCTCTACAGCCCATAGCAAGCAACAAATATACATGAAACAACTCCCCCCTAGGGAAACTCCCATAGCAATAGATAGGAACCAGTGCTCTCAGCGTTTCCCTCCTTTGCTATTCATATCGGTAATTTATGGAAACCGATGCGGATAAATTTTTATAGTATTTCTTTATACGGCCACATTATAACACAATAGAGGAGGGTCTGGGCATCAGCTGCAGAAAAAATATCTAACTTGTAGTGCCCAGCTTCTACATAAAACTGCCAACAAGCTGAAACTTGAACCTTCAGAGAACTCCGACTCTGTACCATATGCCAAAGCTGATCTAGATCTTTTGATAATTTGTGGAAGTTCCAGGTCTTCTAGCTTTGACCAGGGTATCAATTAACTGGTCAGAACAGCCTTGTAGTTTGTCTGCTAAGATTTGGGTGAAGATATGCACCCTGAGCTCGCAGATCCTCCATCAAAGGTAGCCTCGGAGGTTGCTGGATTGCTAAAAGCCTGAGCTAGGGATATCACGGCCACCTGGGCCAGTTTAGAATTATGGCAATGGCTTCCATCTGCAAAACCAATATTTTGTCAAGACCTTGAAGATGGAAGAAATGTAGGGAAATGTAGGCCTAAAGGTTCTTCCATCTATGGTAAAAGGCATCTGTTCCCACTTCTCAGCTGGATGGAATTCTGGAAAAGAACAGGATGATATTGTAGTTCTTCTCTGAGGCCACCAGGTCTACGTTGGGGATACCCCATTTTCCCCTCTCCATCAAAGTTCTGCTCAGAACACTGAAAATTGCTGCCTAATGCAGTGTGAATGGCTGTGATATTCAGAAAACCATTCTGGGCCCAGCACATGATTGGTTTACTTCTTCCAACAATCTGTCACTACTTGTCGTCTTTCCTCCACCCCCCCACCCCTTTTGTTTCCTGACTAATGATGGGCGAATTTATTAAAAAAAAAGTTGCGTGTTAAGCACTGAAAATGACGTGCTGCGTATCAAAAAACGTGCTGCGACTCATTTTGCGAATTTTTCTCAAATTTCACCCATCACTATTCCTGACATAAGAAAGTACTGACACATTGTCCAATCTTATCTTCACTGCTGTTCCCAGGAGAAGTTGCTTAAGGAAATCGTCATCTGAGAGGGTTCTGTGGTACTCTTGGCTTTGTTTTTTAAACAGCCATAGTGAACCAGAGTGCTTCTGACTAAGGACACACGTTGAAGAAAAATATACCTCTCTCAACACAATAAGAATGTTGTCCAAATAGGGGTCGACCTTTATGCCCTCTTTCCTAATCTTTGCTATCAGGACAATCATCAGTGCTTTGGTAAATGTTCTGGGAGGAGTTCTGGGAAGTCTGAAAGGATGGCATTGGAATTGTAGATTTTGCTGCCAGGCAAACCTGTAAACCAATTACTTATGATGCTCTCTCACAACTGGCAAATGAAGATATGAATCTCTTAGATCAAGTGATGCTAATGAGTCCTCTAGATGTCTTTATAGCGTTCAAAGAATACATCTTGAACTTCTGAGGCCTGATGATCTTGTTCAGCCTTCTTAAATTCAAAATAGGTTGCAGCTCTCCTGAATACTTTGTTACCAGGAAGAGAGGGGAATAAAATAGCCCATCTCTTTGAGTTGCACAGGCTTAATGGCATATAACAAGGGACCTTGTTTGCTTGTTTTTGCAAGCAGTGTCTGTGTAACAAGAGCAAAGCCATAACGCACAGCATGCCACCACAGAATAAATAATATTATGAGCAAAAAGCTTTGAAAGATGCATAGCCGCCTCCAGACAGAACTCTGCCACTTTCTTTAGATCCAAGCCTCAGAAATCTTCTCCTAAGGGAAGTCCTCTAAAACTGCCTGTTCAATGTTGTCTGCCCAAATGGATATAGCCTTGGAAACAGAAACAATAGAAACTCTGCGTTTACAAGCTGCTCCAGCTGCCATAAATGTTTTTTTTTTTTAAGCTCAGTCTCAATACATCTGTCCATGGGATGTTTCAGTGTCATCAATTGGTAGAGCACAGGGGCTCCACAGTAGGGAGATTGTCCCACATCTCCATATCTTCTGAAGCAATAAAGCAATCTTAGCTTGCACAGGAGTCTTCTTGAGACCATTGGTCCAATTGATTCATCATATTCTTTTTTTCAGGATGTAAGGGGAACACAGGCTTTTTCTTCTTAGAAAAATGAGAAGAGGCAAAAGACTCAGGCTGAGGCATTCATAAATTCCTTCATTAAAGGAGAACTAACCCCCCCCCCCCATCTTCTTCTCTTCGGTAATCTTCAGGAAAAGAGCAGCCTATCGGCACGTGCAGTTGGAGCAATCTTCCATTCCGCAACAACTGTGCATGTGCCGGTACGCAGCTCTCTTCCCGAATAATAGTACTAGTATAATATGATATGTGGTTTTATCTACAGTACTCTTTCATGTAATGTTTAATAGTGGCCTTATAACTACCAGGGGAATGGCTAAATGTGATATATTTAGTTAATTACTGATTGGGAGACTAATGTTCCCTCTGGCAGTCAGGGTATTGTTTTCACTTTCTATGGGGTGTTAAGAGCAGAGCAAACTATCCTATGTATTTCCATGCTATTGGTTAAAGGGACCTGTCACTCTAAATAATAATTCCAAATTATAAAAACATGTTCTTCAGTCTACGTTTTCACAGTCTCAGAAAGCAGACAGGTGCCAAATTGTGGCTTTTGTGGTTAATAAGGCAAGCTTTGTATTATCCCAAAATCTTGTGTATGCACCATAATGTGGGTCAATACCGATACCCATGCACTGGTTACATAAATAGAGGGGATGTGAGGAGTACAGTGACATTTAGGAAGTGCTGAAGGGAAAGTGAAAGTAACTGCCAGCTCTGCCTCTATGTCTGAAGCATTTATAATAGGTATGGATATTTTACTAAAAAAAAGAAAATTGCATCTTGTTTAATTTGCAAAGGATTTTTATTATACAGATTTTATGTATGGGTGACAAGTCTCCGTACCAAACTGGCAACTTTTCACTCCCTTTAAAGTCCTGAGGTATTACATACTATAGTGAGTTTACAAAGAGCAGTAAATAATCTGTATAATGAAACGTATCTGTTGGCTTTGCTTAGAATCAAGAGCAACCATCTATTTTTTGCTACTGACTTCTGAGGATAAGGGAAGGGACTAGCCTCCATGCCCCAGTGCCAGGCTGGTAGTGTTTCTTTCCTTTAAGGCCCAGAGGCTAAATATGTTATAGTGGATCTACAATTAGATGTAAATCTGTACAAGCAAAACTGGAAGTTGGCTTTGCTTAGAGTGTGGAGTGAGCTAGCCCATCTATTTTATGCTGTTGGTAAAAAAAAAAAACTAAAATAGCTTGGTTTGAGTTTTTGTTTTCAGTTTCCATACATACAAGCACAGATCATATTCTGCAGGAATAGAAGGGCATCCTAATGGAAGCAAATAGCCTAGCCCCTATAGTATCAGTGCTAAAAGTGGACACTAAATTAGTTACTTTACATCTTTAAAATGATTTTGCTTTGGTTTTCTTATTCTTAGCTTACTTTTCTCATATAAACAAAGCCAACAATTTCAGCCTTTAAAGGCCACAGTGAAAGTAATTGCTTGCTTAATTGTAATTAATTGCTACTAGCACCAGTTTCATTTGTGACAGGCTGCTCTTTTATTAAGGTAGGTTTCTAAATTTGAAACGTACATGTGCATTTAATAAAAGGTTGGAGCGGTTAATACTGTCAAGTGTAGGCTTCAACACAATAACTTTTCATTAGATCAATAAAGGTCAGGCTTGGGGCACTTACAATAAACTATATCATAACTGCATAAGGAGTATAACTATGGCCCCAGTGTATATTTCTACAATTGTGTCCCCAATACAACTGTTGGGAACAGCAGCTTCCTCCCCACAGCACTGCCAGTGACAGCATTGTCACCACCCATTGGGTTCTTGGGCCCTAATGTAATTGCATGGCTTGATATTAACTTTTTAAGCTCACTTATCTTTCACTAACAGGAAGGGCCCTCCCCAGGCTGTTGCAGCAAAATAGGAAGCAAATTTCAATAATTATAATGAATGGGGATATAGTTTAATACATATAGTGTCAGTTCTGGGCCAAGAAGTTCATACACCCATCTTGTCTCCACTCTGTTCGCCAGCCCCTTATCCACCCATTGCATTCAATTCCCCTTACCCACTCATTAGTGGTAAAACAGGTGTGTGCAAAGGCCACCAAGGCCCAGGCCTAGGGGACCCGGATTTTAGGGGGCGGAATGCTGCCCAACCACACCCACATTGGTTCACACCCACAGGGACAGGAGATTCAATATTTTAGATTTTTTTAAAATTTCCAGTGTGCCAATACCCATTGCTCTGATCCTGATGATGAAAATTTGCAAGAATAAAGGGTAAGGGACAGGGGAGATGAACGGCAGTGGGCCTAGGGACGCCTGCTATGTTAATCTGGCCCTGCAAATATTGATGTCTCTTTCAAGTAACTACTAAAATACTGCTCTGTAAAGACTTTTTTTTTTAAATTACTCCATACCATTCTATATCACCTAGACAACTCCAGCCTACTACTAACCATACCCCTGCCTCTCCTCCCTCCATGAGAACCCCATAGTTGCTAATCACAGATATCCATAACCAAAGGTTGGCATGGCAGCCATCAAACCACTCCAATAGTAAAGTCCATGCCAACAATTTCTATTAAATACATCTATTATAATTATAAAATGTAGGTTTACCATCCAAAATCCAATCTCAAAAAACCCATCACATCCCTAGAAATTTTTAGGTTAGCTAACAATTTCAGGAAGCCTTTTAAGGGGGGCATGTTTGGTGGCATTGGACCAGAGGTGCAGCTATGGGGGCATGGTAGATGGGGCTTGTGCTGAAAGGTCACTATACACTAGAAAACTATACCCCCTGATTCCATTGTTTTATTCTTTACATACCCCAGTTCTTAATACCTTGTATTGCCTCCTTTAACATCAATGACAGCTGGAAGTCTTTTGTGGTAGTTGTGGATGAGGCTCTTTATCTTCTCAGATGGTAAAGCTGCCCATTCTTCCTGGCAAAAAGCCTCCAGTTCCAGTAAATTCTCGGGCTGCCTTGCATAAACTGCTCCCAGAGCGGCTCAATGATATTGAGGTCAGGAGACTGAGATGGCCACTCCAGAACCTTCACTTTATTTTGCTGTAGCCAATGACAGGTCGACCTGGTCTTGTGTTTTAGATCATTGTCATGTTGGAATTTCCCAGTACGTTCCATGCGCAGCTTCCAGACTGATGAGTGCAACTTCATTTTGCCATCAATTCTGACCAAATTTCTTGTGTCTTTGTAGCTCACACATCCCCAATTCATCAGTGATCCACCACCATGTTTAACAGCAGGAATAGTGTACCTTTCATCATAGGCCTTGTTAACTCCTCTCCAAATGTAGCTTTTATGGTTGTGGGCAAAAAGTTAAATTTTATTCTCATCACTCCAAATGACTTTGTGCCAGTAGGTTTGAGGCTTGTCTCTGTGCTGTTTGCCATATTGTAAGTAGGATACTTTGAGGCATTTTCTTAATGTCCTGTTTGAGCCCTGGAGACCAAAACTGTACAGCATATTCTAGATGGGGGCCTTACCAGCGATGTGTACAGTGGAAGAAAGACATTATTTTCACTTGAAACTCCTGACTGGCATTGCTTGTATACAGCTGTACTGTGAAAGAGCAGAAAACTGAAAAGCAGCATAAGTGGTGAGCATTGCTGGAGCAGAAAGGGAGCAGTACATGTGTTATAAATAAAATTACAACTTCTGAACTTTCCTTTTATATGTTATAAAGTGAATTGACAATGTTCAAACACTATCATTGTGTCAATGTCTCATATACTGTACAAGTGTAATGTGCCAGTTTATATACCACTCTGTGTGTGTGACAAAAAGAAGTGATATGCTTCGAATGGAAAACATAAAGCCCATATTGGTGTGACAAAACAATTTGATATAAACAAATAAAATTGGCATCAAATAAAATAAAGTAAAATACCATCCATTTGCCATCAATTGAAATGTGAAATTAAAAGTCAATATCCGTGTTGAACCACCTAAATTGGTGTGTCTCTGTGAAATCCGTGTCCCATGCTAGCCCTTATCTTAGGTCACCAGTCTCCCCTACAAGGCAATATAACCATGTTCACCACCTCCCCGCTACCTCCAGTGCATACTGCAATGTGATGGACACCACCTGGTAAAGAACAAACTCCATCAGCGGTATGACATGTTTTTTTCACTGTTGAGAGCCTGTAGTAGGGTCGAGAGTCAACAACAGCATCCAACAAGGCCATCGTTCTGATCACGATTCCATTCCATTTATTTTATACATACATACATCAACAATTAATCTCATTGCCAGTTTGTCAAGATCTTGTAGCAAGGATGCCACGTCCTGGATATAATTTATTGGGCTGGATAATTTTGTGTCATCTGCAAACACTGATACATTGCTTACAACACCCTCCCCTAAGTCATTAATGAACAAGTTAAATAAAAGTGGGCCCAATACAGAGCCGTGAGGGACCCCACTAAGAACTTTACTCCAAGTAGAGAATGTACTATTTACAACCACCCTCTGTACCTGATCCTGTAGCCAGTTTCCTATCCATATGGAAATGACTTAAGCCCAACAGCCTTAGTTTAGAAAGCAGTCGTTTGTAGGGCATGCTATCAAACACTTTGGCGAAATGCAAATCGATCACATCTATTGCCCCTCTACAGTCCAGCATCTTTCTTACCTCATCATAAAAAGCAATCCAATTTGTCTGACATGACCTGTAGCCAGCTTTAGCTCAGTTTTCAGAAAGCAGTTGATGAAGGCAGTGCACTACAGAGTTTATACAGTCTACACTGCTTTTAAATTTGATCCTGATGGGCACAAGCAAAATAAAAATCACATATAGAGTCTTGTGTGTTTGTTGCCTTTATTTGTTTGCAGAGCAATTGCTAAATATTCAGTGTGAGGTACAATAAATAAATTGATAATATAAGAAAGATCAGCTGGTCTAAATGTGCATGTATTTGAATAAATCAAGGTAGAGAGATTGCAGCCGCAGCCACACCACTGATATGGATCAGTTACTTGTTCACCACTAGATGTCTCCATATACTCCTTTAAAATCCAAACCCTGACTGTAAGTCATAAAAACACAAGCACCTCATGTTGTGTCTATACTAGAAATCTATACATAATAAATGGAAGATTCATTTCAAATGTATAGCTTTCCCTATTCAGCCATCCTTATCGCTATCTGCATGCACCCAGTGTACCACTAGTCGAACTTCTATTTCTTTTTTTCCTGTCTGCATGATGTCGCTTCCCTCCAAAATGCCTGCTATATTCATGTCTATACCACCCTTATCAAACAGCATCTTCAGCCATTATTAAACCTTTCAACTTTGCTCATTCCACTCGGCTACAAGCATATTGTTTGTATCTGCTAAAATTTCACAGACAACTGGGTATATCACCTAAATCATGATGTTCTATTATTGTCTTCTTTGCTGAAGTACATAGCACATCACAGTTCAGCCCCATTGAAATCTCTTTAATACAGTGAAATGTAGTACACATTAGGGGTTGTTTCACATGTAACAAATGTGCTGTACTACTGCTGCATTTAGGTCTGTTTGGTGCATAGCAGAGTTGCAGTGCTTAAAATGATGCTGGGCAAAGTTGTAGGCAACAGCATTAGGCTGGAGGGTCTAAGGCCCACTGGGGCTTCCACCACAGGGGCATCCACTTCCCCCCCCCCAGGAGCGGCTCTTGGTCAGTGGGGCCTGGTTGCACCTGGAATCCTTTTAAGGGGGGCATGTTTGGAGGCATTGGACCAGAGGTGCAGCTCAGGGCATGGTAGATGGGGCTTGGGCTGAAAGAGCATTATACACTAGAAAACTATACCCCCTAAACAATGTAGGTCTCTATAAAAAGATATTGTATAAAACAACTCATATGTAAAACCCTGCTTCATGTAAACCAGCCCTTTTCATAATAATATACTATTTTAGTAGCATGTGCCATTGGGTAATCATAAATAGAAAATAGCCATTTAAAAAAAAAATAAGGACAGCCTCCTGGGATCCTAGGATCCAACAGTGCACACAAACATACCAAACAAACTATAAAGTTAGGTCACATGAGCCAATTAACAGACAGAGTCGTGTCTTTTGCTTCCACACTTCTTCCTGTTACAGTTAGAGTTGAAATATTTCTGGTCAGGTGATCTCTGAGGCAGCACACAGACCATCACGAAATGGTGGTTCAAGGCAAGAGATGTAAAAGGGCAATATTTACTTAAATATATATTCCAGTTTGGTAAGATTCTTTAATATGCCACTTAATTTGACAAAATGAACCAGAAAGAGTGGCGTTGTTAACCCCCGGTAGGCTGCTGACTTTGGTGAAGCCGGAATGGCGCCAATTTTCCTCCACTGTGAGCTGCAACATAGATGGAGGGCTGGCAGCTGCAAAACATTTTTGGACGGTGTTGAATGGCCAAGGCCACTCCTGCTCAGGTCATCCTTGATCCTTGAGGCAAAGGTGTTTGCTTGCCACTGTTCTAGGCCTTGGCCATAACCGTCATACTGGCAGAGCGTTTCGCGGGCAAGTGAAACGGACGCATGGAAGGCGCCTGCCAAGTGCTCAAGTATTAATTTTGGGGGTATAGTTTTCCTTTAACTCCGCATCAGGCCATGGGTTACCGTTAGGTAAACCCCCAGTTGGTCTGAATAACCTCCAGTAGTGATCTGATTGTTGGGTGCCAAATAATCAGAAGAGCCCTATCTGGCTCACTACTGTATCAGTTGGCTAATTAAACTGTTTATACCCTGAATGTTTGGGTGGCTGTTTTACCAACAATTCAGGTCTTTTCTTTAGCCTAAACATTACAATTTTGCCCCCTGTCCATGTGTTCCTAGATATATTCACAGGCTGCAAATAACCTGTTTTGGCACAGGTGTTCCAGGCCTCACATTGGTGGAATAGACAAACAGGGACATGCAAACTACAAATTTGCTTCTTCTGAGATACTGAGAGCACCAAGCCCTACACAGACAACTTCATCTATGGGCCAATCCATGCCTTTCTGTGCACAGTAAAACAATTCTTGTTTGCTGTCCAATATGAATCTTCATGTGATTGAACATCATTTCTCAGCATTCTCTGGCCGCCCAAAGTCTGCCAGACTAGCAGGAGATGTGTTGTAAATGGTCCTTCTAAATATAAACACCTGGCTGTTCCCTGTCCAAACGACCACCACCACATTCACTACATTTTTCTGCATCAGTTACTGATCTAGTTCTCAAACATCTAGAAGCCCATAGTTTTGACAGCAGCACTCGGGACTGGGAGGCTTTTTCATATTAAGCAAAAGATTGAATGGATATATAAAAGTGCATAAACATATGCGTGCATTCTTGTAGGGACTATTTATCATGCCTGCCATTGGCGCTGTCAACAGATTCTGCTCTTAAACCCAGCAAAAGAGGAAAGAGAGTATCACAAAGCATTTCTTTTCAAATGTGGAGAAAGTATACACCAAACTCAAGGGACAGAGCTGTTCTACTTTCTTTAGACTTTTACTTCTTATTTGTTTCTTTTTCCTTACATCCCCTGCCTTGTGTGCACCCTCCCAACTCATTCATTCTCCACTAATATTTACATTCTGTTCCTCCTGTCAATCAGTGCACCTCCCTCCCTGGCTCATTTTCTCACTACTTATCATTGTCTCTGTTTCTTTGCAGCGGTATTCTATCTCTGAACACGTTTCCTTAATCTCTCATTTGTTGTCTCCCTCTTTCCTATTTCCATCACTCTCTGGCTAGTCGTTACCCCTCCTTCTATCCCTCCTTCATACCCCCTCCTTTTCCCATGCTTCTGTCTTCTCCATAGCCCCCTTTTCTCTATCACTCCCTCCCTTCCTCTCTATCCTTCTCTACACAGCTACCTATTCCCTCTTCCTCTGTCTCTCACCCTCTGCCTCTTTTGTACTGGATCCTGGATATTTCTAAAGCAAGACAGTGACTGCTTTTCTCCCTTATTCTCATTCTCTCCTTTCTGCATCACCCCCAGATGTGCTTTGTGCTGCATTTGGGAGGCAGTGTCTGGGACATGACACCAGCAGCAGAATGAAGCATGGAAGAGAAAGAAAGGGAAGGCATGGACTATGCCCCTTTCTCCGACATCACCGCCTTCTATAGATGTTTGCAGAAGAGACCCTAAAAACAGGTGGGAACACGCACAAGTCGAAGGGAAGCATTGCGATGAGGTTTGTCTATGTATTTTATTATTTTTATAAGAATGTATATTGGGGTAACTATATGATATATTTGGGCTGGGGAGTAATGTCTCACTGCATATACACACATTAAATATTTGTTTCTTTAATACACCTGTCAAAAGTTATTTCATAGGTTGCAGTTTCTATTGCCACCAAGGCACCCCCCTCCAGACTGTAAGCAGTTGCAATAAGTGACTTTGTAAGGTTGTGAGCATACCAGCACAGTCATTTTAACCATTTGCCGCTACAGGAATCATAGTCAGGCAGATGAAAATGATATCATGGTGCTCAATTAAAACTCCCATTATCCTTAGCTAGCCCGCTACTCTCAAATAATCATAGGAGTTGCAAGCGAGCAACAGCTGGAGAGCTGCGGGCTTTGCTTTCCTGGACTAATGAATAGTAAATGTTGGTGCTTGTGGAATAATGCACCCATCTGATATCTGGAGAGAGAAGGAGAGAGTGGAAGAGTCAGGCAGTGCAGTCTTGTAGATCCTCCAGTGACAGGGAAGTCTTTAATGCATTAGAGCAGATCAATGTTTCTGATTAGTATGGGGGCTTCTAGATTATCAAATACATACTTTTAATTATTGGAAATGTACAATACCTTACTCTGTGACAGCCATCTTTATTTCACCTGTTTCAAAAATTTAAAGGGAAGGATTGGCTAAATGCATCTGGCAAGTCTTGAAAAAGTTGCCTACAATAAGGCATGAAGCAGTTCCTCCTCCTCACGTTGCGTGTGTGTGTGTCTGAATGAGAAGGGACATTGCTGGCTTTTTAGCTGAGAGATTGGTAATCATGATGCAACTCCCTGCTCTTCAGGCAATTACTGTGTATTTGAAAGGTGGGGGTTAAGGGGAAGAAGGGGTATAGTGCAATGAATGACTGCAGCTCTGCTGGAAAATGACAGGTCAGTATAGGGGGCTGACTTGGAACTGCACTGCTGCAGATGCATATTATTTTGGGACTGGTTTGTTCTGCTGTAATTAAAATTCAGCCCCCTGCTCTGTTTCCATATGGGATGTGTGAGGCTGAATTATCAATGAGGTGGCATGCAAGCTCTAAATAATATGCAACTAGAGTTCTAGTCCATGGATTTACTACCTTGCAGATGAACAAAATTTCCTCTAGGCTGGAAATAAAGGTCACAGGTTTGCGGTTTTAAAGGCTAAAGAGAAAGAGCAGGCAATGTGGGCTACGTGCATTCTCTTTCCTTTTTATTGAAGATTTTTGTGTGTTTACAAATTTAAAGTGCACCTCAGTGTTAAGGATGTGTATATATATATATAAGTTTCAGTTTGAGCCTTCTGCCTGACTGAGGAATATTTTCTTGTTACAGTAGTTTAGTCCATTAGCCCAGTACACTGTTGGTCTTGAAAGCCATACAGAGAAAATTTAGTTCCCTTTCAAGATTAATTAACAATATTCTAGTTAGTTCTAACACAAACCTTTTATGTTTTTTGTCTACTGTCCATGCTTTTTTTGGCACATATAATGTTAGATTGTGACCCTATGACCTTGAGAACTTTACTAGAAAATCAAATTGTGCCCAAAATGCCAGTATATTTTATTCATTCAGAGAGAGTAGCAAGTAGTCTGCGTGTGTCTGGTCTCTGGTAGCTCTGGCTATGCAGTGAATACAGCCTTTTGTGTTTGTTTTGGAGGAAAAACGTTTAAATGCCAGTAGATTCTACAGTGAGGGAGGAAGCAAGCTCAGTGTGGATCCCAGTTTACAGTTTTGTTTTTTGTAGATTCAGAGAGGTTGCTGAACTACAAGTTCCAGCATTACATGACTTTTGGAAGCTTTAAGGAGATGCAGATTTCTATTTGTAGAACAGTAGTAGACCGCAGCCTAGGAATCCCTTTTGTCGTGTATCAAGCCTATCTGTATGACAAGGGAAGTGTGTGTGTGTGATGCAAATCTATGTTGACTTATGAAGTTAATTATAGTCTTATTGGACTTAACTTATGCCTATCTGCATAGTATTTCTAGCAAGCCATGTGCATCTTGCATTGTATATATATATATATATATATATATATTTATTTATTTATTTTGCTGCCTTCATATCATAAGAAAATATCCATATGGAGGAGTGAAAGATGCTATGAGTTGACTGGGGATGTAATGCAACCTGTTGCTCTTGTTCTGAATTCCAATTCCAAGCATGGGCTGTGGGTTAGAGGTTTATAATTGCAGTGTACTCTGTTGCATCATTGGTCCTAGGGAGTATTCAGAATCCAGTATTAATGCAGAATTTGTGGCTTGTTGTAAATATATAACAGAAATGAATTAACATGCATTGATTAGTATTATCTTTGTTTATAGCACAATCCGTGCAGATGTCACCTACAATATTAGTCACATCCCCAGTCACTGTCATTTCATTTTATGTCTTAGATCACATATCAATGATTGTATTACTCATATGCATATTATATTAATGGCTGCATTCGATTATTGATCTAAATGCAATTCTGGGTTGGCTTTTCTAACATAATGAAGAAACACGCTGGTTTTGTTTAGGTGCATATATCCAAAACCCCAATGTGATAGCTCTCTGACAACCATTTATATCAGTACATTATGTATCTTGCACAAGACTTGCTTTTTTTGTATAGCTTCTCAGTTGCATTTCGCATGATCATTGGTTATGTAGCTGGCTGGCAGCCAGTTTGGATATATAGTCTATGAAATGATGTATTGTGCTTTATCCTTTATGTGATTAATAGAGAGTTGTTTTGAGTAACATTGTTGAAAGTTCTGCTCTGTATAAAAGTTTTACTGCCTTGATTGTAGGTTATACAGTTATATTAGCCCAACCATAATTTGATATTAACCCCTGCAGCAATTTTTCACTACAGGACATGTCTGGAGCAGTGCACAACTAGATGTTACTTGGCCCCACAGCTAAATCAATTCAGGGTCCCCAAAGCAAAAGTAAGTTGACCCATTCTACTTAGAAGTATTGAAATTGCTCACTATTTAGGGCCTTACAGGACCCTCTACATTCCTGCCCTCCACAAATACAGGATTTGTTATGCACCTGGTTTGGAAGACAGATATTATTAAAATCATCATATCTTACAAACATCTCTACAAAGTACTTGGAGGACCAAATCTGGCCAACAGGACTTCAACTAGGCACAATTTAAACAATGTGTGCTTTCAGTCGAACTCTGGATTCTTCGATATTGGTTCACAATATAACTTCCAGAATGTGACCTTTGGCAGGCCTTCATCATTTCATATTTCACAACAATTTAATGTACTGAGTTGTTCCTCAGCTGGGCTGGCTTTTGAAACAGGGTCTACATTTGCCACAAAGGAGAAGGAAAGGCTGGAGACACTTGAGGGTTCCAAACGTTAGGCACTTTCAAGTGATTGTAGTGACTTATCGAAAACCCAGCTGACTTTAAAATTAAAGTTCTGCTTCTCATTCTAATGCACATGCGCAGCTGCATGAAGACGGAATTAGCTGTCTCTGTGGTGCTCACTTCTATAACCCGGGCCGGTGCAGATTTCGCCTGATAGGAACACCAGCCCTGGGTTTTTGGTAAGACGCTACAATCTCTTGGGGGTGCCTAACATTTGGCACCCCCAAGTTTCTCCAGTCTTTCCTTCTCCTTTAAGTCAGAAAGGAGAGTAAATACAGCAGAAATGAATATTACAGTAGGTCATCACATGCACTCTTCATAAGCACCAAGCTGTTTAATGAGCATTGAAAGCTATATTGCTGAAACAGATTTGCCTTTATTTTATCCCAGTATGATTCTGTTTTTAAGGTTTGTTAAATTACTTGTATAGTTATGCTGGTTATATGAATAAAGATGTATTGTACCAGTTCTGGAATACAGAGAAGGTAATTTGCCTATACCAGCTTTGTGTTACCAAAAGAAACCAATTTCTGCCTCTGTTTGCTCTTCCTGGACCTAAAGGAAATATCTATAACAGGCCTGGGGACATAAAATTAAGAAGCTTGGGCGACATCGCTCATAGTTCTTGGAGCTACTCTAAAGTTATGTTATGGTTAATTGAACATTGGCAGAGGCACATTTATCAAAGGTCAAATATTGAATTCATGTGAGTTTTTTTAAAACTCTAATTTTTTTAAACTCCTGCAAATAGGATCGCGTCAAAAACTCGAATCGAATTTTAAAAACTTGATTTGTGTTTTTTTGTCTTAAAAAAACTCAAATGACAAGGCTGTAAACAACTCCAAATTGATCCCTGAACATTGATCCCTCCCATTGACTTAAAACTGAACAGCCATGCATACGGGACTACCCTTAAAAGAAACAAGTAAAAGGGGCAAGTAAAAACGCCGACGCGCATTTCTCAATGTGCTTTGTCAAGGCGAAAAAGTTTTTCGCCTTGACAAAGCACATTGCGAAACGCGCGTCGGCGTTTTTACTTTCCCTCTCTAGGATTTTAATCTTTAATTTGTCATACAATTTTTCTCCTTTGAATGAGATCGAGCAAGTGTTTCTTTTAAGGGTAGTCCAGTATGCATGGCTGTTCAGTTCTCCTGTGTTCTCCTTCTCTGATCTGCTTACTCACAAGGGACCAGGATTTGTGGGTTTTTAGAATAGCCCTTCAATCACAAGTAATAGTTAATTTTTGAGACCACAGTCCTGCTCACCCTGCCTATCTTTGCTTTGTGATGTCCCTGAGTTAGAAAATATCAGGCAGTTAAACATTGGGACAGCTTCACTGCTATTTCTCTTCATCTTCCCAACTATTTTCAAGAATTTGAACATGCGAATGCTACTCATATAACGAAAACATTTTTTATCTCTTTTTAATGTTGATCACCTGATTTTTTACCTTCTAATGAATTTATAATCAATTTGAATTACGTTTATTGTGATTCATATCCTAATCAACATATTTATTGCACTGCACTTTAAAAATAATGAAATCATTTGAATTAATTATAGAATATTGAAATCATGAATGCACTTTAATCAATTTTTTTTTTTAAAACTTGATTACTTTATAGGTCACGAATTAATTCAATATTGCTCGTAGTTTTTTTGGAGCAAGCACAACTTAGTATAAGCACCACAGGTAACCTGATATTAACAAACCGTGCTTTTTGAATACCAAGTGGTTTAAACTAGATATTAAATCACAAATTTTTATCTCATATTCTACCTACACTATTTAAAAAAAATTTTTTTTGTTGATCAATTGAAGGTAAAAGTCAGTTTAATCTAAGAGTGGTCAATTTTTGGAATAACCAGTACCTGGGGGGTATCTTTTCTTTCGAGGAGAGTAATTCTCTGTAAAATATTTGTTGGTTCTGATTTTTGATCAGACCTCTCTAGATACTGGGAGATAAATTGGAAAAAGGATAGCAAAAGTACTTTCTCCGTTTGAATCATTGAATTCTTAAAGGGTGCGAGTATGATAAATCTCTACAGTTTTGACCATAAAGAAACTCGAAAAAGCAAATTTCAAATTTGAATTTGCAATTCAACCCTTGATAAATTTGCCCCTAAGAGATATTCATCTCCAGAAAGCCTTAAAGAACATGTTCCCGGCAAATCCTACTGAGATCACCAAACCAGAAGAAAAGACAAACAGCTAATTCCTCCATTTTTCTTGTATAATCCCTGCATACAGATGTGGGACCAAAGAAACTATTCTTAATATACAGAATAGAATGACCAGTACTAAAAATTACAGAACTACAACGCTAATGAAAATTATGTCAACTTTAAAGAAGCTTAATTGGAGCACCCTTATTCATGTTTTAACCCCCTGGGATTGTATATAATGTTTATTAGGTAAATATTCCCTATCAGCCCTTAACACCTCTCTCATGTGAGGCTTGATTGTCTTTCTTCGTGTTTTATGAGCATTTTAACTCCTGGAAAATCCAGGACATACAGAATGGTAAAATTAGGATATTCTAAGGTTTGGGTTTCACTGCTGCTTCAGACTTAGATTAATTAGTAAGGGGCCACTTATTCATGTTCATGGCTACCATTCTTATGGATAGTTTGCAAAGAATATTATGTTAACATTTGACATGGACTCATTTGATGGAACACCTGGATTAATTGACAAATTTAGATTTTTGGGATTCTCATGGAAGAAAAGCAGAGAGTAGTGTTCTAACACCTTTCTAACTACATTGCACCTAAAACAACAAGCATGTTAGATTTGAACCAATTCCAACGATGGCTGGAAAATGCCTGTATAATATATGTACCTTAAAGGAACTGTTCAGTACAAAAATAAAAACTGGGTAAATAGATAGGCTGTGCAAAATAAAATTTTTTTTAATATAGTTAGTTAGCCAAAAATGTAATGTATAAAGGCTAGAGTTGCTGGATATCTAACATAATAGCCAGAATGCAACTTCCAGCTTTTTCAGCTCTCTTGGACTGGTTACCCTGGTGACCAGGCAGTAACCAATCAGTGACTTGAGGGAGGGCCACTCGGACCATAACTGTTGCTTTTGAATCTGAACTGAATGCTGAGGATCAATTGCAAACTCACTGAACAGTTATGTCCCATGTGGCCCACCTTCAAGTCGCTGACTAACTCAAAGTTAAAGAGCTGAAAAGCAGGAAGTTGGATTCTGGCTATTATATTAGACAACCAGTCACTCCAGTCTTTATAGTTTGCATTTTTCCCTGACTAACTATATTGGAAACATTTTTTATTTTGCATATTTACCCTGTTTTCATTTTTACACTGAACTATTCTTTAAAAATGCTCAATGCTATTAACAATCTGTATAAGTGATCAGTATTTCACTACTAAGATATTACTGGTACTAAAGAGTACCAATGATTTGTGAGCCCTATTGATTTGCATAGGGCTGATAAGTATGTCATCAGTATTTATGGCAGTGGTCAGTAACACCAGTGTTCCTATCAGCTGTTTTGGCCTCTACAACTAATCTATATATCATGGGTCAGTATCACTGATCATTTACATTACGGTACTGCTGAACTGTTTGTGTTTGACTTGCACATAGTTAATGTATCACTGCAAGAAATGTAGTTTTCTCTGTCTCGATTTAAGCTGATAAATAAATGGAACAGTGTATATTTCTATAGCAAAGCACTCCCCACCAACTTCTGAAAAGCAATTTAATTAGCACCAAACCAGTCAAATAATATTAACGAGTGGTGTTATTCTAAGTCATAACAGTTTTTCCATTGCACAAATACATGTCGAATTAAGAGCTGTAGTTTATTCTAATTACTAATGCACTGTGTTGTATTTGGCAGTGAATGAATGGAGGGAAAAGGATAAATTCACCCCTATATGCTTATCATGGTAACAACCAAATTAACTAAATTATAGGAAAGGCTTCATGTTATTCATGACTGGACAATATCTCCAAATGACTGTTAAATTGTGTTAGTCTGTTAATGGGAGATATTAAGGCCCTGCCTTTGCTGCTTGAGCTGTGTTTTGGATTATTTAATGTGCCATTAAAAACAAAAACCCAATTCCCTCATTAAAATTAATATCACTTGTCTTCTGCAAGGTATTTTATATTTAAATACTGCAAGAGGAACTGTTGAAAAGAATTTAAATAAGGAATGTCCTTGCTAAAATTAAGATGTAATGATACAAATTGCTGATTATTCTTTCACACTTATGGCAACAGGGACCAGCAGACCATGTTACTACTGATTGGTCCAGTTATATAGAGGCCTGGTAGGGCTCCTCCTTTCTGATGTCCAATTTTTTTGGTGCTTATATTATAGATAATTATGGGAATGAAGATCATAGTTACTGCCTATTACGGATCATAGTTACTGCCGATTAAAACACAAATCCAGATTATAGGTTTTCATACAACTGAGGTGCTAAAACTCAGCACAAGATTTGTCATAAATCATTAAACTCCTTTCACCATTACTATCGATGGCATAACCATTAATCCTGTTAATTCACTATCTTTGACCAGTCCCTCTCTGTCTTTAATCAGATTAATACCAATGCCAACACCTGCTGCATTTCTAGTATATTTCCAAGATACAACCCTTACTTACACAAGTAACAGTTGAAACACTAATCCATGCCCTTATCCTATCCCATTTAGAATATTGCAAACAATCCGGTAGTGATAGGCATCGATTCATGGTGAATTTGCATTTGGACAAAATATTGGCACGTATAAATATTGTCGTGCGCCAAACTTAATTTGACGCCCATTGACTTCAATGTGTTTTGCTCATTTTTTGCCGTTTCGCAAATTTTTTCACCTTTTCACAAATTGATATGGGACAGATTTGCCCATTACTGCTAGCCGGTGTTCCTGACACCCACTTGCTGCTAGGACCTGCTTGCTCGCTTAAGAAAGAGGTAAAATCTTTAGCATGGCTGCCTGTTGAGAAAAGGATAGCGTACAAATTACATTTGCTAACTTTCAAATCCTTTCATTGAGTAGATCTTTTCTCTCAGCCTGCAAAAATACACAAGCTAAGAGCATCTGGAGTCTTCTGCTTTTGTGGCCATTGCCTTAACCTTTCTATCTAGCTTTTCCTTACCTCTAGATTCCCATCCTTGAATTCTTCCTTAAGAAACTCTCTCAATCTATTTAAAAAAAAAAAAAAAAACTTGTATCCTACCTTCTTGAGCACTAGAACATTATACAGTTTGGATTACTGCTATCTGGTGTACTTTTGTCCTCCAATATGTGCCTGTATGTAATACACCTGCTTAGACTATATCCACATGGGGCAATGACCTCCTTTCTGTTGTCTCATACCACATGGCACTTAATTTCTGCGTATTTCATTCTTGTCCTCCTTGCACATTGTAATATTGTACAGTGCTGTGTATCCTTGTAGTGTTTTATAAATCAAGTTATACAAACATACATCTGCCTAATAATGTTAATGGTGACACATAGGCATGGGGAAAACAGAACTGATAAAAAAAATACTGCTCTCTGCAACAACACCAATTAAGTCCATGGCACTACATTGCTGATGCAGTCCATTCCACAACTCGGTTGTACAGCCTGTAATGCTGATAGCAAATACCTAGGGAATCTACATGTATTTAAGCAAATTACAATAGGCCCACTGATGAAAAGGATGCAAGCAATATATTGTTGACAAATGACTTGAAGTTGAGAGCACTCAATGATACTCTGTGGAATTGGAAGATGTGCATAAATTAGCTAGAGGAAGCAAAAGTTTTTCGCTTGTTAAGATTGTTGAGTCAATATATTGTTAAGTCAATATATAAACCAACTGAAGCTCAATGTCAGTTTCAGCTGCAAACTGTTTGACTAAAGCTAAACAGAAACTAAAACCTAGACAAAGGGAAATCTCAAAGGGATTCTCAGCTAAAATGTTTAATAAGGATCTAGCTAAGAATTGTATGGAGAGCTGGTTTCCAGGTAGCAGAGAAATGGCTCCCTTTTCCCCGCTCCCACCATACACTGTGATATTTGTTAACAGCAGAAGATTACAGATGCTCATGTTAGAAAGAAAGGTCAGAAGAGACGCTAATGTTAATACACACGTTTATAAAACCTTCTTTGGATAGAGTCTCCTGGGTAATTGCTCTGCTAAGGTGTTCAATTTGTTTCTTAGACTTTATCTAGTCTGAAAGAGAAGTTGTGCTTTTGTTTCTTCCATAAGAAATGCTTCTTTGCAGGAGAACCATCTTGTAATGGTGTTATTGGGATGGCAGCACCTACAGTTCTCCCTGGTGCACAAGCTTTGCTAGTGTTCAAATCTTAAGTTGCACCTACATCTATCACGCATGGTGTGAGCCACAAAAATCCCTATCAAGCAAATAAATGATGTATGATGCTGGTGAAGAGCCAGTGGATGAATGTCCAGTTAAACAAACATAATAAAACTCTGTTCCATAAGACATGCGTCTCCCATAAGGAACTTGTAGTACTTACATTTGTAAAGCTTCTGTCTAGAGATTGATTCATGTTGAGAGAACCTACTGCTAAGTCCATATTTTGATATCAGAGATTGAAACAAATATTTATAATTCTAGGGTTTTGTTCATTTAATTTCCACTGTATAAACTGCTTTTTGCTACACTGATCATATGCATTTGCATAGAGATCTATTAATTAGGTTGGCAATCTGTGATGAGAGCTGTGATTTACAGCTATCACACTGTCGGCTGTTGATGAATTCTTCAATATTTGGAGCTGTGGTTGGCTAATGTGACACAGGAATCTGAAACCATAGTAAGTACATTGAAATTATGGGAAACACCCGTGATCAGATGTAAACGGAGTTCCTCTGCAAGGGATATCAACAAGTTGAGATTATGGTTCAAGGATAGGTTATTTAAATGTGCCTTGTGCAAATGTTGTGCATTTCTGTCCTAGTGACTAGTTATATAGATAATCTCAGTGGTATGTACAAGTATGGCATCACTGTACTATGTTAGCTATATGCAACTTGAAACAATATCTGTCAGTGCTGTCTAGTGCATGTTCTACCTGTCATTCCTCCAATTTAGTTTGGTTACATTACTGCAACAAACTAAATGAAAATATTATTTATTAGGTTACACACCTGTATGGCAAAATTGCATTGATCACATGGAGCCCAAGTGCTCTAGCACCAAGTCTTTAACATAAAGGAGTAGATAACCGTAAAAACTGGATGGTTAGACACTCAAAGGACACTCAGTGGAAACTGAAAATATTATTTATTAGGTTACACACCTATATGGCAAAATTGCATTGATCACATGGAGCCCAAGTGCTCTAGCACCAAGTCTTTAACGTAAAGGAGTAGATAACCGTAAAAACTGGATGGTTAGACACTCAAAGGACACTCAGTGGAAACCAAGAGAGCTGAAAAGCAGAAAGCAGTATTCTAGCTATTATATTAGTCATCCAGTCACTCCAGCCTTTATAAATTAAATTATTTTTATTTTGAACAGACTATTTTTATGCTGTACACTTCCTTTAAGGTATAGGGTCATGACTAAAGCATATATATATATATATATATATATATATATATATATCATATAATAATGGAGGGCATGGAGGCCTGTTGAAAGAATTCTGCATGAATATGTTGATGTGATCCTTGTCCATAGGTATTTGCCAACCTGCCTGATAAAAATCTGGGTGCTTTGCAGCTAGATATCAATTGGACCAGCTATCTGGAGGCCCTCATAACTGGGCCGTTAAACTGCCACCTCGTTTTGGAGAGGTGAGTCTTTAGTTTTATTGGCCTGAGCATGAAATATACAGGACATGTTTTCATAATGAATTTGTTTTTCATAATGAATTTGTTTTGTTTATGTCAGCCAAGTCTTGGGGTGTTCTGTGATTGCCTTTCCAACTCCAAATGCATTATGCTCCACACAATACATGATCAAAAGGAGCACTCCGCCAATGAGGCAATCTGAGGCACTCGCTCCAGACAGCAGCGCCAGCTAGGTTTCCAGGGGCAGCAAAAAGCTGCTCCTGGTGCCTTTAAGAGTCAAATTTCCATTTTTTAATTGCGCTTACCGCACTAGCCTTGCTGCCTCCCCCCTGGAAAAGCTTCAGGTGGCTCTCTGCTCAGAAACTGCACTGATGATCAAATACAGATTCAAATCAAATCCCTAATGTGAATATTCACATTTTAAACAGAACTAAGTCATCCATGCACATAAATGGTGTCCTCTTTGGTTTTCCGAATCCAAATCAGGTATATAATGCCCCTCCAAAATAAAACTAGCACTGTATGCATTCATTAGAACTGTATTCACGAGGGGTGGGTTACAGGGGGTTTCCTAAATGCCCCTATGTCTCATTAATGAAATATAGCTAATTAATTATCCTCTGGTAATCCCTAATATTATATATACAGTATATTATATAATACTTCACACTACAATCCCATTTGGCATGAGACTGGATAATGGATCATTTTGTAATTGGATCTTCCAATAAGGATTGATTATATCTTAGTTTGGATTAAGTACAAGCTACTGTTTTATTATTACAGAGAAAAGGGAAATCATTTGGATATAATGGATTCTATGGTAGGTGGCCTTTCCATAATTCAGATCTCTCTGGATAATGGATCCCATACCTGTATATGATTGAGCACAAACTCTTTGGTGCAGATTCACTAAAGGGTACATTTTCGTCTGCGAACAATCTGCCACACTTTGCGTCACTTTGTGAGACAAAAGTTCGCTAACACTGTTAATTCACTAAAATGCAAAGTTGTGTCTGGGCAACTGAACGCTGGTGAAGTTTTGCCAGTGTTAATTCATCAGTATGAGCATTTCATGGTGTATTTTCGCTAAAGTTCATTTCTGCCTAGTGAAACTTTGTGTACTCTTAAAGGGGGGGAATTCACAAAAGTGTCGGTAAAATAAGTAACCCAGAAGTGGTGGTCGACAAATTTGTAAAATCTCGTACAAACGGCAAATTCACAAAGGCAGATGTTACTATCTCTGAATGTCTCATAGTCCTACAATTTTCTAAAATGTCGTATATCTTTTCATCGTACAGACAACATTTTACACGACATTTTAAAGACAATTTAAACACATTTTAAAATAAAAAAAAAGACATTTTACAAAATATAAAAATGTTTCCAATATAGTTAGGGAAAAATGCAAACTATGAAGGCTAGAGTGACTGGATATCTAATATAATAGCCAGAATCCAACTTCCAACTTTAGCTTTGAGTTAGTCAGCGACTTGAAGGAGGGCCACATGGGACATAACTATTCAGTGACTCTGCAATTGATCCTCAGCATTCAGCCCCGATTCAAAAGCAACAGTTATGGTCTGTGTGGCCCTCCCTCAAGGTTCTGATTGGTTACTGCCTGGTCACCAGGGTAACCAGTCCAAGAGACCTGAAAAGCAGGAAGTTGCATTCTGGCTATTATATTAGACATCCATCTACTCCAGCCTTAATACATTACATTTTTGGCTAACTACCTATATTAAAAACATTTTTTATTTTGCACTGCCTATCTATTTACCCAGTTTTTATTTTTATACTGAACAATTCCTTTAAGTGGCCACTTATTATTACAAATGTCCATGGAAGCATAATAAACACAAAAGAGATCCTCTGTTGCCCTAGACATGACCCTAAAACAAATGTGGCATTCCCCTCAAATTTGTAAAAAGTTTGGAAAAAAATTTAACACAAAAATCTTTGTAGGATGAACTTTTGAAGGCAATACTGTTTTAAAATACAAAAAAACCCCAGCAGTAAATAACTACTTTTATGAGTCTGCAGCATACAGGATATGAAGCCACTGATTGAGGAGGATGTATCAGACAAACAGACAGAGTCGGCAGCTTATTGGCCCATGTATGGAGCCCTCCAACAGGCTTCTCTGATTGATACCTGGCCAAATGTCAGGCAGATGTCGATCAGACGAGACTAAAAATCCTGTTAGATCACAACCGCATCTGTTCATTGATGCAGTCCCACAATCCGATCGCCCATTGCTGATCATTATGATCTGACATCGCCAAACAAGCGGATCGTTTTCCTAAGCAAAAATTTGGTGCGAAACTGTAGTAGCAACAGTCTCTTTCACTAGCGAATTGTTGTCTACTCCTGCTAGGAAATTGGCGATTTCCCTGTGGATGCGATTTCTGGCAAATTTTCTCTAGCAACAGTAAGTCTTCCTTTTTGTGTTCTTATATTAAAACATTTCTATATCTAACAGTTCTTGTGTGTAAAAAAAACAATGCATAATCCTATATTTTTGTTCAGAAGAAATTTTGCTGGATCACTAACATAGAAATATATTTCTCACACTCATTTTGGTTTTGCTGTGATCAGTGGTGCTGGGCTTGATCCTCAAATATTCCAGTCTAGTCCATTAAATGCATTCTCTTGATAAGTATATGGGTCATTTGCTTAATGCGGTTTTGATCATTTTACCCTATTAAAATGCCTTAGCAAGACATAACCTAGGAATTTATAGAATACAGTCATTATGCAGGAATAAGTTCCTGCTCTGCTTCAAAGTAGATACTGTAATCAGCATGTGGTTTCATTTCTAGCCCTGTGGTGAATCCCATACAACTGCTAAAGGGAGCACAAAGTGAAGCTTTTAAATTTCTGTGAATGAAATGCTGTGTATTTTATTCTCACTTTGTCTACTTCTACATCCATGGATAAGGTTGTCAGTATATTACATTTAAACAGAAAAATCTCCAACCTAATAAAATGAATTATCCCTTTCATTCATTAAACATTTAATTTCATCACTTCCATTACCAGGATTTGTGAGTTCCACCAACAAGAAGAAAATAGAATAAGAATGAACTAGATACTGTTAAGTAAAGGCATGGGACATGTTATCCAAAATGATAGGGATCTGGAGTTTTCTGGATAATGATCTCTTTCTGCCATTCAAATCTCCATGCCTTAAGTCTTCTAGAAAATCATTTAAACATTAAATAAACCCCATATACTGGCTTAACCTCTAATAAGGATTAATTCTGTCTTAGTTTGGATCAAGTACAAGTTACAGAGAAGAAAGGAAATCATTTAAAAAAATGTCATTATTTGGATAGACTTGAGTTTATGGGAGACTGCCATGGAGCTTTCTGTATAATGTTGTTCTGTATAACAGATCCCATACCTATACTGCAGCCAGGGATTTCTTTCTCATTTTTCTTTCTCAGTTAAGCTCATTATTAATTTCTATTTATAATACCTTTTATTTTGATTTTGTTACTTATAATTCTTTCTAAGTTCAACCTCAAGTGACCAGGGAGGCCGATTTCCCAGTTTTGACTGACTATATGGTGTTAAACTGTTTGGCTGGCTATGGCTTAGCAAAAAGAAAACAAACTTTCTGTTAAAAGATATAAACACATTTTGTTGTTTATTTTTCATTCCTGATTTGTTAGCAATAGCTTATCAGTGCATTTCCCTAAATGTGACACTGGTGACTTTGTAGACTGAGCTTCGGAGCCATAGCAGAAAATGAAATTAGACTTTGCAGCCCTTTGCTCTGCACAGAGCCATGAACACTGCATAAACATTGTCGGATGCATTGGGAGCCGCTCTCACTATCTGTCCCTGCATCTTGATTCTCGTCTTCTGGCTGATTTGATTTTCACACCTCTTTCAGCAGCCTCTGCTGTAACGTATCCGCTTCCACATTTCACTCTCACAACTCATCATTACAGAATGGGACACCCCACCTACTTTGTGTACTGTCTGTCACAAACAAAGGTGTTCTGATGTCATTGCCATTATGTTTTATAATGTGTCAGTCTTCTGAGATATCCTGTTCCCAGGAATACACAACAATGTTTTACTGAAAGGAAAGGCACTTTTTAAAGTTTATCTCTTAATAACAGGAGCATAGGATGAGACAGCTGATAACTTCTCCTCCCAAGCTTTTCCAAACCAATATTTTATATATACTTTATATATACTGCCCGGGGGGACAGGTAGGCCGGGGGGGGGGGGGGGGGGGGGGAGGAGGGAAGGAGGCCAACACAGGGGAGGGGCTTGGGGGTTTACTTCTTCTTTAAACTGAGAGACCTTTCTCTGTTCTCTGTTTAGGCACATCTCCTTTGCAGCTTCCAACTCATACAGGGGATAAGTTAAAGGCAAAACACATCTTATTAACCTTCTCTGGGTTATTCTACCACAACACACACAGAAATATATATATATATATATATATATTTATAATATGTGC
This sequence comes from Xenopus borealis, assembly GCA_024363595.1. Classification (NCBI taxonomy): domain Eukaryota; kingdom Metazoa; phylum Chordata; class Amphibia; order Anura; family Pipidae; genus Xenopus; species Xenopus borealis. Next base: position 79,803,593 of record CM044443.1, on the reverse strand, counting down.
ACACACACACACATATATACACAGTGTATATATGCAGTCCAACAAAGTACAGCACTTAACAGGTCTTTTGCAAACAAAAATAAGTTTTTTTAAATTTGATATAAGAACCTGAAGTCACCAACTGTCTCCTTTCTCATGGGAATACAGCTAATATATTTATAGAGAATAAAAACTAGAGCACTCATAGGACTTATAAATAAGTGAATTTATTGGTGGTCATCAACGTTTTGGTCCCAGCAAGAGGGATGTTTTGAGAAAGGCCCCCTTGCTGGGACCAAAACATTGATAGTCACCAATAAACTACAGTATTTCACTTATAAGATCCATGAGTGCTCCAATTTTTTTTTATTAAATGGATATACATTTCACTGGATGCACTTGGGCTATTGATTTTTGTTTGGGAGTGTGTTACTACTACACCAGCTATATATTTATTTTTAATCAATGGTCACTTTGTCCATCCAATGTTTTAGCCCACATTGTAGCCTTTATCAATTCGTTGTTTGACCAAGCACCCATAAGCGTTTTAAGTGAAAGAGTGCAGACACTTTCTGGAAACTATTTATCTATCTATCTATATAAATCTTAATGTAAACATTTTATTCTCTGTTTAGTTTCTTTCTCTACAGAAATTAATTTTATATCAATGCACACCTGCAGGGCCCGAGATAAAAAAGAGAAAGCTCAAGGCAATGTGAGAACCTAAAGCCAAAACTTGAAAGAGTACTTAAATCAGAAATGAAAAAAAAATGTGGCCTCTAGCTGTCAGTGAAATAAAACTGTACCTTTGGCTCTCTGGATTGTGTGAGTTGCAGTTTAACAGCAGCTTGATAGCAACAGGTTCAATACTTTAATTCAGTTGCTACAAACAACAATTGTGTGTCTGATGGATATTATAATATGCATCTTTTAATTTTGCCAGTGATCTTTGAGGCAAGAAGTATAAAATCCCTCTCCCAGTGCTTCTAGAGCTTGTTGTCCTTTCAAATCTGTTTTTACACATTTTCTTGGTGTATTTTATTAATTCTCAGAGAGTGCTTATTATGATGGTTTTGGAACTACAGGGAGGTTCTACCACCAAAGGCATCATTGCTTGACTGACGTTTGTGGCCCTCCTTGGGTCTCTTGTCTAGAATTGGTTCCCTCTGGTAGGCTGGGATGCAAGTTCTGGAATTAACTAGTGTCTCAATTAATTGAGATCCTAGTTGCTCAATGATTGAAGATTTCCATGCTTACTGTGGAACAACATTCATAGTTGCCATGTGTCCCAAATTGTCAGTTGTCTTTAGTTTTGATGATTTGTCCCTGGAACCAGCTGTTCAGAAATGTTTCCAATGGAAATCAGTCCTTATATATTCTGGGAATGATATCCTTATAATCAGTGCTTAGTGATGCAACATCTATCACATGACATTTGTGTATTATAAAAAATTATGTACCTGTAAAAATACAAGGATGTTAGAAGTCACCTCGGCAGGGTCTCTTTGGGCCTCCCAAACAGAAAGGTCAGGGGCAGAGATAACGGATTCAGGCAGGGAGTGGCCCTGTCCGACCCTGCACCTCAGAGTTCCAAATTTGGTATAAAAAGCTAATGCCACTGAAATTATTTTAATTATGGGGCATGTCAGGTTGGGATAAGGAAAGTGAGTCAGAGTGAGAAAAATAGTTTTTTTGGTACATTCACACATATATTTTAGAGAAGGAATCGTTTTTATTATGTTTTTCTCTTTTAAATGATTCCTTCTCTATATATTTTTGTGACATAATCTTGTTAAGCTTGTTTTGCAACTGGAGCAAGCAAATTTATGAAATGAAAAGATTATTTTTCTGTGGTGCAAAAAAAAAGAGTATTGTTTGTTGGTATCTAGAAAAGCTACCCCTTTGTGTAAAACTGTAGTACCCTGCCCCAGAATTATGGTGGATGAAAATGTCTTATCCCATTCACCCCAAATTAATTTTGTGTTTAAAACTTGTTGGGAAAAATAGAATAGCCACAGTTCCAAGAATATTCACAGAGGTAGGTGTTGTACCTTTGTTCACCTATCCACTCAGCTGCTACAATGTGCTCGTCTGTCTCCCTTTATTCACCATGTCATTTATAAAGTCATTTTATTATGTTTAGAATGGATTTCAAGAGCTTAGTGATATAATTAGTATGTGCACGACTTCCCCTGTGAAAACATTTTTGGAGGGGCCTGGCTCACAGCTATTTTTCACCATTGTAAGTGTTTGGTAAGACATTCCAAAGAAATATAAGTTCCTTTATGTACTTATTTCTCATTGTTGTCTGCATTACAATGTTGTGTGCCTTCTGTGGCAATAAATAGATATAATACAACAAACCTGAATATAACTGGCAACTGTTATTTAAGCACAACATTACTTATTCATTTAAAATAAATCTCCAGGCTTTCATTATATCATAGGTTTCAACCTGTATATTGCTTTTTAGTTTAGGATAACCAGTGCTTTGCTTTGATCGAAATTCAGGCTAATATTTTATAATCCGTTATTGTACCGGGAGAGAAATCGGATACATTTTATCATTCTGTTGCACACCGTTATTTATGCTGCTTCAGAAAAATACAATTAACTTTGTGTATATTAACCTAACAGCCGCTTTGAAAACTTCCAGATATATGAACTTGCCATATAGTCCTTAAAATTGGCTCCTATGAGAGCTGTAAATATATTTTCACATGAAGAAGATAAAAATCCCAAAAGCAAATAAAAATGTAATTGTAATGAAAAAAAAAATTGCCTAATGTAGTCTGCTGTGAGCATTTATTTTTTCTTACTATTTGATACTAATATTTAGCAACAGGCTAAACAAATGCTTAACAAAATACAGGCAAATAAAACTAATCAAAGGTATTTTTCTCTTTTAAAATGTGTTTGCTATAATTTCCCAAGAGATGGAATTGCTGTATTACAATCTTAACGTAAACATTTTAGCAGCTTAATAGTACAATATCACACATCTAGTACAAAAGGGCAAACATGATATTCTGATGGGGGTACTGAAGATTTCTTTTCATTTTCACGGTCATGTTTTCTAAAAATAATACATATGTATGTATTAAAAAAAAACAAAAAAGAGTCAAAATAGAGTATATGTTTTAGGAAATACAGGTATTGAACCTGTTATCCAGAATACTTAGGACCCGTGGCTTTCCGGATAATGGAGCTTTCTGTAATTTGGATCTTCTTACCTTAACTCTACTAGAATATGCATTAAATAACCCAATAGTCTGGGCTTGCTTCCAATAAGGATTAATTATTTCTTCAATTGACAAAACCAGGTTTGGTTTTCTTTTTCATTTGACAAAGTACTCTTTTATTATAACTGAGAAAAAGGAAATCATTTTTAATCATTTCAGTTATTTGGATAAAATATGGTATGGTAAAATATCAGCAGCCAGGTAATTATAAGAATATATTCCAATCAAATCACACAATTGCAGAAACTAAAGCCATATATAAAAATATAAAATCAGGAAATTCCCAAAAACAAAACTTTCATTAAAAAAAAAGATTTTATTTTCAACAAACTCTCTAGGCTGTAAGAATTATGCTAGAATATCTAAGTTCATTTGGTCTTTATAGAAGTATGATCTAGTCAACGGGCAATAAAAACAGTCAGCCTTGTATGTGAACACATTTATACCTGAAATATGCATGCACCATTGATCTTAAATGTAGGCTGTTATCCTTGCCAGGAGCTCATTATTTCATGGCTGTCATTCTGGAAAAAGAACGTCCCTGTGGTTTAGTTAATTCCTGCCTAATACTGTATAACAAGTAAGTAATGGGCCAGGATAGACCCAAACCTTTTATGTTCTGAAGCCTGGAGTTTTTTCATTATTCTTGCCCTCCTCCATCATGCCAGGGAAAGCAACAGAAAATGGACATACATACTGTGCTCTTTGATTAATGAATAAATGCATATTGTGAGTGAAATGTTTTTTTTAATGGTTGCTGTTTTATTTAGATATATTTATTCAGAATTCGTTTTTTCCAGTGCATTGAATCTTGGGACAAAATAGTCTGAAAATGAATGTTTCTGAGAAAGAAAAGAACATACATCTGCTGTCCATGGTTCTGAAATTTCTTGACTTTGGATCTGTATGAGCTTGTATATAACTTTTTAGTCTTTAGAACTTATATATATATTTTTATCTTGATTCTGACTTGTGTCATGTGAATTTGGATTCCTTAATTTTGGTGGAAGGCTTTCAGATAAACACGATTTGTCATGATAGATGCCCCTTCATTACTGAACTCTTTGTAAAAAGGTCATATATGTGGATCACACATTCCTTGGGTCTATTTGTTCAATTTTGGTACAAGCCAGGTACATATAAAGCTAATATACAAAGCCTATGCCATAATGTACATATATACATGACTTGTGTATAAAACACAATCCATAGCTGAGAAACCAGCACAATATGGTAGACTTCATCACGTAAACATGGTCTTACATTTTCATAATTTTCCATAGTCAATGAACATGCAACTGCTGGGTCTGTTTGATTTTCCATTGATGGTTTTGTGTGTTGCCTCCTTTCATATCTCTGGAAAGGAACACTATTTATGCAACTATAATGTAAAACAGGCAAAGGACACCTGTTTATAGGGCACCATCCTATTTTGCAGCGCTACACAAAAATGTCCAGGCAACAAAGTTATATCATAACAAACAAAAGGACAATATTACGGAAGTATTTTTTTAAAGGTAATGTACATTTCTCTATATACCCTATTCATAACATTTTGGAATCTCTCTCCATTAGCATTAATTAACTTCTTAATAACAATGCCATCGAACACAAACTGCAATCTGTTCTTTTAGCAGAGGTTACAAGATTAATAATGCATTGCATAATAATACAATACATAATGCATTATCTGCATTAACAAAGACAAATTAGTGCCACCCCCCTCTATTAGGAAACATTGATTTCTCAGCCTATAAGAATGCCAAATAAAGACATTTAAAGGGGAACTATCACGAAAATGAATATTTAATATAAACTTCCACATACTGAAGCACAATACTTTCTAAATACAATCAATTCAATATTCTGCATTTTTACTGAAATAATCAAGTTTATGTTCACTATTCCTCTCTCAGCATCCATTTCTATTCATTCTGTTTTCATGCAGCAGTTGGATGAATGAACCAATATATCTTGTACGGGGACTTCCTTTCCTAGCACATTAATTAGAGCTCATTGAAATAACTGATTCCAGTACAAAATCTAAATAAAATAACTGCCTTTTCCACAAATTCTGCATGTAGAAAGACATGATGTCTGGAAATTTTAATAGAGTGAGCTATAATACATCTTCTAGGCAAAAGGAGGCCCCCCTATAAGATATATTGGATCATTCATCTGACACCCAACTCCTGCATGAAGTCGAAATAAGGAGAAACAGATTCTGAGAGAGGGATAGTGAAGATGAACTTGATTATTTCAGAAACAGTACAGAATTTTTGTTTGTATTTAGAAAGTTTTTTATTTCAGTATGCTGAAGCTTGTTAAATAAATATTTAATAAAATTTTCACAATAATATAGCATGAGGTGAACGCTCACAGGAGAGTGAATATTATAAGCAATGTTCTTTAAGAAGAAAAGCTGTGCCCTCATTGTTAAACACTAATAAATGGGTTGTGTATCACCCTCCCTCATCTTGTTGAAATATTCATCCTGGAAAGTCAAGTGGGGCATGAAGAAATAAGTGCAGTGCATTTAAGCTAGTAGCTTGGAACGCAGATCCCATAGCGGTAGCTCTTATGGCTTCCTTACTTTTACTCAACTAACCAGTGCATGGAGAATGAGATAAGCATGCACCTGAGAGTACGGCCATGTCTAAATAAAACCTGCCTCATACATTTAGCTTGTTAATCATTAGTGTTAACACATTTCCAAACCTCAATGGATGTAGACCCATAGGAAAGGTTTAGATCCCCTTTAACACCCTTCCATAAAATGAACCATGAATTCTGGGTTGTTGGTGAACCGTCCTCCCCACTCTCCAGATGTCCTTAAGAGCCAAGTGAAACAATAAATAAGTTTAGTTTCCTTTTCTAACTGATATAAAGTTTAAAATACTCTAGTATTAGCAGAGAATGATGAAGCAATATAAAGACTCAGATGCCAATGTGATTTTCTGCTCAATAAACAGAGCAAAAAATAAACACAATATAAAGCAAACCCTGCAGAGAAGAGCTGCAGTTATTTTCAGTAGCATCACGTTATTATTTATTATCCTTTATTCATAATATACAGAAATACACAGCAGAGTTGTACAATCAGGAATAAAGCATCCTTAGTCATGTCAAAATGTACACTATTACAAAAGAAGTAGTGCTTGGGAAAAATTTTAGCTAGGCCATGCAAAGATCTTCATTGCTATAGATCTCACTGCTGCAGGCAGTGCTCCAGTGACAAGATGTCATTATGTATGTAACTGCTGAAGAGTGTGAAGAGGAGGAATGGTGGTGCATCACTGGTCATGTCATATGGAGGCTTGATAGAGACTGGAAAATGGGGATCCCAACAGAAAATATAATACGAATTCTGATATTCGTATTAGAGCTCTCTCTATAAAAATCACCAGAAATCCTGTATCTCTACATGCAGATCTGTGCACAAGGCAGTTATTTTGTTTGTAAGGGAATCAGTTACCAGTTAGCTAATTCATCTGCTAGGAAAGGAAACCCCTTCTATAAAATACAGTATATTGGATCTAACTGTCGATGAATATCTGACATCCAACTGCTGCAAGTAGACAGAATGAAGAGGAACAGATGGTAAGAGAGAGATAGTGAAGATAAACTTGATTATTTCAGAAGATGCAGAATATTTATTTAATTGATTTATTGATTATGGTTGCTATAAGGCTGTATCTACCATATAACCAGTCAGATATGTATGGTCTTTGTCATAGCTTTTTGTCATAATTGACGTGAAGTGATATAGTCAGAAATATAAAGTAGCCATTATGAGGCTGTAGGTTTAAGTTTATTGTACCATGGTCAAGATTCTCCCAAGAAGAGAATGTTCTTATAATGGCTGCCAAAGTCAAGAACCAAATAGTTATCAGTAGCACTTACTGACTAACACAACTTTAAAACTATTTAGCAACTTGTGCACTACAGGCATTTTTCGGCATTTTGACCATCTACCTTTAATGGTCTTAGTAATATATTGTACAACAGTCTCACAGAGCATGTGGTATCTATGAACTGCTTTTAAAAAGCTCCTGCTCTGTAAAAAAAAGTCTCATGATGTGTCTTAAACTAGTGTAACAGTGTTCAAAGCATATCTGGAGTGGATAAATGACAGTAAGTGGATTAGAGGGCTCATGGGGTGCAAGCTCTCTATATTGTGTGAACAGGTGACCTTTATTAATTCAGAGAACCTTCTGTTGGGTCTTGGAAGCTGGAGTGTATTGGAAGCAGCAGGAGACATACCTTTCCATGTGGAAAGGTATTTAGTTATGATTAGTATTAGTAGTTGCTCTCTCTCTCTCTGAGCAGGAAGGCTACCTGTATGTGGGATGAATGAAGAATGAGCGATTAACAGTGTCCAATGTATGGCCGAGTTATGCTCTAAAGAATCAACATGTATACAGTCTAGTTAGTACAGGAGTGACCTCAAACATTATTATGTGTTTTTGCTGGTAGTCCACAAGGGGTCTAATGAAATGTTTCACTTAACAAGTGTGAAGGTAGCACTCAGGACTAAAGTTATTTTTGTGCTTTATTTTGTATGTTGACATGGGCACCCCTGTGTTTCAATAGTATTTTAAACCAAAGAAAGTTTATGCTGTGCATTCCACAAACTGGGATAGAATGGATAGATGTCTATATTTACCCAACATCTGCACTGCAGTTTCCAGGCCACAGACTATAGGTTTATTAAAGTATATAAAAACCACTGTGTAAGTCATTGTTCATACCCCACAAGAGAACATAGATTCCTGATGGGGTTGAAGAAAAGGGGCAGGGGTCTAAGCAAGTTATTTGCTGTAGGTCTCCCAGAAGGCATGATATTATTGAGGTCATAGTCTGAACTAGGGCGTTTGAGCTTAATTGTCAAAATTGATTTTCTTGTTCCAGTCATTTAATCCTTTCAGCTCTTTCTTTCTCCCTGAGTTGCTTGTTACATTATAAATTAAACTTGTTAATATAAAAGAATCCGAGAGCGCTGTAAAGACAAGATGTGCAAAGTATGGCAAAGTATAAGTGGTAAAAGGGTTTCATAAATTTTACCTTGCCTCGGAAAAAGCAGGAAAGGTCTTTATATATATCATTATCATTTTGAATCCTCTTGGTCATCTACTTTAGAGATTTAGAGGTGACAGTTGGGCAGTTTTTGAAGGATTTACATCCAGTTTAAATGGTGTTGATGTTGTGTAATGAGAAAATGGAAGAGATGAATGCAAGGGTGAGAGAATTGCACTGTGTCCAGAGAACTGGATGTGGTGGTTAGCTGCCTTGCAGATATTTGTTTCCATGGATAAGACTTAAAATACCTATTACAATTCAAGGATGTGATATATGAATCTAAAGGTCAGCACTGAGACAATAGTGTCTACCCTGACAACCCAATCAGTGATACTGTTGAGTTAAATGTACGGCAAGTTCTAAAAGGGAGGAAATGGAGTTGAATTTCACAGTGTTGCTGGTTTGGGCATATATTTGCTTCTTACTGTGTTTCAAAATGTTACTTTAAGAATGTAATAGAATGACTGAATGTTGTTATGGCAGAAGCTTGTCTACATTCAAAGTGTTTGCTGGAGCAATCAGTCAGTGGTAGCCAAGTACGGCCTCTTGATATTAATGTTGTTGCCAGCACATAGACTTATAAAAGTCTATAAAATAAGTGCAATGTAGGCTGAAGCAGGTACTAAGAGCAAAGGTGCAGCAAAACACAGGCAAATTAAAAATACTTGATTGATAGAAGAAGACTTTGTGGGCATTATATGCCTCAGTATGAATCTAAAGGGATTTTTGATGAATGGAAGGGGAAGCAATGATAGCTCACACATGTGTACTGGTGGAGACTGACAAGAAAGGAATTGAGAAATTGGGAAGGCGGAGAGCAAAGGTTCACAGAGAGTGTCATCAGCAGAAATACAGTGAGTGATGATGCCCTCTCCTCTTGTAATCATTTATATAACAAACTCCTGGATGGAAACAAGTGTTTGGCGATATACTTGAAGTCTTAAAGTATTTTGTTGCCTAGAGATTGTAACCTATGAATCTCCAGCTGTTCCTAACTACAAAACTGTAACAATTCTTGTTAAGAAACAATTCAGTGACAGTTGGAAAGCCAGAGGCAGCAGACACCTGCTTTACCTTCAAGGACACATCTAACATTCGACCTAGGGGTTAGCAAGAGAAGAAATCACAGAGCCTGTGCTCCATGGGGTCCCCGGACTTTAGATCTCCTTCCAGAGCCCAGACTGATCCATCCACAATTAATATATATATCTGTGAAATATTTCCAATCACTTCCTCAGAAGGGTCAAATATTTTCCTGTGGAGACAGGTACATTTTTACTTGTGTCTTTACATGTATCACCATTTTATCATATGTAAGACCTAAGGAGTATACTGTAGAGCTTTTTCTAATAGTATATGGCATGTATTGTTCAGTCATCCTTTCCCCCAAATCACTATCACTACTATATTTTGTTTATAAATAAGCTCTGGAATAAATGTTAAGCTGCTGGTGCTCCTTTAGTGATGCCTACTACAATAGTGTTTTTATCTTACTTTTTATTAGTTTAAAAGTAAACATGCAATTTTCAACATGACAAAATATATATATACATATATACAAATCAATCAATTGTCAAGTTTCATGTTTTAGCTCTGACTAAAAAGTGTGCTTGAATATGTAGAATATGTTGGTGCCGACTACTATCATCTGTGATAAATCTAGTCGGCACCAACTTATCCTATGGAATTATACCATAGAATGTAACGATCACTCACTTGTTTTGTGCACATTCTTTACTATTCTTTTGTTTTATGCCACATTGAGATTATTCACATTTGGACACGAACAATACCTGATTGTTTACACTATGATGTCAAGAATCACGTCACTTCCCCTGCTTTACGGCCGATTTCGCGCCATTCCAAGTATTTATTTAGTTTGTTCATTCCCTTATTTCACTTTGAGAAAGGCTGTTGTATCAGCCGAAACGTCAGACTAAACGCTGAATGAAATAAAGTTCTGAAATATTTTAAGCCCTGAGAGTGCGGACTTCCTCAATGTAAGTATACAGCTATCTCCTAGGACTGCACCCAAGCAAGCTGGACTTCATTATCGTGAGTGCTGTTTTTTTCCCTATGTGTATATATATATATATATATATATATATATATATATATATATATATATACTGTATATACACAACATATAAATACAATATCAAAATATCAACAAAACCATTCTGTCTGTTCAAAACAGGAACCATTCAAATATTTCGCTCAAAAATTTGCTCGGAACCTGGGGTATTCCTGATAATGGATCTTTCCATAATTTGGGTCGTCATACCTTAAGTCTACTATAAAATCATGTAAATATTAATAAACCAATAGGCTGCTTTTGCTTCCAATAGGGATTAATTATCTTAGTTTGGATCAAGCACAAGCTACTGTTTTATTATTTCAGCGAAAAAGAAAATCATTATTAAAACTTTACATTTTATCCAAATAATCCAGTCTATGGGAGAACTTTCAGAATTGTATGGATAACGGGTTTCCGGATAAAAGATCCCGACATGTACCCATAAATTTGTAAATAAATTGCTTTTTTTATCCTTAAGTAAATCTGGGAAAAAATGCCCAATTTCTAAGTAATATCTTTTTAATTTTGGGATTACTAGATTTTATTGCTTCTTGTAAGCATAAGAGTGTCTAAACAAGGGACGTATATTGTGATCCAATTGATTGGAAAAGGTAATATTGTTTCTTTTATTTGAGATGTGCATGTCTGAACTGTTGATCTTTTCTAATTTTCATCAGTTATATCTTTCTTAAAATCTTTCTGATCTGATTTTACAGACAAACATATACATACTGTATGCTCTCAGAAAGGCATAAGTCATTTACAGAAGTAATTTGCAGAGGTGCAAGAGCGCTGAGTGGCTCAGGAGCTCTTTCAGGCAACATTTCTGCTATCCCCTACTGCTATTCCCCCTTAGGGAATGCCTATATGCCTTTTCCTCTTCCTTTTATGCATATAGAACTACAAATTCATTGCTCCCATGTTGCTTAAATGATGGTTCTCACAAAACAATAATATGTCCCTACATGCTCAAGAATTCCAAATGCCATGTTGCTGATATTTCTTCCAAGTAGGACACCTTGCTTTCAGTATTTAGTACACTCAGTGGAATGCCATAAACACTGCCTAAAAACAGAAGTATACTATTTAATTATTATTATTATTTTCTGCTTAGTTTCATGGTAAAACATCCACTCCAATGTTTCCTCTAAGCCATGTTTACTTATTAAAAGTGATGATGATTTTGCAAATTTGTGGCAGTAAGTTTAGTGGCGAAAATATTTTGTGATTTTGTTCTTTATTATTTACATTTACTCTTTCATTATTTTGAAACACAATTCAACTGGGGCATAACTACAGAGAAAGTAAACCTTGCACCTGCAGGGGGGAGGGGCAGGAGGAATAGGGGCCCCATGAGGCCCTGATTAATGAGCAATTTTGACATATAATTGTAAAACAAGACAACCTCTGCCTGATGGGGGCCCTAAAAAGAATTTGCTGTGGGGCCCAGTAACATCTAGATACGCCACTGAATGCAACCTACATCACATAGGGGGAAATTCACTAAGTGGCGAAAATTCGCTAGCGTTGGCTTCACTAACGTTCGCCGCATGTGAATTTTCACCAGCGCTACACAAATTCTCTACAGTACGAAGTTAAGCTAAGGTCAGTGAACAGTAGCGTAGTTGTGCTAGTGTTACTTTGCCAGGCAAAGCGCATTTACACTAGCGATGCCTAATTTGCATACGGCGCAAATTTCAAAGTATAATAGAAGTATATGTTACAGCCATTACATTGCACTACACAAGCCCAGGAAACCTTTAATAAAAAAAATTAAGTTGTCCTATTGCCCGAAACATGCTCCCCCTGTATAGCTGTGTTGCCATATGTTAGGAAATGTGGGGGGAAGGAGGGTAACCCCCCAAAAATATTTTTGCTCTTTTTCAGGCTATCACCCTAGAAAGGTAAAACACACCAGCTTTGTTTTGGGACTTCATCCTCCTATCTATTGTATTGAACTTTGCCAGGTCTAGTGTAAGTGGTCACGTTCAGTAAAATGGTCATCTTAGTGAATTTGCGTAATTATGATCCTTCGTCAGTTGCGAAGTTGCGCTAGTCTATCTACTTCGCTGGCGAAAATTCGCCAGAGTAGGTGTTAGTAAATTTGCGAAGTTACGAATTGATGTCACAATGGCGAATTATCGTTAGACGCTTCGCGCTTTAGTGAATTTCCCCCATAGAGCTTTGTATTATAGTATTATTGCATCAAATAGTACTTCCTTAGAGTGAGCCCACCAATCTACTGTACTTTCACAACATGTTCTGCACTTTGGCATACTTTTACACAAAGTGAAACATCACAAGTTTGCATATCATTAGTCCTAGCATTGAAGCAGTGTTCCAGAGGACAGCCAAGACTTATTCTATCAATGACCAGCAGTGGAGTAAACTGCTAAATAATTATATTGCTTTCAACAGCAATTCCAATTGCCAATAACTTCAAAATAATTCAATAATGTGTAATGTTTATTGGTAATATCATTAGAATTATATTTGCTCTCATTATGCCAAATTTTCAATAAATATAATTACTGTATGTGCAAGCACCCGCAATAAGACCAGTAATTGTAAATTAAAAGTGTGATGTCAGGGGATCACTTATACTCATTCCATCATCACTAAATGAAACTGCCAGGGTTGGTTTAGTTACTTCCTTCTACTGATTTGGACTGCGCAGTCTTTAAAGTGTTATTGCCATACCCAAAATAAATGCATTATGCTTTTTATGTGCTTATGAATTGTGGTGGTTGTGGTTCTCAAATCAGTAGACAAAATGTTTATGCAACACTGCAGATTAATTGATTTGCCATTTATTGCTTATTTGATGCCCATGTCTATGACTACATTTTCATAAGAATGAAAAAATGACGTGGCATTACATGAATTGAGAGCATCATTATTCTTAGATTCTTATTTTTAGGTTGCCTTAAAACATTATCCCTTTATATAAGAAAGATAAAAAGGAGACGTAGCTTTGTATTTCTGCAGCTGAATTTAATAGATTCCCTTTTGCAGTATGTGCATCTGTCTACAGCCAGTGAAACATAAGAAGATACAGCAGGGGTTTTTTTTTTTTTTTTTGGTTTTGAAGTTACCTGGGAAGGATAAATCATTGAGTACGCAGGAAGCTGAAAATGTGTCAGACATACACTTTTCTGTTTCACACAGGCCTTTAGCAGTCAGCAAAGTGTTTTTAACCTGGGAAAAAAAAGAGATACCATGCACAGCTACATTTTAGATGGCTATTACTAGAGAATCAAGAAAACTTATGTGCTGGTTTCTACTAGGGAAGGTATTCAGGATTTTTATTTTTAGAAAAAAAATACATTTTATCAAAGAACTTGGAAGTCTCATGATATTGAGTATAAAAATAATATTTTTTAATGTCCTGGGGATTCTTTTGATCATCAGAGAAATTCTGTCTTACTGCCTGTTCCCATGGATCTAGTCTTCCACACCCGAAGCCCTAAACCTTTCTTAAATGATAGCCTTCACAGTACCTCCAACAGTATGATTTACTTATGGCCCTATTTATGTGTAATTGCAGTTACTGCCTGATGTATATCACGCATAGTTACTTGTTTACTTGTAAATCCATGGCATCAAGGTATGTTTGTATGTAATTGAAACCAAAACGCATATTTTATTTGAAAATGTTTGAATTGTGTTAATAAGTGCACCTGGAAAGGTCTACACATTCTATATCTGCCTCATGATAAGTTAATGCATGTGATTAAAGAAAGATAATAGGGTTCTTGTATGTATATAATCCTAATATATTATTTTCCTTTGTCACATGCACCAGTACAGATTATAGGATGGCCGTCTTCCACAGAGTCATTTATAAGCAAAGAATTCTAATTTTAAAAATGATTTCTGTAAGAATAAAACAATAGTGTGTAACTAAGCTGCATGAATACCTCTTGGCAGTAAAACAATACCAATTGGTTTATTTCATGTTTAAATGACCTATGAAATGGTGATCAAATGATCAGGAACACCCTCGGTCCTGAGCATTCTGGATAATAAATCCTATACAGGTATTGGATCCAGAATCCAGAAACCTGTTATCCAGAAAGCTCCTAATTACCGAAAAGCTGTCTCCCATAGACTCAATTTTTTCCAAATAATCCAATTTTTTTCTTTTTTTCCAAGCAATAGTAAAACAGTACCTTACACTTGGATCAAATTAAGATGTAATGAATCCTTATTGGAAGCAAAACCAGTCTATTGGGTTTATTTAAAGTTTACATGATTTTCTAGTAGACTTATGGTATAAGGAGCCAAATCACGGAAGGATCTGTTATCCAGAAAACCCCAGATCCTGAGCATTTTGGATAATAGGTCCCATACCTGTACCTGTATTCCCCCCTTTTCTGTATGTCCTAAGATAAATATCCATCTATTCTTAGTAAACAGTTTGCAAATATAAAAAGAGTGAAGACTATTTCCCTAAGCAAATGGCAGATAAAGGGTTATGATGTTGGTATGAGGTGACTGTTGTGCTCAAATACAAATAAGCTTGTTAATATTTAAATATTATTTAAGTCTTGTTCTGTTTTATTGAATATGAACTGAATGCAAAAACAGCTCTTGGTTGGCCAGGCTATAGAATTCTAATCTCATTATTAACGACAAAATGACTTTCCGTGAATGCAATCATGTCGACATGTCTACCATTTCCGTTTGAGCCAATGAAGATCATGGCTGGTAATCACCCTAACGGATAACTATATGATCTCCTGATTGCACTTCAAATGAAAAAGACCTCTACCCGAAGGAGTTCTTCTTCGTACGTTTCATTTATTTACTCCCATTTCCTAGCTTTTCAGGGCTATTTTAATAAAACATTGAGCTCAGCGACAGAGTAACTTCTCCTTGTCATTTTCCCATTCACCAGTGTAAGCACACAGACCCTTGATCATGAACACGAACAAGCACTGCCCTACGAACATAGTTGCAAAAGTGCAGTAGCCAATAGCTACCAATTAGCAATTTTATCCAGTCTAATGCAAGTTGATAATTAAAAACAAGGTCCTGATTGGTTGCTGCTGTCAACTGCACTAGGCAGATGATGGACATAGCCCAAGGTTGGATGTACTTATGAATAGTAGAGTGTATCATTGAAATATTTCTGCAGTTCTTCTCAAGGGGAGAGTTCATTCCTAACCCTGCCACTCATTGTTGGTGTGAAAATCAACTGAGGTTATAAGTAGAAGGTCCTGCAATTATTATAGGGAAAACAAGAAAGTGTTAACTGATTTCTTTAGAACAAAAGGATCTCCTTCAATTATAGTTAATTTCACATGAGGGCTAAAGAGAAGCATATCTGATTGTGACACAATTTAATTTGAAGGAAATAACCTTTTCTAGCTGCACTCAAAAGCTTTTTTAAGGTTGCAAATTGACTGTCAGTTGGGCCTTCTGCGTCTATGATTCTGTCTGGCTTTGTTCCAGATCTCTTGGGTCCCATCCCTTCTTTTCCATTCCTTTTCTTTTGTGCAAGTCTGTATTGTCAGCAGCTTTATCTTGCTTTGCAGTTAGGATATGACTTTTATTTTTGTTTAATTTCCTTATAGCATCCACATAAATAGCCAAGAGCTCCTGAATGTTCATGTTATATATTTTGGGCACAGGATTTAATTGGGTGTCCAGCAATAGTAATACAGTTACATTTTAAACTGTAGACTTTGCAAATTAGATTATGATACCTCTTCAAAATTGTACAATTACCTACCAGTGTGACAGTTAATTAATACTATGCCATCATTATTTCTGCCCATTAAATTCCGCTAGATACCAAAGCTAATATGTCTTTAATAGGAAGTGAATTTGATTATGGTCTTAACTCTCTGAGGGCAGTTAATTGCCATATCTCTATAATGTCTACTTTAGCTATCATAAACCACATAAAATGAATAGTGTATTTACCTATAATTGAGTATAGACTTTGATGGGGATCGAACCCCAACTATAAAGTTGTCTGACTGGGGCACCTGGTTCTCTACAGAAAAATAAAAATCCTAACCAATGAGAATTCTTCTAACAAAAAACACAATTATATAAATTAAATGAATGAATTCAATTCACCATTGACAATGCTGATTACCAGCACTATGTCTGCTATCTTGCTGTTATTTTACATATACAAATGAGTGTGTAATTTTGGTCTCAGCATATTACTCTTTAATCTGACATGGGGAGGAAGGACATTCATTATTATTATTATTATTATTATTAATAATAATAATAATAATAATTAAAGGAAAATGTGATTAGTGTTTATAATTCCAATTGCAGGAACAAATAACATGGAGTCAGATCACAGTGGAAGACTATTTTACAGTTTAATATAGCTTCTGACCCTGGAGAGCTCACATTTTTTACTGAGCAATAATGTTTTAAGATTACAGCCCTGGTGATGTGGAACTACAAGTGTCATCTTACCCTTGACCATATGTTAATGTTTTCTTGGATTTGTAGTCCAGCAACACCCAACAGCTGAAAAAAGTGTGGTTGAGCAGAGGTGTGCAGTGTTTATACCCCTTAAAAATACTACCTGATCTTAACCTGATTTGCCACCAACATGATCGGTCAATTTAGAATGGCCATAATGATTGAGAACCATAAGGTGACAACCTCATCAATGGACTGATGGATTCCTTGCTCAACAGTGTTTTTATATCTGCCTGATAGATGTCTGGGCAATTATGCTTTCCAAGTATCAGTTTGGCAGACCCCCGGAAAACTGCTGAATCGGTCTGGAGAACATGCAAAGTCATGTGTCGGTAACCTCCACAGATAATAAATGTCATAAGTTGTGATCAGTACTACAATGCTACTTGCTGGTTTGTTGCTATAGATTCGTAGTCCAGTAGCAAACTTTGCAACTTGTACTAAATAGCCCCTTCAAAAATTCTGCATAGCTGCAATATGTGAACCATCTTATTGTTATATAACATAGTGAGACTACTGCTTATTTATTATCATGCAAGTCAGAATGTCAGTATGAGCCTGTGTATGTTTACGCATAATGGTATTAATATATCTCTAAATCAGCTGTAATGTTCATGTACCGTTTATCCGTTCTCATAATAATACACTCTTTGAATGAGGCATATATTTATTATTTGGATCAGCATTCTCTTTATGTGGTTAATTTATTTACCATAACATATACAGTTTACACAGCTCTGTACATTGTACTTTGAAAGTCACCAGAAGGAGTTTATAATTATTTACTTTATGGGATGCCATGACATTGACTTCAGCAGTGGAGGGGGCTACTCTCTTTTAGATGAGAGGAGGAGATGGATTCTAGCAATACATTTGGAAGGCTTTTTAAAAGTGGGTTGCACTGGTCTTGGTAGGATAGGATGTGGGTTTAGCTGTTAACTGAGAGTATACGGGATGGGTTTAGCAGTACTGAATAAAATGTAACAGGTTTTGTGTTAATGTGATTAGATGATGCCTTATCTGAATTGTTCTTGTGGACATCTTACAGGGAAAATGGCAGACACAATTACTTCCATTAAAGTAAGACTGGTAGGGCAAAAAAGTATTTTGGAAGTGCCATGGGGAGCAACTAATTGTTACAATCTGGTTTACAGGGGGTTGCCTTGTCCTTTAAACCATTAAGGGGGTGAAATAAAGGTGTGGCCACTCAATTCATACAGGTAAAATTAATCAGGCAGTAGCGATAGTAGAGGGAGGGAATAAGGCCTGGTCTATATCAGATTTTGAAAGAGATATCTAGGAGACACTTAGGTATCTACTGCATTTTGGAGTGGAGGAGTGGACATCTACATCATACAAATTATATTTGAAGCCAATTGAATGGATACGGTCTCCCATAGATACATCATATGGGGAGAACTATAGGCAGCACAAAAACTTGGGGCACACCCACTTTAAGTGGAACTGGTGATGAGGTTAGGAGAAAGAAATAGAGAATTTGGAGTAGTAGAAATTACTATTTTGCTTTGTCAGCCTGATGATCATTTGTAACATTACATGATGCTGTCTCAGAGTCTGTGGTTGTAATCCTGAACATAATGGGTTATTAATATGCCAGAACATAATACTCTGGATTTTAGAGGCTAGTAGTAGAAGCAAGACAGGACAATACAGAGAGATAGGGTAAGTCAAGCATAGCCTTTTTAAGACTAGACTTTACACAGGGTTGCTGGAATGACAAAGGTTCCGGTAGTAGTAGTAGTGAAATGTTTATATTTCCAGATAGCTTCAAGTTATGGGAAGGTCATCTTCTATATTCCCCAATTTAAACAATTAAATATGATTTTTAAAATGATTTCCCTTTTCTTTATTATCTATATTGGTGGCAAAGCAATCCTATTAGGGCTGTTTACAGTTGTATTTATTTTTTTTATTGGCTTTAGTATGAATTGTTTTATATTTCTAAGTAACTCTGTGATTACACCATGCACCACATCTTTGTTGCGCATTGTGAATTTTCATTGCACACTTTTAAGAAGTGCTTGAAGGTGTGGTTATATTTTGGAGAAAACATAACAACTTTTTCAGTTAGAAATGTTACATTCACTGCTATAAAATTAGCAAACTTTCCTCCACTTTCGGAAGTGGCTGCTAAACAGTTACCGGGTTCGCAAAAGCTATACTAAATTTGATCAAAGCAAGATTGTTTCACACAAAAGCATATCTTTTTGCATTGCGAGTAGTTTTTCCATTACTGACTTTTTTTACATTCCCGCATATAGGGGTAAATTCACAAACCTGTGTAGTTGCCCCCACGTTGGGGTAAAAGTAAAAAACTAAAACATGCCAGTGTTTTTTGAAAAAAAAATGTTTTTTTCAATTTCCTATCTATTGTATTGAACTTCGCCAGGTCTGACCCAGGCGAAGTAAAGTCTAGCGCAAGAGGTAACGTTCAGTAAAATGGTCATCTTAGGGAATTAGCGTAGTAAAGACCCTTTGTCAGTGCGCAACTTCGCTAGGGAAAATTTGAGTTAGTGTTGGCAAATTAGCAAAGTTGCAAAATGACGTCACGCTGGCGAATTATCGCTAGCGTTAGCCACTTCGCACTTTAGTGAATTTGCCCCATAGTCTTAGTAAGCCTTGTTGAGTCAGAATTGCAGTAATTCCAAAAGAGCCAATGTTTCAGCTACCATGTGCCTTTTTAAAAATATATACTTTTGGATGTTTGACTTAATAATCAAGACACAATATACTATAAAGCATTACAGTAAAGTTATGCAATAATGCTATATACCAACTATGGGGCAGATTTACTAAAGGGCGAAGTGGGCTTTTTTAGCTAAAATTTGCCAGAAAGATAATTCGCATTACCCTTTTCGTCAGAGTGTGTTTTAGGTTCTACCTGGCGAATTGATAAGATGAAGCTACATCTTCAACATTTTTATGTCAGTGACATCATATCCCGTATGGCAAAAAAAAATCATAAAAAACACTGGTGTTTTTTCATATTTTAATATGGGATTATGTTTACACGTTGTAACTGTTAAATATATGTTATTTACACTTTTTTTAACCATTTCTAGCCATGCCACGTTTCTTTTAGGGCTGGGCTCATGTCTAGGACAATAGAGGATCTCTTTTGCCTTTATTTTGCTTCCTTGTACATTTTAATAACAAGAGGCCACTTCCAGCAATCACTTATAAGGACATAAATTTGACTGGTACCACAAGACGTGGTCCTGTTTGGAGATTCAAGACTATTGGACACAGGTTTTCACCTTTATTTCTAAAGTCATGGTGCTCCAGATTGAACCAACTCCGGCTACTGCACTGCTGGGGCTTTTCTATGGAATAAATCGGTGTCACCCACCATATAGTCAACGCAGCCTTGCCATTTTACAAATAAGTTTACATAGCCTAGGGATGTCAAGACAAATTTATAGACATTTGGCTGCTCGGGATCGTAAACTCGGACACTAATAGCCCTAAGGTACTCTAACGCTAATTTGCTTACTAAGTATACTGGTGAGAAATGTAAGCTAATTCTTCCTCCCTCTCTATTACCACACCCTTCTTCTACCATATCTGGGTTAAAGTGGATGTGCATATATACAAATGTTTAAATTCTAAATAAAAGCATTAAAATGATATGACCTGTACCCACTATGTTTAAATTGATGTAAGTGTAAGTATGTTAAAGGAGAAGGATAGTGATGGGCGAATTTATTCGCCAGGGGCGAATTCCCGCGATTCCCCGCTGGCGAATAAATTCACGAAACGCCAGCAAAAATTCGCCGCTGAAAAATTCGCCCAAAAAACGACGCGACGCGCTGAAAACGACGCGACGCGCGCCGAAAACGACGCGCCGCGCGCCGAAAACGACGCGACGCGCGCCAAAAACGACGCGACGCGCGCCAAAAACGACGCGACGCATGAGATTCGCCCATCACTAGACAAGGAAAGTTATGGAGGCATTTTATTGTTAGATTAGCTGCAATAGTGCAAGCTAGAATGCTATATTTATTCTGTAGAATGTTTTCCCATACCCAAGTAAAATGATCTAGAAGCTATCTGTTTATTTAGGGTAGCAGCTGCAGTATTAGCATGGTATGACATCACTTCCTGCCTGAGTCTCTCCTTGCTCACTTTTAGCTCTGGGCTCAGATTACAGCAGAGAAGGGGGGTTGGGAAGAGGCGCAAACTGAGCATGCTCATGTCCGGGTCAAGGAGGTTTAAGCCGAGGCAGCAGCCCTGATGCCGCCCACCTTCCATTCCACGCTTCTAACTTTTAGCATAGGAGCGTGTTGAGGAGGGGCTGCATCGCTAGTGCAGCGAGCGCTATTGCACTTAAAGTTACCAGAGGTGGCTTTTTGCTGCCCCTGGTAACTGCCCGCTCTGTGCCGCCTGAAGCAAGATTCTCACCTTGCCTCATGGCCAGAGCGGCCCTGCAAGAGGTGGATAAAAGACAACAGTTTTACTGGTATGTACATCACACATGTATGTACATCACATATGTATATCTGTATATATATATATATACACGAAACAACCACGAATTAATGAATACATTTGGGAGCTGCACCCAGGCGTACTTAATTACTCATTCGTGAGTGCCGACTTTTGCTCTGTTTGGAATTATATATATATATATACACAGCTGTAGGTGGATGTGCTGGAGCCAGTTGGCTCTGCAGGATTCATGGGGGGGGGGAAGTGAAGGCAAATGCCTTTGAAGACTACATATAAAGCTGCACTGCTGAGCTTGAGCTGTAAGCAGAGTGTTGGTTACAGAATAAATACTGATTATTTTTTAAATAATATAATAAAAAAAGGAATGTATGATTTCCTTTATTTCCCCCTAATTATTATGAAAGTTGTTTTTGTTTTGTAACAAACACAGATGCAGCTTTTGGTCTGTAATAACACAATATCCTTACCAGAAAGAATTGCCTGCATTTCAGATGATAATGTAATAGTTGTGAAACCATCTGGACCTCTTGGATAGGCTGTGGATATGCTGACATTTAAACGGCCTTAATTTTCCCAAATAATATACTAATTTATGTCATTACATTTTCTGCAGTTGTCTGGTGATGCTACGCTAAAGGACGTAGA
Organism: Xenopus borealis; assembly: GCA_024363595.1. Taxonomy (NCBI): domain Eukaryota; kingdom Metazoa; phylum Chordata; class Amphibia; order Anura; family Pipidae; genus Xenopus; species Xenopus borealis. The sequence continues at coordinate 79,781,645 of CM044443.1, read as the reverse complement.
ACATGGCATCATCCAATATATGCTTATTATCCAGTGGTTTAAACCTATGGAACCGTTTCTTCTATGCACTATATGCAGAACTATACACAGAACCAGTAGTACCAGTAGTACAAGGCTGTGCCAATTGGGAAGGGAAATATCTAAAGGGTTCATTGCAATCATCTTTACAAAGTAATATTGTTTTAATTGTATTACTACATCTAAGATTTTAATGTACTATAATCTGTGGTAAAGTCCTGCGCGGAACCAATGTTTGAAACCCAACCCACAACCTGCAACCCTGGACCCACAACCCACATTCTTTCCTGCTTGGACCCGCTACCCAAGCCACAAGTGCCTCATCCACAACAAAATCCGTGGCCCACTGACCATCAAGAAACAGGAAGTGACATCAAGTAAGCATGATCAGAAAAAAAGTTGTTAAAACATATGTAAAGAAGTAAAATTTGCTATCTATACCTGCACCTGAAAGTTCTACCGCAACCCACAGGTTACCTACATTTTTTGGGGGTACCCAAACCACTGCAGGACTCTAATCTGTGGGACCTGTAAGCTCTTAATAGCAACATGAGCTGCATAATTGTTAAAGGTGATTATAAAATTGGCGTGGTATTCCTAGAGTGCATTTGAATGGTACTTTTCCAACTGTAAAGATACATTTAGTGTCTAGTGGAGGCTCAGTACCAAGTTGTAAACATTTAATAGTTCTCATGACATGTTTCTGCTCACATGGACCCAATTTTCCATGAGCTTGACTTTCATTAAAGTCATAATTTGCAAAACTATCTTCAGGGTGGATAGAGGGGCAGACTAAACAAACAGTTGATTGGCATGAGCAGGACAAATAATGATATTGGGAGGTCAACATAAAACATAGATGTACTAAAATAGCAGGCAATGGCGCAAGAAAAAGTCCTAATAATTAAGAATTATTTGAGGGAAATGATTAACAAGTTGCATTAAGTTAAGCCTCCTGGTGATAGTATGGATACCTTTTTCCCCAGGATATTCTGTCTTGGGTTTTAAAGGTTCTCAGAGTTTCATTTTTTATAGGAGCAAAAAAGTGGGTTTTTCATTGTAAATTAAGCGATGGATACTTTAATATTTTGATGCTGAAGGTAAAAGCTTCCTTGGTTACTCCATATTTTCCATCACATCACATCCCTTTTGCGCCTATTCTGAAATCCCTTCTGTTTTCAGCATAAAATAAAAACAGGAATAATAATAATGATATAACAGACACTCAGCCAGTGTATAACAATCAGTGGCATATACACTTATTTTTAAAAATACAGAATATAATCTAGTAGCAGCCTCCCTCTATTTGGTTTCAACATTCAGCCCATAGTCCCTTCCCCAGACCTAGTTAGGTTTGTAGGTTTATTAAGGTTTTTAATATTAATTATTATTATTCCCTTTTTATAAAGTGCAGACATATTCTGTTGTACTGTACAATAAATAAGTATATAATTGGAACAAAAATTTACATACAAATACAACCAATAGTCAATAAGTAAAGAAGGCCCTGCCCAAACAAGCTTACAGGCTAAAAGATTCTGAATCTAAGGATTTCTATTAGGAGCATAACTTATATTTGCTACACCCTACCAACTGATGTAACCACCACCCTCACCACAGACTGGGAGTGGGGGGGGGAATCATATGTTTTAATAAATAAACCCAACGTGGCAGATTTACTAAGGGTTGAATTCAAGAGTTAAAAAAACTCTACCATGGGAATAGTTGGGAATAGTGTGGGAAGAAAAATCCTTCAAATTCGAACATCGAATTCAAATAATTTTACTGCAATTCGATTGGTCGAACAATAGAATAGAAAATATTCAATCAATAAAATAATTCGAATCGATTGATTCGAACTATTTTGATCATTCAATTGAATTTTTTATTTAATCAAAAATAATGAAACCCAATTCGGTAGCTTTGATCTGGCAAACTAGGCAGTCGAATAAAAATTTGAAGGGGAAGTAATTAGACTGTCGAATAGTTGAATATTCTAATAGATTTTTATCGAATTTTCAAAATTCACTGGTTGAATAGCTGAATATTCTAATAGATTTTTATCGAATTTTCAAAATTCACTGGTCAAGAATTCGAATCTTTTCGAAAATTCAAATCCTTCATGTGAATTTAGTAAATCTGCCCCTTTGCCTCTATCCCTTTTCCCAACCAAGGTTGCAACTACTGTAATCAGAATTTAAACAGGTTATTTTTAATTTAATCTATTTTTTTTCTACTTTTCATTTTCCCATGAAAACACAAAGAAAGGCCCTATGGTAATAGCTTGTATGGCCACAATATAAATGATTGTTAATAGATTACTAGTGTATTTGTTGATGTTAAGAATTACGGCCCATGTGTATAGATGAACCCTGATAACTATTCTAATTACTGTAATACAAAAAAACCGCAGTTCCTCATAAGAATGGACACTAGACTTAAACCCTAGACCCATCCCTTCATTCCAAATGGTGCAAAGGATTTTTCACTGATAAGGCACAAGGGAAGCAAGTTCTTTTCAGAAATGAATGGCTTGCTGTTCTCATATTGCAGAGAGAGCAAGTTATCCCTTAGGGATAATGCAGATGAGCAGAATTAGCTCTGTATCAATGCAAACTCTTCTGGAGTTCATTAATAAATTCTGCAGTCCTAATATTGGAAGCAAGGAGCAATCATTTGTTTTGGTGGTGGGGTGGGGGGGATTACGGCATTGAATATTGCTGGAAAATAACCAGCTCCTTCTAAATGCCATTTCATTTATTGTCAGTGCAAATTATCATTTTTTTCTGGCAAAAATAACAAATTCTGTTGATTTTCATGGTAATAATTCACTGTGTGCATGTTTGAATATCTCTCTATCTATCATTCTATTTATAATCTATCAAGCTATACAAATGCAATTGTCTAGCAACTATTATTTTCCTTTTTATTTCTGCCTGCTGACACATTTTATTGCAGAGAAGCCATTTGCCATACACAGAATCTCACCCCTTTTGTTCCCGGCTTGTGCCAGTATCCCTGGCATCTCTGCATGAATATTTAATGTCTTTTTTCTTATTTTCTGGGCCATACAGCACATTGCACAAAATATTGAAGATTACATTGACAGTTCATGCACAGAACAAGTGTTGAGCTCTGTAGAACAACTCTGTATGGAATTAAAACAAGAATACGACTTTCTTTTTCCTTTTAGTTTTGTAAGCATCCATATAGTATGTATAGGCTGTTATTTAGCATCTGATGTCAAATTCTAAATGCTGGTGTTATAGTGAGGAGTGGGCATGTTATAATAAGCACACAAACCCTGCTGCAGGCACTGCAGCCACTCAGGCACTGCAGAGATTTCACTGCCACAATTACACACAAACACACTCACTGCAGGGTATGTACCGTGCTGCTTCCAGACTGCATAATGTGTGTCTTGACACACTGCAAGCTGTTGTACAACACGTGCCATGTGTTATGTCTGTGCGGTGTTAAGCTGCCATCTGCCAAAGCTGGTGGAGATTCCTGGAGGTATGTGAGCGTATCAGACAACAGATCCCTGTGTGAATTTCCAGACTTAAAGCAAAGCTACGGACTCTAAGCCCTGAATGAACCAGAGGAACATGCTCTTGTTCCTTATTGTATCCGCCTGCATTTTAATAAGATGTTAAAACGGTAATTATCTTCTTGGAAAGTTTCGTTCAATTAACTGTAATTTGTTCTTCCCACATTTCAGCATCTCCATCTCTGTCGGATGCAGCAAATGACTTGTATAGGTGCTAAATGGTTCACCCTGAAATTCTGTAGGCCTGCAGGCATGTCAGCATTGCACCTATTTCCTGGTCCATGTGAGAAACCTTGGCATATCATTTAATGTTACATACTGGGCTGATGTTTAACTGGACAGGGGCATTGAATCAAAGACACATCATTGAGTAGAAGTTGGCATTTGATTCAGTTTGCATGAGAAGCATGGCAGTATCATGTTGGAGAATAAGAACATGTGGTTCAGCCAGATAGGGAACCTGAAACAGCAGAGAGGGCACATGAGAGTTGCTTTCCATAAGCTCACTGCAGCAAAACATAGAACGTGACAGAAGCTGCTCCAGCCTGTCAGCCCTTTGTTACATATTTTAATTGCCTGAGCTTCTGACGGGTCACCAATTCTTAACTCTATCGCTGTACCCACTGAAGGTAAAAGCGTGAAGAATCCATCTGGTATTTTCAGCCTCAGGCCCTTATTTTATTCTGTGCAATGATGTGAATTTAACCAATTACTGTACTACTATACTACTATCATATACTACAACACTTGTTTGACAGAGGAATCTGTGAATCCACCATACTGAAAGAGAACATAGATCAGGGGTCCCCAACATTTTTACAATTGAGCCACATTAAAATGTAAAGAGTTGAGGAGCAACACATGAAATTAGTTCCTGGGGGTGGACTAACAGGAAACTCTATTTAGCAGTACATTTGGCTGGTTTTTATGCAAACAAAACTTACTTCCAAGCCAGGAATTCAAAAACAAGCACCTTCTTTGAGGCCACTGGGAGCAACATCCAAGGAGTTGGTGAGGAACATGTTGCTCATGAGCCACTGGATGGGGAACACTGCAAAAGATAATGACATAATGATTTGGGAACAATACAATGGCAATCTTTTTACAAAAATATTTTAGAAAGATGTTTTTCATATAAACAATTTTGTTTTATACAGGTTTGTTTAGGTGATGTCAGTTTTATAGTTCAGGAATGTGTTGATGGTGTCTGATCTGAAGGATGTCTTATGCCATGTGAGTAGTATCTGATTCTCTGGCACTGGATCTTTCTATTCATCAGACAGCCAATGATTCATTTTTAGGGGTCTATCGCTACCGCCAGTGTGCTAAGTAGATGGCCCCTTTTGTCCTTCTTTTCCGGAACAGTAATGAGCGCTACTTCTTTGTCTGTCAAGGAGCTGATTTTGAATTGGTTTTTGGTGTGCTTCCAACCCTATATGGTGGGACTTCCTGATTTATCCTTGTTCATTGTAATTATATTACTGAGGCAGAACTCTTCATTTCGAAATGCACTGACCCAGATTACCATTCTATGAGCACTATGTAACCATCTTGGTTTATGTCCATGCAGTTTTTCTAGACTGTAGTTGAGGAAAAGCTCCGCTTTTTAAGCCCAGGGTTAGTGGCATACCGTTTATTAGAACATCTTCCAGGGGAATGTAATATGTCAGTAACGCAAAAACTATTCTGAAAAGTTAAGCATTTGCGCGAACTTTGTGGAAAATGTTTAGCAACACTTCCTCCAGTGGCAGGCTGTTTGTGAATTTTATAGTTTGCGCTAATGCATGTCAGTGTAATAAAACTTCTTACTGAAAAAGTCTGCTTGAAAAGATTACGACACCTTCAAGAACTTCTAAAGAGTGCGCAATTACAATTCGCAATGCACAATAACGATTCACAGTGCAATAACCGTTTAAGGAACAATATTACATTGCGAGATGTGGATTTTTAACCTTATTGGTGTGCAATGTTTTGCTCTTTGCCACTTTAATTACATTCCCCCCTTTGTTTTTAAATGATAAATAAGTGTTTGGGTGATAACCTGGAATTTGGAAATAATAAAAAGTACAATAATTATTCTTAGCTACAATAACAACTAATGAGTTGCTTGCTATCATTCGGCAATCCAGTAGCATCTACTTGTTGATTGGTTAATAGAATTAGCAAGGTCTACATCTGTTACTAACTTATGGATGGGTTACCAAATTATCTTGTTCAGGCATATTATGTTGGGTAATGGTTAATGAAACTGATAACAGATTAACTTGTACATTTTTTGTATATTTTCGATGATCAATTTTCTTTCCATTTGTCAGGGGTTAATCGCACAGAATCCCTGAAGCAATGGACAGTTTTTTCCTCATGCATTGAATGAGACCTGCTATGGCAGAAAGCTGGCTCAGTGTGTGTCATTGTTTAATAATTCATAACATCAGGAACCAGCTACAAAAGATTTGGGCAATAAATCAAATACAGGATTCTCTGAGCTCAGGGCTCAGTAAATGGAAAGCGTTGGCTAGAGGGAGGAGGGGATAGAAAAGGCACAAGAGAATGAAAGAAGAAAGGGATTGAAAGAAGACATCCTGTTTCTAAACTGCAGAATAATTAGAGTATGTATCACAATCCAGTGCCAACCTATAGTTCCTACAGATAAAGACTATGCCTTCACCTATAACTTATTTCATATTATGTATACGAAATAATCATTTTGTAATTCATGTCATATGCAATGCTAAAGTCTGATAGCAATGTTGCAAAACGAGTAAAGATCTACATATTCATTTCTGCTGCAAAATGCAATATAATCATCAAAGAGTGAAAAATACTATATTAAGCCTTCTAAGGTTTAATTACAGTGTAATATTGCAATGTCATTTCAGTGTGTTAGATAGCAGTGAGCTGACGGACATAATTCTACTAGGGATGATTCCATTCCGTTTGCATCTGTAATTACGTTTGTTATATCTGCTTTGGAAAAATAAGGGAGCATAGCATTGCAAACGCACATATGCCTACAATATTTTAGCAATTATACCTTTTGAACAAGTTTCAGAATTTTTAAAAGATAATTTTGGAGGTTTGCCATTGGGTTGGTCAGGAGGTTCTTATTCTTGCTGCTTTTGTGATTGTCCAGTGGGAGACACGTGTTGCAATATAATACACTCATATGAGTTTTATAAAATGTAAAGGAGGATATTCACCTTAAAATTAACAAGTTGACATGAATGTTCTAGGACAATGTATACTTTTATTCTCTTCTTTTTTGCGTGTTTACGAGTACTGCAGTGTTTTATGGCTTCAATGCTTTACGGCTTCTTTAATCAGATCACTCATTTGAATAATATACAACTGGGCTCATTTATTTTAGTTTTGCATTCTTATGTTTATATACGCCTTGCATGCTCGATCGATTGGTCTGAAAAAAAGAAGCAAAACAAAAACTTGGAGTAGAGTGTGCATATCATTGGAATGAAAAGAAAAGCAATGTTCTGCCCAAGAGAGAGGAAAAAAGAAAGTGTATGCTCAGCATAAACCATTTATCAAAAGCGTATTCTACGGGAGATGGGATATTTGATGTTTTCTCTGTGGTGGTTTTGATTCACCGTGTGGTGCACTGGTTTGTGTTTCTGTAGACTGTTCTCTCTGAGCTGTTTGGATTGTTTAGAATATATATGCTTTTTAAAAATATTTTCCATAGGGCACACTTTTATTTTTTTAATTGCCTGTATATTTTATTGTCTGTATATCTTATTGCCTGTATATCTTATTGCTTCTGTTTTTGAAGCAAATGTTTTAGTGATTTAATTTTTTTTTACTATATATGTATAAATTCATATTGGTAGCAAAACCTTCCTATTGGGTTTATTTAATTTTGAAATGATTTTTAGCAGACTTCTGGTATGGTAATCCAAATTACACAAATATACATTATCTGGAAAACCCCAAGACCCAACTATTCTGGATAATAGATCCTCTTCATATATAGTTTTCCAGGGAATGGGAATGCAGGTCAATGTTAAAATTTTATTATCAAGCTTTGACCAGCACCCAGAATATATGAATGCTGAGTGCTATACTTTGAATTGCCTATATATACTTTTATATACAGCACACACACATTTCTTTCCCAGTATAAGATTTATTTATAGCTTTCTGACACTGATCACTGTTACCAAGCTCACTTTCTAATGTTTTACTTAAATCATTTCCAGCCTCCTTGATACTGCATCACATTCAGTGTGAACAAGTCACCTTGCTACCCATTCACAATATCCATAGTCTTTCTTTGATAAGCAGTTTTGAAGCTCTGATTTAGTTACCTTGAAAGCCTTTAGAAAGGACCCATACTTCCCATTGAAGAGACAGATGGTAGGTTTTCAACGTAAGACTCATTTAGCTAGAAATAATTAGTTGCACTACTAACATAATGGCAGTGCAGTCTCTTCTAATGGTAATAATCTGTTTCAGAGATTTTCTTCTTTGGATTCCAATCCCCCCACCACTACAGTTTATGATTCCTTGAGCATACTTCTTGTCTAAAGTCCCTTATATAATAATATAACATCTGCAAGTAAACCCATCTGCATGCCTGTATTGAGTGGTAGTGGTTTTGCTAACATTTTGTGCTTATGTGGATATATACTGTACATAGGTAGATACAAAAGTTTTACAGGTAAGGGAACTAATATCCAGAATGTTTGAGACTTGGGGGTCTTTCTCTAATTTGGATCTCCATACCTAGCTACTAAAAAATAATCAAAATATTAATAAAAACCCACTGGGGTTGTTTTTCCTTCATTAAGGATTCATTATATCTTATTTGGGATCAGGTACAACCTACTGTTTTATTATTACAGAGAAAGGAAATCATTTTTAAAAATGTGAATTATTAGATTAAAATTGAGTCTATGGGAGATGGCCTTTCTGTAATTCAGAGCCTTTTGGATAAAAGGATTCTGGATAACAGTTCCTGTACCTGTACTATTATAGTATAGTTATCTGTGAATTGTTTAACCAATGTTACAGCCATTTTACTTACATATAATAATAATAATTTTTTACTTTGCTTGCGCCTTTACTATGTTCTCACAAGAACATTGCAATGCTGGTCAATTATATTTTACCATAGGGTAGAGCTGCAAAGTCATGCCTCCTATTACTTTCAGGAAAACTTTGCTAATTTATTGTGATATTGCAGCAATATCACAATAAATTAGCAAGGTTTTCCTGCTAGTCGTTCCTTTGTGCTGGTGATTTTTCTTTGGATTCAGTGTATTGGGATGCCGACTTCCTCATCGCTTTGCACCAGGTGAAACCTTCAGAAATTAGGGTGTGCAAGTGGAATTTCCTATTACTTTCATCAATTACATTTTTCTACAGGGAAAAGTTACAAAGCCCTTTCACCTATAATTTTCATCAATAATTTTCCAAAGGGCGGTAGATTTAGACATGACTTCCACTTTTCACTTCCATCAATCTTTTCTATTGAACAGAGCATCCAACCACTCCAAGGTTTAATGTTTAATGCCTGTTTAATGTTTTTACTAAGCATCCTTTCTGATTGGGGCGGGGACCTATAAAATGAAAAGTAATGATAGTAAGAGAGTGAGGGATCAGGGCGAAAAGCAGAAGTAAGGAGGATAGAATGGAAAATGAATTTAGTCCATGAGCTCTAACATGGAGAGCAAACTGGCAATGGCACTTGCTATCGTAAACCATTTTCCTAAGTGGCATCAAATAATGAAAAGGCTTGATAACCATTAATGTACTCTTAGCACCACTAAAGATGATGTGTTTGTTTCTGAAGCTATGATTTCCTTTATTGAAATAAACATATTTGTGTCTATGGAAGCTGCAATGGGATCTTGCAGGGCTGACTTTACACAGCAGCAAGCAACAGTCTCATTAATTCACATTATCAATTGGATTGATGTGATTATACAAATAGGGCAGTTGCTGTGAATAATTATTAAAAAAGAAATAGTATTCCGAGGTTTGCCTTGTTAGTGCCAACCCTTTAAGTCTGCCATTTGTTTGAAACAGGAGTTCCAAATAAATGTTTCCTTTAGCTCCATATTGTTATCGCCTGCTACTTTTCGTACTGCTCCATTTAGCTTGTCACTATAAATCTAAACCTACTCCGCACAGTGACAAAAAGGTAAAATAGATCTGTATTAGCTATGGAATACATTCCCTCCCTTATCAGATTAACCTGTCACGTTTACCTTAACCTGTCACAGGTGCAGCTGAGAGGGGGTTAATCTACTGTAAGCTTCTCTGTGGGCAAAGCTGTGCCTGATCCCCAAAGGTGGCCTGTTGGAACAGCTGTCGTGATGCAAGACTTGGGGTTTTAATTAGCCAACCTGACCTTCTTGTTTCACACAATAAATATTTAGAGAGATTTGCTGTATAATAAAAGCATGTCTGGATGAAAAATAGAAAGAGATTGAGATAGGGAAGATATGCGTGGGGTGAAGAGCTTCAACAAGAAACTGGAACTGTTCACTTCTATACTGTTTTAAGGAACATTAACACGGAATATCATGTTATCTTGAATTTCATAAACCACTATAAGGTATCTGCAATGATAGCATGGCTTCAAAGAATACATTATGCAGTGTGGTGCTTGAAGGAGGCCTATGGCAAAACATTTAGAGTTGGGATGTTTCTCTAATGTATTTTTGTGTGCTGCTAAACCTCCCAAAATTCCCCCTGTCTTCTCACATTGTATTGAAGGGGAAATACCTGAAATTGCAAGCACTGGTGCCTCTCAGGCAAATATAGTCTGAAAACACACAACTATTATTGCAATAAATGGCTACATACCACCTACCTTGCTGAAGCAATCAGACCAGTATCAATGTCAGCATTGGATTGTAGCATAAATATTTTTTTCTGGCTACAGTCATCAATAAGTTTTTTTTAACCAGTACTTAATGTTTTCATGCATTTCCCATTTGAGATGATGTCAGTTTCAAATGTTTTTGTGTGACAACACAAAATTATTTAGGCAGGAAATCCCAAATCTACTCCATATGCCATAGGGCTAATGCTACGCATGTCGATATATAATGTAAGACCTACAAATACAAAGCTCAATTCAGGAGGCTTTTTCTATGACCATTCTATTCACATTGACAAAGGAATGTACCAATTAGAATTTTCAAATTGGGGGCCATGAAATGGGGACCATTTAACTAATCAGCTCAGCTCCAGACTGCATACAGTATCTCTTTCTATACAGCTATATTTTATTTTCTAATCTGGCACTGAGTGTTTTTATTATACAAGGATCCAGTTTAATAATAAAAGCAATGGTAAGCAGAACTGCCAAATGGGCAAAAAAACATTTGCCCAGACAGGGGGTGCACCATCAGCCGTTGAATTGTTCCAATTGTCTCCAAGCAAAACTTAAATGGTCTCTGCTTTCTGTTTATAAGCACCTAAAAGACCTGTGTCTGATCCATGAACACAGTGATACCTGCAACTAAGAGATCACAATACATTCTTATTATTGTGTTATTATTCTATTGTGGTCTCAGATATGAGATTTATCAGAAGTACTGTATCTTGAAGTAATTATTGGTTTTCCCTAACATCTCCTATGTTTTGCCTTTGCAGAAGAGGGTATCATTAAGCTTGGGGGAAAGTTAAATCACTGTGACTTTTGTGGAAAATTTGCACCCCTTTAATATGTGTGTGTGTCCATTAACAATGGACTTCTTATGCTAGTAAGCTGTGTCCTAATTTATACTGTATGCCACTAAAGCACTCAAGGGGAACTACACCCCATTTTCAACATGAAGTTCAATGAATACAGTCTGTACTGAACATACTTTCATTTTGTCTTAGTTGGGACATATAATATATGGATTATATTTAGTGATGGGTGAATCTGGGGCATTTTGCTTCTCTAAAACAGCGAAAAATTCTCGTTTTGGATGCTGGGGTCCGTTTTTTCAAAGCCGGCAATGGGTGCCGGCATCCAAAAATGGACGCCCGCTTCCAAAAATGAGAATTTTCTCCCAGGTGAAATATTCCGGGTGTTTCGGCGCAGGTGAATAAATTCGCCCATCACTAATTTATTATTTTCAGCTAAACAGGGCAAAATCTGAAATTGAAAGTACAGTCACATTCTACTTCCTGACTCGCAGGAGCACAATCCAAACAAATCAGCAGTCCACTGAAAGCCTTTGTATAATGCACTGTTCTTTATAGCCTTACAAGCTGCATTTGGAGAAAGGAAGGGGTTTTGTTTGTATACAAAGGGCTTCTCAGTGTACTGCTGATTTGTATTGAGTACGATTGTACAAGTCAGGAAGTAGAATGCAACCTAAGTTTCAATTTCATATATTTTTCTGTTTAGTAGGATAATTATAGAATTTTTAAAACAATAGACAAAAAGTATTTTCAACATCCCTATTCATTGAGCTTATGTTGAAAAGAGGCCCTTTAATTGAGCCAAAGGATGATGTTGCTATT
>CM044443.1:79753207-79764959 GCA_024363595.1 Xenopus borealis | reverse complement strand
AGAGATGAGATGTAGTTAGGTGTAAAGGAATGAAGGGCTTTAAAGGCTATGAGGAGAAGTATTTAAATGTTTTTGAATTGGACATCATTTTGCCTATGAGACAGATTTGTTGAGTCTGAAACGCGTCAGACTGTTATGCATCTACATGTTCTTATGTAATTTTTTCCAATAGCTAACAATAAAGGAGAAACATTTCAATGGTGGTATGGTCTACGTTTTTCTGATACTGGCTCTAAACACTCTTATAACTCTCTAGCTCTGAACACCTAAATAGCATCACCCATATTGAACTTTGATACACTGTAATATTGCCAAGCAAGATAGACAAGTTAGATAATAGTTAGATGCCTCACATAGTGTTTCACACTTAAGAATTGTCTTGGCTATTGTAATTAATTTAGGGATGTCTACTTTAGACAGGTAGGGGTCACAGAAGGGGCTTATTACCCCTCTAAAGCAATATTGTTGATATAAATTTCCACCAGCTCTCCAATGCCTGTTTAATGCAATATGATTCTCTGAGAATGCTACCTGCTCTGTGTAAACACATTTTTTCAATTGCTGAATAGCTAAACAGCCCGATATCTTCCCTTCTGCCCTTTATGATGCCTTCTAATATGGATATAGTAAGAGAGTTCTCTTTTCCATATTTTCTTGTGTCTCTTCTTGCTATATTTGAGTGTTGCTAGTTGTAGCTCACAAGATAGAAGCTAATACCTGAGTCTTGCCAGTTTGAGTATCAAACACAATTAACATAATTCACTTTGCTTTATTGTCGCATGGCTAGAAATATAATGAATATCTAAAGAAAATAACCCCACAGCAATAGTACAAGCTTAAACATATTCAGAAGTATACCCTATAATACAAAAATGCAATTTTAGAGGTACCAGCTTGTTCTCCTAATTTTCTTTTTTTTTACAATAATAAATTGTTTGTTCAACTCCATCCATCTCAGGTTAGCTGAGTAAGAAGAAAAGAACTGGCTTTCTTCAGAGCCAGAATCTTATTTTTTATGTGTCGATACTGATGCAGATTTTGCTGGGAAAGACGAATGAAATGCTAGAATGTGTTATATGCTGCAAAGCAGTTTCAGGAACAAATCATATCCTCCTCCTTTGCAATTCAAATAATGCAATTAGCAGATGGGGAGAAACTGGTTGTCTGCTTAACAGTAAGTGGTGTATTGATGTATTTTTCTTTCTCAATTTGTGATCTAAAACAGAAAAACCTTGTCCATAGAGACTGTAAATGAAAATTAAGCAAGATGTTGTGTTGGATGTTTATTCAGTATGAATCCCTGTGGAATCCTGTAGCTCAGTATAGGATGGCTGCCCACCAGGACTCACTGTGCACCATCTTGATTTGATTTATTGGGCCACCAGTTTGAAAGGCCTTAGGTATCTCCTGTACTGTTCTAATAGCTATCGTCTAACAATGACTGATGGACTCATACTGTATCTCCTCAAAAGTGTTATTATAAACACTGCTGGGATTTCTAAATTCACTCTAGCACCTTTTTCCATTATTAGAGTGCTGAGACATCAGCATTAACTATCTTTTATCTAGTTAAAGCATGGCCTTCACAGGTCCCAGGGAAGGAGTTCCTATTATAGGTTTATAACCTTTCATGTTTGGTATTATCATCAGCCAATGGTCATCCAAAAACCTTTGTAATATTAAGCTGTGCTGGGGGTGTAGGCATGTGATAGTGAAACCTTCCCTTTTATTAAAGGAAAGCATCAGTATCACTTTATTAACCAAGCAAACTATCAAGAGGGAGGCTATGCTGTACTCTCTATGGAGGTTGTGTGACAAAGATACATTTTTAAGTACATCGGTTAAGCAGTTGAGCCAGCATTCTATGCATCTGAATAAAGGCTGTTGCAAAGCAGTGCATTATCTATGCCCACTGGCTCTTAATATAGCTAAAGGTAGGCATAATAGTTTTTTTGGCGCAACCAAAGGGTCTGTGTAATATTGTTCACTTAGCAGTAAAGCAGTTGGATCAGAGTAGCCTGTGCCTCTGAAAAAGAATATATTAACATAACACATATTTCTTTTTCTGCCAAAGTAGATTTTTTTCATCCTACAGTTGCTGAAGGAACACATTAATTTAGCTTTCTAGTCTCGTTACTTGGGCATTAAATTGACAAATCACGGCTACTGAAGTACGTTTTCCTACTGTGTCTAGCTATAAGGTGGTTCATTCGGAGGTTATTGCTTGTTAAAGCAAAGCAAACATTCTAGTCATGATTTTTAGGCCAGTAGGGTCCCTGTTTCAATGGACTGGCTCGGTAATATATAATTTTACCCCATAAGAGCTAATTTGCAGCATGCAAGAAGCCCATCTGATTCATCGGATTTCTGTACCACTGTTTCATTTTGTTGAGGCATTTAACAGAGGAGATGGGTCTTTGTCCTTTATCATTCATATAGTTGGATTTTATGTATTCATTGTGACATTTGTATGAATGAATTAAAACAGGTGCCTATAGTGCAGTAAAAGGGTCCCTTACTTATTACTATGTATATCTTGGCTGTTGACAAGGGATCTCCATATTGTGATGAGATTCCTGACCTCATGTTCAAGGCTTCTGCCTGTAAACACATGACGATCAACGGTAACTGACCCATTTTCACAGGGAAGTCTTACCTTTCTGTTAATGGTGAGACATAATTAGCTGCCCAGGTAACAACAAATAGATCTTCTTGCTAGTGATGTTAAACTATTTGTTTATAGTATAGTTATGGTGGCCATATTATAATATTGTTCTAATGATAATAATGTTCTGTGTGTTCTAAAGCCAGACTGTATTGGCTATAAACCATTTAGGGACTGGACTGGTCTGTAAAGTGGATCACATATACTACAAATATAAACGACACTGCTGGATCCAAAGTCTGCTGAGACCTCTTTCAATCCACAGCAAATCTTTTCTATTCAGATACAGAGGTGGTGAAGTAGTGCTTTATGCAGATTTCTGATTTGCTGCTGTGCATGTATTCTTATTGGGTGGAATCTACCCAAAAGCTTGTTACTTTTCAGTCAAAATTTCCAGAGAATCATCCCATTCCATTGATCATCTATCTGTTCAAAGAGTATCCCTCTCTGACTTTGTGCCGACCGAGGAAATAACGGAGATTGCTGACTTTATAACAACACAGCTTTATTCAAGCATAGAGATTTAGTGCATGTGCAAAACAAACATGCTTATTTCTTGTCTTAGTGTACCAGCACTTCCTCAAAGCTTCTAGTAATGTCTGTCTGTCTGTCTGTCTTTCAGTTGTAGGTGGTGTATGCACACAAAAAAACAGTGCAAGCATTTGTCAAGGTAGGAACTGAGACGTCGACTGCAGGGAGAGAAGAATCGCAATTGCGAGAGAACAGAGACGAGACCCAATTGTATCTTGTTGGTTCTGTTCTACCATCTTGGTGGACAGACTCATTTATTTATAGATGGAGTACATACATAATTAGTCAATAATTATTAGAAGGTGGTTTAGGGTGGTGGTCCCCTTACAACCAATTAGAGAAGAGCATTATTTACGATAGTATGAGTAACCGTTTACCTAATCCTTGGGTTATGATGTCCCCTGGTACCAAGGCTAAGCAAACAATCTGTGTTTGCTGCTGGGCTTTTCGGTACTTTTCCTAGGTCATCCTGACATATAATTATAAGCGTGTGCTGAGAGAATGAAAAAGCAAATTGTGATTTTATATAGTATATAGTATATGATATATGATATACAGACAGCCTTAACACATTTCTGTTGGATGGCGAATTGAATGCTATTGATGCAGCTGAAATCCAACAGACAGCTAAAAAGGTCAGTTCTGCCTTCATTCAGTTGCTTGGAAGGTTGGTCTCTGCACTGAGTTTAAGCCTTCTATAAATCATTGCCAACACATTCTGTAAAGCACTGAATATTGGATAGTCCATGACTGTCTGGTTAGGCATTTTGGGTTTAGGATAACTAGACCATGCCTGAAATATACCACTTTTCCTTAGATGCAATGTTTGGATATGCTGCATTAGTGGGAATGAGCTCATGCCTTGTGCTATCTATCTATCTACCTATCTCTCTCTGGCCTGATTTAATATTGCGATTCACTGACACACACACCTCACAATGTTCAGCTGGGCTACAGTGGTATTCAAGCAATAAACTGCTGCCCCCAAATGTTTTAGGGATAGAAGAAAGAGAATGATATTCTTCTTAAAGGAATTGTTCAGTGTAAAAATAAAATTGGGTTACTGTGCAAAGTAAAAAACAATATTGTCACTATAGTTAGCCAATAATCAATGGCCATGTTAATCTGTTCTCTCCAGCCTTTATAGATTACAATTTTGTCTAGCAATATTAGTTATATTTGTATTTCACGCCTATCTATTTACCAGTTTTATTTTTACACCAAACTGTTCCTCTATCACTATACCCTTGCAATAAGAATGTTTTTCTGAATTTACTGGTTGTCACAATTGCTGCTGGGAGCCCTCATGGTATACAGTAGAGATTGAGCCAAGAGAGACATCTGCTTTGCTACGGGGCTCCTAAATCAGCTTCTGTCTCTATTTGCACATTTGGCATACAAATGAACAAGAGAATGGCAGCACAGAAATACTGAGGTATGTTTGGCACTGTTAATTCCTTTTTATGCACCATGGACAAGTGGTAGGAAGAATGACTTTGACATTTCCAGTCATAATTATATTAAATGCACATTTTTTCAATTTCAATTTTAAATGAAGATGGCTTATTAGGGCTTATTTTCCAGAAGTATAAGCTCATGCACTAGGAGAGTCAATACACGGAGCTCTTCCACCTGTTCCAATCCAGGGGCAATGAAAAAGGGACTCAAGCTGGTGCAACACTGTCCTATACTTAATGCCTGCCTTTAGCACAGGGCTCTGTTACACCTGGAGTCCTCTAGTTCTTTTGATTTGAGCATCCTGATTGATCCACATGTTAGGGTCATGCCAGGGATGCCCCCATGGTGCACATGTATTGTGATTTAAGATTTATGGCTATAGATTCATATGTTAACATACTAGGAAAAGGAGAAAACATAGAGTTTCAAGGCAAGAAACATAAGTGGATATTTTATCTCAATACCATAGATCTAGGAGGTCTTGATAGGAATCTGAAGGTAACATTTTGTTGTAAATATGTAGCCATATATAATAAGATATGTTAACTCATAAAATAGAAAAGGTCTTCACATAGTATAATTATTGTCAGAAGTTAATGCATCTTGAGGGTATAAATTGTTGTGTATTATTCTTTTAAGAGGCTATCCTCTTTAAGATGTATGATGAAGAGAGCATATTTATTGCTTTAAGTTGGAAAATTGATGGCATGAAGTGTTCAAAGGGAACGTGACAGAATTTTACTTTTAATTGAATTGCATTTATCCACTTGATAAAGTCCTATATGTAGTATAAAAGGCACTGCAGTTAGTGGTAGTGCTGAGGCCCATCCTGATAAGGTCAATTTTTAAAACTGACGATTGTCTTACTTCTCGGAGTCAAGTACCCTGAGGACACGAGTTCCAGGGTACAATGTGTGATACATCTAATGCATGTGTCCCACTTGGAAGGCAGGTATTGTGACTTCCCACAGATGAAAAAAAAAGAAGACCAGCGCCTAGGGCAATGGAGAAAACAAAACAAAAATATGGTGTAGTAAATTCGGGTTCATTCAGAGAAAATGCTCTTGTGCAGAAACCTTTTACTCCTCCAAACAGTGCATAAATGCTTATTCAAGAAGACTTCAAGGCCAAAATACCCACTTACAGGACAGTAGTTATAATTATTGTGTGTACAGTTCAGTAGTGTTTTTCCCTGCTCCACAGAACACCTTTAGGCTTCAGCATAGTAATGTAACGCTATTTTGGGCTAGGCAGCACAAATTGGTTAAAATGTTCAGCTAGAGTATGAGCATGGGTTACACTGTGACACTAAACAGCAGAGCAGGGCCTTCGCCAAATGGAAGCTATCCCTTTAAGAGGTAGTTGAACTACAAATACACAGGCACTGTACCAAAAAAAAAATATATAGATATTTGGATGCCAGGAGGTTCTTGGTGAAAACATGAACAGGGTTTAATAGCACAATGCAATAACCACAGGTTTACTCACTCAGGAGTTAGTGCATGTGTAGCATATCACAGAGGAGAGACAGATGAGGTAAATACATCATAAGGTACCAGGTGACATCCATGAGGCATAATAGTCTTGGTTGCAACACTTCTTTACCCAGCTCCACCTGCCAGTGTGGGGATCGGGAAATAAACGTAGGAACCGGTAGCTGCTGCTAAGGCCTAATCCCTAACCACTTGAAATCCCTGCACTAAAGGCATACGGGGAAGCCTTGTGGGAAATGCTACTCCCTACTACAAATCCTTGATGGGGCAAACAGCGGCGCTTTCTAAATAACCTCTCTATCTTACTCTCTCTAGAGAGTCTATTGCATGAATCTTCCCTGATATAACTACCCTCGTTCACGGGATTTCCTGGTTTCACGTGCCCCGAAGTACAGGTCCTTCAGGGCATGTGGCTTACTGGGGAAGACCTAGCTGCACAGACACCAGGAGCCAAACAGGCAGAGGCCCCTCCATGCACACAATATAAAGCAGTGTGGCAGGGAGTGGTTATTTGACCAATAACTAAAGGTGTTGCTAAAGAACTGTTACAGGTGCTTACACCCAATAACAAAGGACATACTAAAGGTAGGGGATTAACTCCATGGATGCTGTATAGAATCTATGGGTCCCTACAGTAATACAAAAGTCCCATAGCATCATACTGTTTTATTTTTAGTTATAAAAATCTTTTAAAACATTACACTCACATTCTGCTGGCTCTGAGGAAGCTGCAGGAAAGAAACGTGGGAGAAAAGGACACCAAATTAGGGAACCTGATTAAAATTTACATACGGGTGACTAGCAGGGGAGAATACTACTGAATACTACACTCGATAATTATCATGGAAACTGGGGAGCAGGGGAGAATACTACTGAATACTACACTTGATAATTATAACTACTGTCCTCTAAGTAGGCATTTTGGCCAAATTTGGTGAAAGTCTCCGGAATAAGTATTCATGCATTATTTATAAGAATAGAAGAGAGTTTTCTCTTCCCAACACAGGGTGCTATTTGAGGAACCTGAATGTACTACACCATATTTTTGTTTTCTCTATTGCCCTAGGCTCTGATCCACTTTTTTTAAGCTTAGTGATTTTCGTGTAAAGCTGAACACTAAAAAACAAAACCTAAAGGACTAACTATTCTTATTTTTTCGATATTTGGGTATTGTGCACAAGCTGAAGTCATCTTGTCACCTCTATACTAACTATTTAATGAAGGCATCTGCTTTGACAACTCTATAAAAAAAATTTTTTTTTTTGTAGAAGGATTTATCATTTCACCAGTACTGATTGTTTTTGTGGACTTAATTATTTATTGTTTATTGTAAAATTCAGTTGTTTTTTTTTATTATGTCATGATCTATGAATTTATATTTCATGATTTACTAGGACAAAGTTATTTATTTTATCTGTACTGACTGCCCACCCAGGTTTGAATGTGTGTTATACTTTTTTGGAGGAAATTATGTTTGTTTTGGAATCAATAAATTAACCTTTTATAGGTTTTAGTTTATTGAGGAGTCTGGTATACGCTAATATTCATGTTGATATTCAAATGTCTATATTTGCTGGACATTAGTGATGGGCGAATCTATCCCGTTTCGCTTCACCAAAAAATTAGCAAATTTCCAGCGAAATTCGAGAATTGGCGAAAAAATTTGCGAAACGAGTCGCAGCACTTTTTTGAAGCACGTTGCGTCATTTTCGGTGCATTGCGTTGTTTTCGGCGTGTCGCGTCAATTTCAGTGCACAACTCATTTTTTTTTTTTGATGCCAGCGAATTTTTGGCAGCCGGATTTTCGCTGGTGTTTCGCGAATTGATTCACCGCCGGCGAATCGCGGGAATTCGCCGCAAATTCGTACCTGGCGAATAAATTCATCATACATGTTGGTGGAACAAACTGCTATGGGAAATGTATGTCCCCTTTAACTGATTTTTCTTCTTTGAGAACATAATTAAACCATGTTTTTCTCTTCTATGAATAGCAGACTTTCATTGTTACTGTATTTCTAGAAGAAAGGTATTTACCTATTCATCAGCTTTGTTATTTATGACATTTCTCCTAGTGGAGTTTGAAGGATAAAGACAGAAAAGCAATGCAAGAAATAAACAAAAACCTACATCAGGTAAAGATACTAAAACCTGTAATTACCATTCTCGATGAAGAAAAAAAAATCTCTTTTGCACATTTTTAAAGTTCAGGATTTTGATAAGGGAAAGGCCAGGCAATAACTCCTTGTGACTAACAGTAATTGCCAGTTTATGAGGTCAAACTTTGATTTCCTTTATATCCTGTGGCATGCAATCTCCTTTGTTATTCAAAATGAATAGCATTTGGACATTAGTTGTGTAAATATAATGGAGCTGAAATTAGGGTTTATAAACTCAAATATACATTTTGTATAGCAAACATGTACTGTAGGTTCCCCAAATGTAATTACATATGCAATAAAATCTATGTCAGCCACATCATTGTTATCTAACCTATGCTATTGTTATTTACCAATATCATACTGCAATCAGACTTCAATAGGTTGGACGTAGTAGTTCTTGGGTGTTTAAGGCTAGAAAAAAATAAATATTGCATGAAATCAAGAAAAACGAATCAAGTTCTACTGGTATTATATCCCAGAGAAATTTAGTAGAATATTCCCGGGGGCCTCGGCAGGATGCTGGAGGGCTTGTGAACAGGGGGGCTCCCTCTCACATATATTATGGTCATGTCCGAAGCTATTGGAGTTTTGGAGAGGGGTGCAGGAGATGGTGAATAAAATACTCTGTTTTGAAATACCCCTTCAACCAGCTAATGTTCATCTGGGCCTACCACATATGGATATTTTTACTAATATATATATATATATATATATATATATATATATATATATATATATATATACACAGCAGCCAGGCTTTCACTTACCTCTAAGTGGAAATCAACAGAAGCTCCCACAATAGATGAGGTCATTGCTTGAATTAACAAAAGGAAAATAATGGAGGAAATGATGGCTAGGCTCAGAGGAAAAATTACCCAACATGAGAATGAATATCTGGTTAAAATGGGATTATAATATTTCTCTTAATAAGTAATATAAAAAAAGAGGAGTCACAAAAGGATATATTTTATTTCATTTTATTTTACTGTATAAATAAATACATATGAAGGGTTAAGTACTATTTGAATTGCTTAAAGAAAGTTACTGAAACCTTTCCATTAGTAATGGGCGAATCTACCTCGTTTCGCTTTGCCGAAAAATTTGCAAATTTCCAGCGAAATTCGCGAATTGGAGAAGAAATTTGGGAATTGGAGAAAAAATTAGCAAAACGAGTTACGGCACGTTTTGACGCGCGTGGCATCAATGTCGACCTGCGTCGCGTCATTTTCGTCGTGTTGCGTCGTGTCAAAAACGACGCGCAACTCGTTTTTTTCATAGAATTTTCGTTTTTTTCACCGAATTATTTCTAAAACTAGATGCTAACAGTGCAAAGCATTGTAGGAAAATCTAACTAGAGGAGAGATAACTACTGCAATATTGTTTCAATTGTATATTTAGCCAAATCCATCAGTGCAGAGAACAAAAGAATAGCAAAGTGATTATTTTTACAAACAACTGAAAGTAGCATTAAAATGTATATTGAATGTCAGTATGCAAAATTGTATTTTTTTTTGTTCACAAACCTTCAAAACACGAAATGACTGAATACGGCTAAAACCCATGTTCAGGCTTACATTTAAAAACAAATTATTTTTTTTTTCACCCAGTGAATACAATTTTTTGGGGGGGCTTTTTTTTCTCCTGTATCTTGCTAGAAAGAGATTTCTTTTATCCTATGGGGCAATTCTTTCTTATACTCTATACTCTTATACTATACTCTTATACTCTACAGGAAACAAAGTAGTTTTTGGATATGTTCAAGTAACCACTACTAATTTCATCATGTGACTTAAGCATGAAGCTCACACAACTGAAACATTTTTGAAAGTACACCTTGAATACGCCTCAGTCTTTGGAAAGCAATATATTAATCTTTGAAAGGAAGACACAACTTGACTGATTGTTTTACATTTTCATACAAGTCCTACAGGGTATTGCCCAACCACTGGGCATTGGCAGAGAAGCAGAGAACATGCAAACAGATCCTATATATCACTTCTGCTGCTTCTGATAACGCACATTTTTCCATAACAATGTGCTCACTCAAAAGGCACCCAATAATGTTTATTAACGAGTTGGAGGATTTAAAAGTATAAATCTGAGAAGCCTGTATGACTAACCCAGGCCCAAGGTGGTTTCAGCTATGGATAGGTCAGTTTCTTAACAGTTCACACAGAAGTAACAACTAAGTTTGCAAGAAAGGGCAGGCTGGTGTTTAGCATTAACCCTGTAGCTTAGCATCAGATGTGTAATAGGTTGTATATGGCTTAACTTGAAGTGCTATAGGAGAGGCAACATAGTAATTGTGCAGTGCAGGCAAATAGTGCCTATTAGGTGGTACCCTCTAGAGCTCTGTTGTGAGCTGTAGCCCAGCCACATGGGTGCCCTTAGAGAATAGACGTAGGATACAGAGGGAGACCTTGATGTGTTTGTGCTTGTTGTACAGTCACATACGCTAGGGCTGTCTGTGCTGGGATAGGCTGTACTATTTGTTCATGATTATATCACTGCCACAATAAATGCACAGGCTGATATTAATCACTCTCTGGTAGGGATGCACCGAATCCACTATTTTGGATTCGGCCGAACCCCTGAATCCTTCCCGAAAGATTTGGACGAATACCGAACCGAATCTGAACCCTAATTTGCATATGCAAATTATGGGTGGGAAGGGGAAAACATTTTTTACTTCCTTGTTTTGTGCCAAAAAGTCACGTGATTTAGCTCCCTGGCCCTAATTTGCATATGCAAATTAGGATTCGGATTCGGTTCGGCCAGGCAGAAGGATTCAGCGGAATCCGAATCCTGCTGATAAAGGCCGAATCCTGGCCGAATCCCGAACCGAATCCTGGATTCGGTGCATCCCTACTCTCTGGTAATGGGGGTCTAAAGCACTTTAGAAATTAAATACATTTTTAGCTGGAAATATCTTTTTTCCGTTTAATCTATTTTTTTTATATAGAAGATTTATTTGGTGTGTCCATAGGACACATAAAAAGACAAATTTGCCGTTCTCTAAAACAGAAAATCTCTGATGCGAAATATGAAAACAATTTTCAGTAACTAGAGTTTATCTCATACTTTCCTGGGTTTGATCAATTGTTTTCCTGTTTACAAGAAAAATCCTGTGTTCTTCATGCAATGATAAAAACTCTTTGTGCCTTTGAGAAGCTGACCCATCTCCTCTTGGGGCTTAAATACATTATAGTTATTTTTATCTGCACCAGTTCCAATGGTCCCTGAGAAAGATTCTCAATCTGTCAGGATAACTGAGTTAAAGGAGGTCAGTTCTTATCAAAGCTTTATTACCTTACCAGTAAACAATATGCTCTAACCCAAGTCATTTTTTTAACTATTATAATCAGAGCGCACAAAGAAATAGGACAGTATTTACATACAGTGGTGTGAAAAACTATTTGCCCCCTTCCTGATTTCTTATTCTTTTG
>CM044443.1:79736153-79747260 GCA_024363595.1 Xenopus borealis | reverse complement strand
ACATGGTGCTTGGGCATGTGTACAGCTGGCGGTGTAACGGTGAGCAGAGGAGCGGCACACTGATATGTAGCGCCGGTCTTTCCATAGATTGAAGGCAGCAAATTATAAACCACTAACGGAAGACTCTCCAAGTGGGACATTCACTAAGATCCAAAAAATCGCTAGCGCAGGCTTCGCGAGCGTTCGCTGCACTTCGCCAGGTGAATTTTCGCCTGTGCTACGCAAATTCAATAAAGTGCGAATTTACGCTCTGGTCGGCGAACGGTAATGTATTTGTGCTAGTGTTACTTCGCTAGGCATACGGCGCGAATCCTATATAATAAAGTTTAAGCGTCTCTGCGTCCAGTCCCTGTGTCCGTGGGATTGCGCTACTGCGTGACATCAAATCGCAAACGCAAATTCACGAACACCGACTCTGGCGAATTTACGCTAGCGAAGTAGATAGACTTGCGCAACTTCGCAACCTTACGCCAGGCGAAGTTGCGCACTGGCGAAGGATCGTAATTACGCAAATTCACTAAGATCAACTTTTTGCTGTTCGTTAGCACTTACGCTAGAGCAATACAATAGATAGGAGGTTGAAAGTCCCAAAAAACGCTGTGGCATGTTTTACCATTGTGGGTGATAGTCTGAAAAACATTGTTTTTTTTGGGGGGTGTTACCCTCCTTCCCCCCTACATTTCCTGACATATGGCAAAACTACTATATAGGGGGTACATGTAGGGCAATAGGACAACTTTATTTTTTTTATTAAAGGTGTCCTGGGCATGTGTAGTGGCTGTAACATACACTTCTTTTTCAGACTATCACCCACAATGGTAAAACACGCCACAGCGTTTTTTGGGACTTTGTAAATTCACCAGCGTAAATTCGCCAGCGTAAATTCGCCAGAGACGGTCCGTGCGGCACATGCGCAGTAGCGCAATTCCATGGACACAGGGACTGGACGCAGAGTCACTTGAATTTTATTATAGAGAATGAAGGTTGTTATACATGGTATCTTTAAGAATCTGTCTCTGTTGTTGCTAAACTACAGCTCTTCTTAAATGTTAATGTGTTGGAAAACGCTGAAGAGTTGCAACAGAACAACTGGGTAGAAATACTATTATGGATGACTTTTTTCACCTTGGCATGCCTACTTGAGAGAGAAAGTGTAATTTACAAACACAGCTGCAAGTGAGGTCACACTAAAATGAAACCAATGTTTGTGTTACATAGTTACATAGTTACATAGTTAAATTGGGTTGAAAAAAGACAAAGTCCATCAACTTCAACCCCTCCAAATGAAAACCCAGCACACACACACCTCCATACTTTCCCATAAATGATATATGATATATACCCATATCTGTACTAACTATTATAAAAACCACCTATGCTGCTTCAAATGAAAGTCCTTTTCTTCTAGACTGAAGGGGTGGCCTGTGGTGTGGTGATCCTCTTTATGGGTAAAAAGGTCCACTTTTATTCATTATATTTTATCCAAACACACTCTTTGTACTCCTATATAGCTGTGCCATTGCATTCATAATGTCGGGTTCCCACAGCAGGCTGCATCAATAGATGAAACAGACTCAACATGCAATTTTAATTTTAATGCCAAATGCCAGAACTAATGCAATCCATTACTCCATGAAAATGTTAGACACAACTGGCATCAGATTTGCTACAACATACTGCCAACATTATTTGTTTTGAAGCACTGGATGAAATGGGCTGCAACTCCCTACACAACCACAATTATGCTAAAATGATGGTAATAATGCTACATTTATGCTAATAAAAAACATGGCTACTTCCATCCAAAATACCATGTTTCCCAATGCATTTGTGGGTGTTAATGACCCTTACCCCCTTATGTAATTAAAAGCACTAAGTTTGCCCAGGGACAGTAACCCATAGCAGCCAATAAGATGCTTGCTTTTAAACAGGTGACCAGTAAATGCTACCTGCTGATTGGTTGTTATGGCTTATTGCCCCTGGGCAAACTTAGTGCCTTTTATTACATTACCCAGTTAGTGGTCTAACTGATTTTTTCTTTTTTAGAAGCAGCTAATGTGGGGTACTGCGGAACTGCTATGGTAGCTGACAGGGTTGTATATTTGGGTAGAAATTATAGTAGAATTAAAACAAATAACTAACAATGATAGCAATCAAAATAAAATAAGGAATAATTATAGTAACAGATCTTGGAATAGCCTAATAAAACAACACAAACATAAAACAATGTTAATGGAGAACTGAATGCCGAGGCCACTGAAATATGAGTTGTAATTAGAAGCATTATAGTAAGTGACTGAGCGAGGGTATCAAATCCGTAGCCCTACAGACTGTTAAGGAATACTAAGTGGCAGAGTTCTCCGCAGGTGTAAGTTTGAAATCCCCGTCTGTAGAGGTTTCAGACCAAATCCATAAATCACCATGTCATCAACTGTCCAGATGTTGTGGCTCATGCAGCTTTGTATCTCAGATGCTAAAAGGTTTATGCAGCGTAATTTTCCCTGCAGTGGACAAAATAAAATCATTCAATTTGTCTTTGTTGGGAAAAACACTCGATCAAACCAAGTACACGTATCACCTGCCTTATTCTGTCGAATGTGAGATTTAAAGCTGCATTCATTTGTATAACGTGAAAGTGATTGAAGTGTCCTTGAATTAATTAGATGGGACTGGGAGCTGTTCTAGGAAACATTGGGTTTGAAGCCCATAATCCAGGAGAATGAGATCTAACTTTGTAGACTGAGGATGTTCTTGAATTGACATCTGAGAATGGGCTTTTGTCCAGACCTTGTGCTAGTAAGTAATAAGGCTGGGCATATTTTCTCTTTAATTGGAATGAATAGAGCCATTCCAGAGCAAAACAAATCTGTCATCATTAAGCCCCCCCCCAACATAGCTTAAGTGAAAATAGAAAACTCCATTCCACCACCCCCAATACATGGATCTGTCTACCAGTTGAGGGGCTTAAGCCAACAATCCCAGTTCAGGACATTCAGAAATCTGGAGTCATGTCCTTCTTAAATGGTCATCACTTGTGATTCACCTTCTATGTTAACAGCAGCATTTTAAAGAAACCCCTAATTTGAGCCAGCATGGATCTTTCACTTCAGTGCCCTAACTTCCCTATTTACAGTCTGGGACTTGATCAAAATATAAATATAAGGACTGATCCATTTGCTACTCAAGATTACTCTCTGTTCTCTTGCCACAGCCTAGCTATACTTCATGTACAGTTCCCATAAATACTGCAAGCTTTGTGAAGGGGTTAAATACTAGGACACTCTAAATTTTTGTTTTTTTAGTAAATAAAATTTTGTTTAGTAGTATGGAAAAGAACTTAACTCACTTATTGACTGAAATGCATTTTATGCAAGAAAAAACATGGAGAGAAAAATAGTACTCTCTGCACTGGTGATGCAGCCCCCTTGATCAGTTCCGATTCTAACGTTTTAAGCACAGAGCTAGTAGCTCCAGGATTGCTCCTGAATGAACCATATTTTCCAAAAGCAAAGTTACTTACTGAAAGCATTTATTAGTGCAAAGTCATCACAGCAAATCACATCTTAGCTAAAACACACCTCAAGGCATTGCCTCATGGCAGCCACTCCCTCCTGATGCATTTGGCACATTGGGCACTCCATCAGAGGAGGAACTAGCTTCCCCTTCATGACTAATGACATGACTAAAATGGCAGCCTGTTTCTTGTCTCTACATTACTTGGACCAGCATCTTCCTCCTTCCAGCCAACCAGACTACTTTTTCCAACTTCCCCCTGTCTGGAAATCGTTTCTGTGTCTTTCCTAACCTTGTCATGGCCCCCATGCCATGACCCATTTCTTGCTCTGTCCCTAGGGCCCTTTCACTGCTAAAGGGCTTTGGTTTCCTTGAGCTGGTCCAGAGCCACAAAGCATTGAATTTCTACCCTAATTCATTATTATTAGACAAATACTTATTGTTATGAATATTGGGCCTGCGAGACATGAAAAAAGCCTTTATTGTGCAGTGTTCCCTTAAAAGCAACTTTGAATAATATACAGTAAAATAGTGGAAGTAGTAGTCCAACAGCTTCTTGGATAACAACTCTGCTATGGAAGCTAAACGTCCCATTTAATTAGATCAGAGTTGAAAAAATGATTTATGTTTATTTAGGACATAGCCACTTTATTTTCGTTGCTCGAGGCAATAAATTTCATTCATCTTCCTTGCAGTCATGGGATTTACTTGTCTGTATCGCAGATATTTTGGTACGAGCAGTGGTCCTCATCAAATCAATTATTATTGATGTACTATCCTGCAGCCTGGAGAGATAAGAAGAGGTAAATGGAAACTATCATAATATGCAATGATTTCCTTTTTTAGCCATTCCATTGATTATTTCATAAAGCAGCCAATAGTGAAGCACATATTTCTGTCATTCTATGTTCATAAAAAAAAATAGTTATCTGAAAAACTCTGTGGACTCTGCTTTCATGTATTCTCTTATCTTTTGTACGTTTCATGTGTAAACAAATCAGCAGGTTGCTGTGCAAGTAGATACGTCCATGTGTACTAGAATATATGCAAGTAGAGCAGTGACTATAGCATTTTAATAATTAAAGGACCAGTCACTCCAAATAAAATTAAAGGTTTTTTTTAGTTCATTTAATGGTGACATAAACCATTGCTAAACAGGACTCTTCTCTGTCCTCTAGCTCTCCAAAGGAGACATTCCAAACTCAGTTATACGGGCAACAGATTCTCAGAGACAACGTCATTCAATTTAACAAAAAGTTTTGAGCCAATATTAGACTGTAGTCACTCATTGAAGGGTTCATAGATCATACTTTTTTCAGGTGCCCAGAGCTAGAAAAAAATCTGGGTTTTGATCACATGAAACAAGTGTAGGATGTATATAATGGTCAGGTTCCCTCTAGGTTAAAAAAAGGGAAGCCAACATTTGCTCTGTCTCTTTTGGTTCCCCCACTTGCTGGAGGATATGGTGTGGTACCTTACTGATTTCTAGTGAAGCAAAAACAGTGAGCATGCCAAGTAGTCAGAGAGAGAGAAGGTGAGCTCAAGGGGTGTAGCTTCATGTTAGACAAATAAGTAACCAAGATTGTTGGAGTTCATTAATATAATAATAATAATAACTACAATAATAATAATGTTATTTTGCAGGCTGTTTTGAGCAATGTTAGCGGATTTTAAAATAAAAGGTTTACTTTTAACCACTGTACGTATAATATGTACCATAGGTATGGTAGTGTATTGTTTTCTATTAGTCATTTAAGAAATCTACTCCACAAATTATATTATATAAAGTGGTTAAAGGATAAGTAAGCCTTTTATTTTAAAATCTGCTAACATTGCTCAAAACAGCCCACAAAATGCATGTTCTTACTTATATAATTAGTTATTATTGTATCTAAGTGCAGGTTTTGACTATTCTGGGCTCTGTCAAAAGCCATCTTATCTCATTAAGTTTATGAAACTTTGTAACTTTTTTCTGTCCCGTCAACTACAGCTTTCATCTGGTATGGTACCATCCATTCAGTAGATCTTGACAATACCCATAATGGGACTGCATTAGGCAAATCCATAATGGAAAAGGACCTTGTAGTCCTTGTAGATGATAAACTTGGCTGTAGCAAGCAATGCCAGTCAGCAGCATCAAGGGCAAACAAGGTATTGAGCTGTATTAAAAGGGGCATTGATTAGTGGGAGAAGGGGGTCATTCTTACAATTGTACAGAGTGCTGGTAAGGCCCCATCTAGAATATGCCGTACCGTTTTGGTCTCTAGTGTTCAAACAGGACATTATTGTATTAGAGAGGGTCCAGAGAAGGGCAACTAAGCTGGTAAAAGGTATGAAAAATCTCAGCTATTGGGGTTACACATAATTGTTACACATAAAATTGTTGTACTTCAAAATTATTCAGACACCCATTGACTTTAATGCATTTGGACAAAATAGTCACACATATAAAAATTGTTGCTTCCGTCAAAATTGTTGCTGTAATTCTGACGCCCATTGACAATGCGTTTGCTTATTTTTTTGCTGTTTCTTGAATTTTTCAGCGAATCGGGAAAGATTCGTCTATCATTGTTCAATTCAACCCATTGTAAATGATAAGTAGAATTTGAAATTGATGCATTCAAGTTATTTTCATGGTTTTACATTATCAAGTTTTTAATCAATAAACAAACCTTTTTGTTTATTTTTGTCTTTTCCATATACTGATATTTTAGTTTTTTCTGCATATTCTATTAAACTCTTTCTAAAAAAAAGAAGAGAAGCCCTGTGGCAGGGGCTATAGATATACCTGCAGAATCGGAACCCTAAATGACAAAGCCTGATCAATGAGGTGCATAGCTCACTAACTGCTGCTTGGAATGCCTGTGACTGATTTCATAATGCAGCTGAAAAAGATAAGGGGCTTTGCTGAGGCAAAGTAAGTGGATGAACTTATACAATATCTAGAACAAATCTGAACCTCTAATGTGACAGAAAATAACATCTTGTGTAAAAATTAAATGGTATTTGAGTTGTGAATTATGAGATGACAGCATCCCATTCATATGATGTGTTTGTCTAATGCTGATAAATCATTTTAATGATCATAGAAACAAGGGAGCAGTTGTTGTGCTACTGGTGTGAAAATAAAAGAGAAAAAAGAGACTTTCACTTGAGACATCCAAAAATCACAAATGCTGTTGATATGGCCAAGGATGAGACAGATATAAGCCTCTGCCATTCTAATATGTGCTGACATCTGTATGTGAGAGACGATAAAAGTCAGCCAGTGTCAGAATGCTCTGCAGGGAGCAAGCTGGAAAAATATCAGGTTCTGGCTTTTTTTGTCTGACAGAAATTCCACTAGAAGAAATATTCAACTTTTGATAGCAACAAAGCAGCCAATGTTAGACAGAGATATTTTCTTTTAGTGGGGAATGAAGGTATGGAATTCTGCAGATCTTGCCTGGGTTTAGCATGCAACCAATAAATGGGATATCATATCCACCTGTGTGTGCTAGTACCCAAAGACTCTATCCACTGGCCCATTAATGGTAGGCACAAAAGAAGTTAATATGAGAGAGTTTAGTGTATGCTTCTGTTATTTGCTAACCTGTCAGAATATTACACATGCTTAATTCATTCTGTTAGTAATCATCAACATTGGCCCCTGCCTGGTGAAACTGTGAAATAGGCAAGAATGGGTCAATAGCTCCTTCTGACCATAGGCAAATCATTTATCTTGCCGTTCTTCTTGTATAAAAGTAAAGTTGTTTATTTTTAAAGCTGTATTACAGATATCTATGGACAGCAAGCCATTCTGTACATTGTAGGACCAACATCACAATTCTATATACAATATATCAATACTGTATGTTCATTGCCTTATAAGATAAGAAAAGGTAAGTTTGGTGAGGATGGCAATTAAAATTGCTGAGGAACTCCCTATTAATTATAGTGGCATACTTTACATACCAGGCTGTCACTCCTCGTCTTCCAAAAATCACTGGCCCAAGATAATCAGCAAATAATTCCATGCACTAGCCTAGGTTAACAAAAGGCAGCATGGAGTGGGGCTCTGTGCTAGTCCATTTTTAAAATAAGAATCCTACCTTTCCATGTCTTTGTGTTTTCTCCCAGTTGACTAGTAGCTTATAACAACCAAACTCAAAGCAGTTTGTTTCAATCCTTGTCCTGGTTTGTGACAGAAAAATAAAAAAACGAGGCCTTTTAATTATAACCATAGACAAAAAGTTCTCAGATTTTCAGATGTTCCAGTGCAGTGTTTCTATCACCTACAGTAACAAATTCCTCATCATTTGTGTGCAGAAATGATATGGTTATGCAGAAAGCAATATATTCTGCAATATAAACATGGCTCATGGTTAGTATATAAGTGGTGGGTTCCTATCCAGCTCTCCTATGTCACCTATGTCTCAAGCCCAACATGATATCAAACTTACTTCCTTGCTTTTATTAGACAACACATAAGAATTGGCTACAAGTAACTAAAACGCCCCTCCACTAACCGTGAACCCTTTTTTATTACATATATTTATTGTGCACCTTTTAACCCACCTCTCCCTAGTCTGTCTGTAATTCTATTTGATTCAATTCCAAGTCCTATTCCTCAGAAACCATGCTCCAGTATCTTGCAATGATTAATAGTGATGGGCGAATTTATTCGCGGCGAATTCCCGCGATTCGGCGCTGGCGAATAAATTTGCGAAACGCCAGGGAAAATTTGCTGAAAAAAAATTTGCTGAAAAAAACCAAGTCACGCATTGTTTTTGACGTGATGCAACAAAAATGACGTGACGCTCGTCGAAAAAGACGCAATGAAAGCGACGCGCGTCAAAAACATGCCGCAACTCATTTCGCTAATTTTTTCGCCAATTCGCAAATTTTGCTGGAAATTTGCAAATTTTTCGGCGAAACGGGGTAGATTCGCCCATCACTAATGATTACATTTTACAAGACCGAAACAGGCAAGCTTTTATTTATGGCTAAGGATTTTAGGGCTGTATCTGTAGTGGTAAACCAGTGTCTCTGAATGCATTGTAACAATATGAAATACCAAACACTTTGGGTAAGTGCTGCGGGGATGATGTCTGACGAAGGGGCACGCCCCCGAAACGTTACATCACTTGACTTTTGAATAAACCGCAGGGGAACATCCCCGCAGCACTTACCCAAAGTGTTTGGTATTTCATATTGTTGCGAATTAATAGGAGAGGTGCCGATTCCCTCCAACCAGCACAGGGTATCTATTGACCGGAGAGGTGTGGACACAGGTAATATATTTGCATCTGAATGCATTGTACCCATAATCTAGTGAGGGATAAAACTCCACATTTTTTTGTATTAAGGCTATAGAGTTTTATTTATAAAGTGCAGAGCAGGGTGCATGGTTATTTCACTTTTGACTTCTGCCCAACACTACCTGGACACAGGTATTTACACTCCAGAAAACAATGTAAATATCTGTATTACCCTCCATGAATACAGTGCTGCCTGCTTTATATTATGAGGAGCAAGTTGGTAGAGGCATGTACACATTCTGAATATTGCCAATAGCTAAGTTGGACTGCTATGCAAATAAAATGAGTGAGGGCCCTGGATATAGGGACAGGTATTTGAGAAGCTGATAAAGGCAGATGTGGTAGAAAACAGATGCATTGTGAAACAGGTCACAGTTTAGGTGGGTATCAAAGGCTCACTGGTCTTCGAGGTCATGCACATGTTTAAATATATTATGCATGAATACACATAAATTCCAAAAAATCATGGAGACCTGTATCATGATGTTGTGTATGTCGACTGCAAAGTGCTACATGTGTGTAAGCTTGCCTGTGGTTGTGTATGGACACATGAGCTGCATCAGGTACATACATTAAGTGCTGGTAGCTGAATGAAATATATTGCAAATACAAGCAGTATTAATAGATACGTCCTTATGGAAATAGTCCCAAAAAAACCTTTAACATTGTGACAAAATCAAGGTTTGTTTTGCTCCATAAATGTCTGTCTCACTGAATCGCTATTTATTTGACTGCTGGGGACAGAAACGTTAGTACAGTTACTGTGAATTGATGTAGCTGATACATCTTCACTGTCCTTGTGTGAGGGAAATTGCTACACTAGTTGGAGCTTTGGCTTCTTATAAATTTAACACAATTTTCTGTTTCTATGTATAGCCAAGCCTTGGCTCATTTTATTTTCATTCAAATAGCTATTTCTTAATTTTCAGGAATTCATATTCCTTAGGAAATAATTATAATGTATGAAGGGGCGATTTTTAGATTCCCATCTTAAACAGTATCGGAACCTAATGGTGGGTCGGACTTAGGGCCTAAAAAAAACTTTAAAAAAACTAGGTAAAACCCATGTGACTTTTAATCATTCATCCATTGACCACATATGTACGGAACAGTTTGGTTTAGAATATGATTTTTTTTTCTTTTGTTCTTTTTTTTACCAAGTAAACTGGTACAATAAAATTAGTAGAGAATATTACCATAGACTTATACATAACCACACCAGCTTTTATGTACTTTTATGCCAGAATAATAATTAAATGTGTTTGGCCGTAATTTTCAATTTTTTCGGCAAAGTGAAACGGGACAGATTTTCCCATTAGTGATGGGCGAATCTCTGGAGATTCGCTTCGCCAAAAAATTTGCGAATTTTCAGAGAAATTCGAAACGAGTCACAGGTCGCTTTCGGCGTGTCGCGTCGTTTTCGGCGCACGTCGCGTCATTTTTGTTGCGTCGCGTCAAAAAAGACGAACGACTCGTTTCCAGAGAAATTCGCGAATTGGTGAAAAATTCACGAAATTTCGCTGGCGATTCGATGCAGCATTCCTGCCCACTTTTAAAAAAAGGCATTTTGTAGAGGCATATGAAAATAAAGAAACATGCTTCTGGATTAATTTAATTGTTCTACTCACAGGGAGACTTTTTTTTCAAAGACAATTTCAAATGCGGTTTCAGTTAAAATGCATATTTAATGTTATCGACTTGTAATAGATTTAGTACACAAACTCTTTTATTAAAGACTTACTAGCACAATGCCATGCAGGCAATGTTTACAGTTTGAACTGCCATTTCCATATTTTAACTTCTGCCTCATTTGTTTCCCGCATTGTTTAATATTCACAGCCATGCCAAGCTCTTCATTGCTTCTCACAATACTGTTTTTCTGTTGCTGCACTTTATCTGAAAGAGTTTCATTGGCTTGTATCTGCTACACATTCTGGGGCTGATTTATAATGGTTGAGAATAGTGATGTAAAATTTATTTGCCAGGCATGGATTTATGGCAAATTTCTGCTTCACCGACTGCAAATGGCATAGCGAAAATGCTGCCAAAATTCGCTTGTCGAAAAAATTCACTGCAACAAAATTGGCACGCTCATAAAAATTGTCGCTGTCAAAATGATTTGGATGCCCATTGACTTTAAAGCATTTGGCCAAAATTGTTGTGCATTTAAAAATTGTCAAGTGTCAAAATTATTTTTTGTCTAGCAAATTTTTCTCCTTTTCACTGTTTTGAAATTGTATCTTAAAGGAAAAGTAAATGTTTTTCTTTTTCTTTCTGTAAATTTGCTCTAAACA
>CM044443.1:79706606-79727832 GCA_024363595.1 Xenopus borealis | reverse complement strand
ATATATATATATATATATTCTGAATGTAAGTTGTATAATTTCATTTGAGAAAAACATAGGGTTCAAATTAAAAATGTGGGTTTAGGATTCCAGTTACATTTTTTGTGCCGGGAGACAAAACACCATCAGTTTTCTGCCAATATAGAATAGATTAGCCTGTTTACAATACTGTGTATTTACCCATACTGCAGGAAGCAACGCCACTCTGATGAATCATTAAAACCTAATTTCATATAGCAAGTCAAATCTAAAAATCCAATAACTTTTCTTAGTAAAATCACTACATCTCTATGATAACATCAGCCAACCATTTTTTTACTGTATGTACAAATCTAATTAATCCCAGTGAGCCAAGTGAAATGTTTATTTTCTATATGGCGTTACACTAATAGTGTCTTGGAAGTACTTTGTACTAAGATGTATAAAAAAGCATACAATTATGAAAACAGATATATGCAGTGTGCACAAAATAAACAACAGCAAATTGAGGACTGCAATTGCAATACATCATTACACACCGCTTCCTTTCTACCTTGTCCATATTCCTGAATGAAATAAATAGAAAGTATAATGAATGGCCATGTAGTAAGTACAGGAGGTCAAAGTAATAAAATGGCTTTAAGTATTTTAAGCATTTAAGTCACACAGGGGCAAAACTGCAGGGAAAAGTCGTAAAGGAGGCAAAAGAAGAATAAACGTTCATTCGATTGTAATACAATGGACTAAGATAATAATTACAGTTCCTATACATGATTCTGTACAAAGAAGGGGTATTGTTGTCAAATAACAATTAAAAAACAACTGAAAACAATGTACTATGCTTTGTAAATTTATATCTTTTTGGAGGCAGGACTAGGAGAGCTTTTTTTTGTTTTAACCTAAGAACACTTATTACACGTGTCACATTTGCTGTGTCTCCTTTTCCTTATTGAGGAATCCTATTTGGAATATAAACAGACTGGTAAAAAAGAGAAAACTGTAATCCATATTACCCGGGAGAATACAGAATATTTGTAGTTCACCAGAACAACTGTTATACGAATTTCAATTATATTGGAAAACTAACAGGAAATGAAAGACCAGATTCATAACTCATAGATCAAAAATAGCTGGAGGTTCTTCTAACTCTCCTTATTCACTGTACAGAATATCAATATGCTGTTGAAGATTAATTGTATTAGAACATGTGGCATATGGCAGAAGAGGTGTTGATACACATTAACAATGAGAAGATGATTGAATTTTCAGATTTGATACATTGGGGCAACATAAAGGTCTAAAGCAGCTAATGTGCATCTACCCAGGGACCTAAATTATTACAGCCATTTATAAAACAATCTTTACTTTTCTCTGGCAACTTATTCTTCCAGTTGAGTGCAATTTCAGTTAGTTTATACAGTATTGATTATAACTGTAGAACATTTCCATTTTTTCAGGTATGGACAAAACACAGCAGAGTGATGTTGGTAACGTTTGATTTGGGAGTTAACAATGTGAGCTGTGGTGCCAGCACTGCCTATGGTCCATCCATCTATTTCCCATAATTAATTACATTTGTTATGTAATACAAATTCCCAACATTGGTCTAGTATTAATGACTTGCAATAGTGCAGCAAACCTATCTGCAACTGGGCAGCCATCCCCTGAATCACCAAGTTGGTTGCCATACTTTAAATATCTGTTATATTCCAAGGGCTAAAAACATGGAAATCTGCTCAGAATTTCAGCTGATTGATTAAGAAAAAGTGTGATAAATTGGCTGCAGTGCTTGAGCTAGACATAAGACACAACTGGAAAACCCAGACAAACCCATATTTCTGGTTATGAAATTCAAATCTTGACTACTCAAATGTTTGGTGCTAAATAAAGTAATTATGTAATATGTTATATATTTATATTTACATTAAACTTGCCCTTAATTCTGTGTCCATTGCCCATTAATTTTAGATACAGCCAAGCTGTGTGTTTTTTATTCAAGCAAACACTTTGCAAGGACAATTTTATTTAGTCTGTTCTTAAATATGTGCTTCTCCTTCTGCCAATATTTTCTATTCCTGTCCTTGAGGTTGGATTGAGAGGAGTTACATTCAATTAGGCTTTAAATATATCAAGAATATATGCTGATGCTTCAGAATTTTGGGCCAAATTCTATTCAATAAGTATACCAGAATTTCACATATCTTACAAACTGCAAGACACCAAGCTCAGTAGACCTTAAGAAGGACAACTTTCCAAAAAAAGGTCCTAAATTTTCCATCAGTGAACCCCATGTGAGAAATTTAGTCAAGAATCAGCATTCTGGTGTTCTGAAATGTATTTATCAGAAGACATGTAACTAAATACTGCTCACCATCAAAGTTGATTTCCATGGTGCTTTAGTTGGTCTATGATGCGAGGGTTCTCCACTATATTGTGGAAGTTTGCATGTCTTTGTGTGGTACATAGTCTAGTAGAATAACAGGAGGCCTTTTATTAATTACTTTAGAAATGGCTGTGACAGAAATGTAAAACACATTGTTTATTGCAAAGCAGTTTCTGTGTTAATACATATCTAAACACTTCTACAAATTCACAGTAGTGATTAAAAGATATTGCACACAGAGGCTTGGGGAAGCAATTACCATAACACTCCTAATTTTCTGTGTTTGGTTGCATTACTCTTAAATATATTGCATGTCCTAAACTTGTAGCCAGAGGTAATAACATCTATACCACTATCTAGAATATTGTAGAGTAACAGCTAAAGCAAATAGTAAAACTTTAATTGAACAAGTCTCAAAATAATTTGACAGGAACAGGAATTAGATGCATGCTTTTGATACAAACAACATACACAACTATACACAGGGCCTTTTAAGATACAATTAGTGCTTTATGTACAGGTAGTTACTTGCTGAAGGCCTTACATATTTCTGTTTGGAAAATTATGTGGAAAGTGAAAATTGCAAAGTCTGGACTACATGCAATTATGTCAGGTATGAACTAATTTAAAGGAATTCTGTCATGATTTTTATGGTATAGTTTTTATTACTAAATGACACTGTGCACATTGCATGTAAATCATCCAATTAAAATGTTATTCTTGAACCACTACCAATGCCACCATTTTTGTTTATTTGAAATATTGGTGTGTACGCAGCCATCTCAGGACATTTTGCCTGGTTATGTGCTTTCAGAAAGAACCAGCACTTCACAACGGAACTACTTTCAGGCTTTCTGCTCAATGTAACTGTAGGAAACGCAATTTGGGTTAGCCGGAATTGGATTTTTACTATTGAGTGCTGTTATCATATCTACCACTAGGCAATGCGGGTGTCAGGTAGCTTTTATTGGGTTACCTTCCCACTGTACTGCTGAAGGACTGGTGGGTGGAAAATGGAGGGTGATATCACCCCAACTTTCAGACAAGGAGTAGAGAGTGACTGAAGTTTATAAGAACACAAGTCACATAACTGGGGCAACTAGGAAACTGACAACATGTGTAGCCCCATGTCAGATTTCAAAAACATTTACTTTAAAAATGTATTTCAATGCAGCAGGGTCGGACTGGGCCTGTGGGCCCAGCCATCTTGGCCCCCACTGGCCCAGGCCTGCTCCCCAGCTTGCCCCATAAGGATATCAGCATATATTTTGTGCATTTGTGTTTTGCCTATGTGCATCACATTAGGAGGAGAGGGGGGCCCTGGGGACTGCAAGAAGGGCCCTTCTTTTGCAGCCCCGGTGGGCCCATACAGCTTCAGTGCGGCCCTGGATTCTACTGGAGGAGAGCTAATAACTGATGCATTTTGTAAAAAAAGAAAAAAAAAAAGGAACCCCTTTAAATTCTGAGTAATCTGAACTAATTTTAATGGTAAGACTGGAGCACATATAATCACAGACATAAAGTGGCCTTTTGAATATTCTAAATATATCTTTTGCAAACATGTTAGAAATATACATTCAGTAAGATATTTCAAAAGGTCAGTAGCATAAAAAGTCTGAGAAAAGACTTCGATTATTACAGTTAGAGAATATCAAATGAATTACAATGAACAGAAGTATCAGGAGTGAAAGGCTGGTTAAAGAATGTTGCACTGATCAATAAGTGGGAGACTGAGGGCATGCATTAGTATTTTATTAGTAGAGCAACATCTAAAGAAATATATCCTTGAGATATTGATTTGAATATACCGCTCTATTTAGGAAATCATAAATAAAATGCCGGTGTCAGATTGTCAAGGAAAAGGCCATTACTCTCACAGTCATATCTTATTAACCCTGTCACTGAGATTAGAATATTTCAGGTGAACTAACATTTTCAACAAAGAAAATATGCAGCTAATAATGTTTGGCCTTCTTTGACATTTCACTCTGGTGTGATTAAAGGTAAAGTATAGCAACTGATAACATCTTATATGTTGAGTGAAATGCAATAGAACTGTAATGGTGACCTTTGGTGCAGTGGTTGTGCACATTAACCTACCCCGAGGGCTGTGGAAACATTGATAACATGATTAAGAGGAGTTTTGTCCAATAGAATAAACACATTTTTGGTTGTATTTTAACTTTTTGCTGATCTCCCTTTGTAGTGGCGCAGTCATTTCAGACATTATAGCATCAGGAGTCGTGCTTTTAGAAAGAACCAGCAATTCTCAATGGAACTCCTTTCAGACAGGTCATTGTTTCTTCTACTTAATGTAACTGTAGGAGACGCAATTTGGGTTAGCAGGAATTGACTTAAATATGCCACCTTAAAAATTCTATCTTAAAAAACTTAAATATTCACCTCCTATATCCATAAATATCTCAGGGATTATTTACAAAGGGCAGGGAAAAGTGCAAATTACAATGCTTTTTGTATGCCTGTGCATTTTTCTGTATTGATGCCGGTTTTTGCATGATGTATAGAGACCTGTGCTTGCCTTGTGAATACAGCACTGCTTATGTTTTGTAGTGCTGTATTCATGAAGGGTGGCAAGGGAAGGCATGAAGGTGTCCCCCCCTCTTGTCCCCCCTAAGATGTATGTCATTGAGACTTATGTTGGGGAGCATTGTGGGTATAGCATACAACTAATGGCATGGCTGATGTTAGTGTGCTTTGCACCTAACGCCTGATTTCCAATCTAGCAACAGGTAGAGTGCAGTCAGTCCCTGAATACAAGTACCTTTTGAACAAGCACTTGGAGAGTCCTAGTAAACTTTCCCTCTCAAGTCTTTTAGCCACCCTGGAGTAGCTGATTTTAATGCCATAGAGCAGGTAGCTTATACTCCTTTAAAATGGTCCTTGTTCAGAAAATAATAATGTAAGAGATGTATACTCTAGCATCCTCATACAGTTGTTAGTTCTACAATTAAAGTCAAGGAATATGTCTGACATTAGCTGATGCCCTCTTTACTGTCTGCTGTAACTTCTCTCTACCTTTATCTTCAATATACTAGTATCGGTAGTAGTAAGAGTGTTGCCGTGACCTCCATTCATTTTACAATTTACAATATTCTATTTCTTCACATCATTGAAGTGATTCATACAATTTTATATTGTGTGTAAATAATAATGGCGGTGGCTAAAAAAGTGGACTGGTGTACAGTTATATGCAAATACAGTCATATAGGGAAAATTACCTCAAAGGAGGTTGCCGTTGTAATTAATACCTTGCTTCAAGAAGCTCATGATTCAGTACTGCTCTATACAAGAGGACTATAATTCAATGATCTAAATGAAAAAAAAAAAAAACTTCCCTAGGAATGTTATAGTGCCATGATATTATTGGGTTTGTAAACGAGAACACTGTAATGAATCATTACAGTCCCTGCCTTCTGTCTGTTGATATAATTAGAGATCAAGCCACACAATGTTCAGGATCTATATATTTACTTGGATACAGAGACAACATTAATAAACCAACTCTCTATTTCATGTTGTCCCTAACCCAAATGCCTTTTGTAACCCAAATCACTTGCAATATACTTCCTGGCTAGCCGTGACATTTTTAAAAAAGGCCTTTTAACTAATTTTAGTCTAACTTAGTTTGTTTGATCTGATCATATTGGAGAAGGGGGTGTTTACTTGTTGTTTATTATGGAAAGATTTAGACCATATGTAATTTATTTTTATAGTGATTCCCCTTTGTTACAATATCATTTTCTTGGATTCCTACTCAGATATTCCCAGCTTAAAGCCCAACTTTTAAATCTGTCATCTTTTTAGAATAAATGTGTCCATCATGACGCAAGGAGATACATCCTGAAAGGTTATAAAGCTCAGGTTAAATCAGGTTAGGATACGGAGAATGGCTAGCTGACAAAAGGTAATGTGATACATTTTCTCCCAAAAGAATACACTGTCAGTGCATTTGTGATGCAGATGAAGGTATATATCACTGCAGTTTAATGCAGTGACAATGCATGACTATTTCCTCCCAGTCCAGTGTCTTTTTATATTATTGCACAATATCCTTTTTCTGCAAACTTTAATATGCAGACGCACTCTAGATTACGCTACTAGTGTTTCACTGCTCTGTTATGAATGAAATAAATACTTTAGTGAGGAAAGAGAAACCATGGTTGGCAATCACTAATCTGCAGCATAAAGAGTACAGAAACAGATCACACATTCAGGGGCTTATTTTTATTATTTAGTCTGAAAACTCAAAAAATGGCAGCAGCCACTCTCCGGGTGTAATCCTCCATTCTTAGCAGCTCACAATCTATCAGATTGAGTCTTCCAGAAAGTGCAATACAGAATCCAAATATAGCCCATAATTACAATTAACTGTACTTTTCAAGATAAATTGGTAGGATTGCATTAGGTAAAAATTTTCAGTGTAATTTATAAATGGCAATTTGCATAATAATTATTGACCTTCATTTGCGCTAAGGGGAAAAAGAACAGTTTATTATCTAACATGGTAGAACATGGTAAGTAATGCTGCCTTGTCTAGCTTGAAATGCAGCCAGTGGTGCAAAGTGAAATGGTGCAAACATGCAAAAATCATGGCTCTTTGTGCATTTGTTTTTGTATTTGGCACCAATTTGTAAATGACTCCTAACTAAATACCCTCAGGTAAATGCTGCAGATGCAAATTTAACAACAGAATAGCAACCAATAAAAAAATGTTACATTCGCTGGTTTTACTGTAACTACTTGTTTAAAAATGACTCCTGCTATGGGGATTATCTCCATATGTGCCCATTTATAAAGGGATGAAATAATTCTATTTACATCTGATCCACCCATGCATTATCTGATGAGTTTATTTTCTAGAACCAAGGATATATGAAATCTGCAGGTGCTGTATGTTTAAATAATTTGCATCTTACATTTAGGTCAGAGTAATCAGACATTGCACGTGCTTGTCAGTGATTAACTTTTTGGAAATACAGTGATGACTCCTTTTTTAAACATTTCTACCATTTCTGTTTTCTAATAGATAAACCAAGGAAGGAAAAAAAACTAAATTAAGAGGATTTTGACCAATATAATGCATGAGTTTAAAGTAATCATATATAAATATATGGACATGTATAATGATATGATATTCTTTGCTTATTATTATAGTAATGCTTTTCATACTGGTACTGGTGATCTACATTTTGTGATTTACAGAATGACAAACAATGTCAAGGCTTTATTTCAGCTTCCAACATTAGACTTTGGGTGATAAGTGGGAGGTTTATATGAGTGATATTATGATTATACTGAGAAATTGAGATTGGCTCTCCATCTATGCAGTATCATCAATTATAATATTTTATTTGATTCTAACATTTTATTTTGTTTTTCTGATGCAAAATGTGT
Source organism: Xenopus borealis (assembly GCA_024363595.1). Taxonomy (NCBI): domain Eukaryota; kingdom Metazoa; phylum Chordata; class Amphibia; order Anura; family Pipidae; genus Xenopus; species Xenopus borealis. Next base: position 79,720,055 of record CM044443.1, on the reverse strand, counting down.
CTTTTCCTGGAGCTGCCACAACAGGAATTTCTGAGAACTTACTTAAGCAAGCATCTATCTTTCCCAATTCCAGCAGTATCTTACTTTCTTAAAGACAAGGTTGCTATTCCATAGTTTTGTGGCTTCAGAGCCTGCAAATTCCAATATCAGCAGTAAAAAGTCTCCGTGCTTGTGCTGTTCAGTAATGCCATTCTCATACATTGTATGTCCTTGGTGGTCAGTTAACTTTATTAGGGTCAATCAGTGTGGTCTACAGAAAATAAATAACACTGCCAACAAGAGAGTCTTGTGAAAGCATTGGCAGTTCATATGATACAGGACTATTACTTCAGTGAGTTCAGTGACCAAACAGAGATCATAGTGAATACAAATCATGGAACTCCGAAGTGAGATCTCATATATTTCACATTTGGTATCCCAAAACCCAGAACAAATACCTAGGTTCCAGTCACCTGCCTATAACAGCTGTCTTTCTCTTCTGGAGGAGCCATCCAATACTCGGATGATGCCAGGTCTTAAAGTGAGAGAACCAAGGTGAGAGTTCTGGACAGACAAGAGAACCGTAATGTACGAAAGGAAGGACTAGGAAAGAGGAAGCATGGTCATGGAACAGGCCGGGGTCAATAACAATGAGACAGCAGTATGGAATCAGGAACCAGCACAGAAGCAGAGGACATAGACCTGGTCAAAATCAATCAGTAACACAGTATAAACCCAGGATCCGGAAGAATGGTCAGAACAGGCAGAATTAGCAGAGGCCAGGGACTGGCAAGAGTCAAAGAACAAATAAACAGACTTGAAGCACACGCAGGCACCTAGAATAGCGCTGAGTAGTTCAGAGGAAGAACAAGAGAGGCTTCTGATGAAGTGACTCACCGAGTCACGAAACGCGTCAAGCCGCGTCCCCCGTTATGCTGACTAACCTTTTAAAATGAAGCAATAAAGATTTAATCTTTTAATCTATGTCTCCACCGCGGACTTCTTCCCACTGACATGGCTCCCGCTGATGCGCACCCTCTCAGCTCTTAGGCACCTAGAAATAGATCTACATTGGACAATGAGTCTGTGCAGAGCAGGGGTTTTATAGCCATGGCTTACACTGATCACCTGTGCCCAGATTAGCAACATGTGAAACAAGTCATGCCTACTTGTACTTACAAGGAAAGCAATAGCAGTGAGCCTACGAGAGTAGAGGTATACTTATATAGTTAAATAAATATTGCCCTTTTACATCTCTTGCCTTGAACCACCTTTTCATGATGGTCTGTGTGCTGCCTCAGTGATCACCTGACCAGAACTGTAACAGGAAGAAGTGTGGAAGCAAAAGACACAACTCTGGGGCGTGTTTACTAAGATTGGAGATAAATATTTGGAGAGATTTCTTGAGATCTTGCCCATAGCAACCAATCAGCAATTAGATTTAAACAGCCACCTATAAATTAGCAGAGATCTGATTGGTTGTTATGGGCAACATCTACAGAAATTTCTCCAGATATTTATCTCCAATCTTAGTAAACATGCCCATAGGTCTGTTAATTGGCTCATGTGACCTAACTTTATAGTTTGTTTGGTATGTTTGTTGAATCCTAGGATGTCAGGAGGCTGTCCTTATTTTTTAAAATGGTAATTTTCTATTTATAATTACGTAATGGCACATGCTACTTATAATGTATATTCTTATGAAAATGGTTTAATTACATGAAGCAGGGTTTTACATGAGTTGTTTTATGCAATATCTATTTATAGAGACCTACATTTTTGGGGGGGGGGTTTAGTTTTCCTTTAAGGTTTCTATAGAAAATATAGTAAACCCATTAAACTGTCAATAAGAAAAAATATCAACACTTTTACAGCATTTTATGTGGGGTAAAGCCACAAAAAAATATGTTTACTCCAGAAATAGTGGCTGAAGAATGAGCAGGGAATGGAGCGGCTTTAAAAGCTGCTTCTCTGTACTGAAGTACTGCAGCTGATAGATTCTACAATTTGTGGCATTTAAAAGGTTAAAGGGGTTTTTCACCTTTGAGTTAACTTTTAGTATGATTTAGGGTGAGTGATATTCTGAGACAATTTGTAAATGCTTTTTCAATTATTTAGCTTTTTAATCAGCAGCTCTCCATTTTGCCATTTCAAAAATCGGGTTCCTAAGATCCTAATTACCAAAGCACCCATGATTCAGTTGAATAAGAGACTGGAATATGAATAGGAGACATCCTGAAGAGAAAGTTATAAAAAGTAGAAATAAGAATACATTTGAAGCCCTAAAAAGCATTTGTTTTGAGATGGAGTCAGTGACCCCCATTTGAAAACTGGAATAAGTCAGAAGAAGAAGGTAAATAATTAAATCACTATTAAAGAAATAAATAATGCAGACCAATTCAAGTGTTGCTTAGAATTGGTCATTCTATAACATACAAAAAGTTAACTTAAAGGTGAATCACCCCTTAAAAGCCTTTAGAATCCTTTAGGATGGGGGTCTGAATTTGGGCCCCTGAGACCTGATAATCCCATTTAGGGAGCAGCAGGCACTTGTGATGACAGAAGAGCTGTTCTCCCTTGTGAAGCCCTCCTGCTACCCAGATGTGGCCCACCAATACACTACCATTGGCATCTGCCTGCCTGCTTAAAAGAATATGTACTGCTGCACACTTTCACAATTTACAAAATTGTATTTTGCCAATGTTTATACTACTGCTTGTTCTGCCCAAGTAACACTCTAATAAACATGGACAAATATATATTTACCTTTTTTATTTTTTTGCTCTAAAGTTTTTTTTTTATTGTCCAGGGTGACTATTGTATCTTAGTGTGAGCAATGACCATCCTATGTAAAGCATTTTTTCTGACCCAGATCCCTTTAAACGCTACATGGAAAATAGCATTTTTTGTATTTAGACCCTTATATCTTGTTACAGAAGTGGAATTGCCCAACAATGTAGAATATTTAGAAATCCCAGCTTATCCTTAAAAAAAATAATGTACCAATTTCTTAGGTAAAATACTCCTTCAGAAATGCCAATCTGATGGCTGACTGACAGGTTTAGGAAGAGCTAATGACAAATTCAGCAAACTGTCAAGACTGCCTGTTTAAAACACAAATTCACAGAAGGTTTGTGGATTTGGTGGAAAATCTGATATTTTATCTCCACTTGTTTTTTGTCTAAATATCACCACTTTTTAGAAGAGATTCTAAAAGACTATATTTTGCAGAAAACCTTTTGAACCTGATTAGATTATTGACTATTATTGCTCTTTTCCACTTTCTCTTTCTACATTTTATAATATTCATTCCTTGTGCCACTCCTGCTTATTCCAGGCTTCTCTGAAAACTCTTTCTTCATATCTGTTGCTCCTGGCTGCTTGCTTCCTATTATACACATACACTTGTAGCTTTATGCTCAATAATTTCCTTTCCCTTATGCAGCTTTACTGATGACAGAATGCTCTTCACTTTCTCTACTTGGTTGGCCCTCTGATGTCCTCTGTATCCATAGCAACACCTAGTACTTTGCAAATCCAAGCCATTTCTTTTCTTTATGTCCTCCCTGTTGTTACATTTAAAGTTTTTTTTTAAATTCTCTTTCTTAATTGCAGTCTTTTACCCTTTATCTCTATATTTACTCTCAGGAGCAGTTACTATTCTAATGATGCACTGGGGGTGAGACAGGCTGGTGCATTACCTACTGTAGGAGATAACAGTGGGAGGGTAATATACATAGATTTTTAATCTTGCAAATAAAATCAGTAACAAAATTTATTTAATTCATATAATGAAACTGCATTCTCTAGTGTATATCATATGGTGAGTTCTTATTTTGCAGCAAATGGGTTTTATGTCTCCCCTTAACTTTTTGCTATCTTGTAATTTTATTATAAATAATTGGTAGGAGTGTAAACACAACTACAGGCATAGACACCGTGAGTGTTACCCCAGTCCATTATTTTAATCAGGGCTCCTTATCTTATACCAAGGTTACAGTTATATAGAAACATTGCTTTATCAGTGATCCTGCTACAGTTTGAATAGACTCTAGTGCAGCAAGTAAACTCTTTCAGTTTAGGCTTCCAGCAGTATCTAGACTAACAAATAAGAATTGATCTCAAATGTCACCCAAACTGGCCTTGACTTCTAAGCCATTGTATGGGGGCCCTAAGGGAAGTCAGCCCTACAATTTGGGGACCTCCGATCTAAAAGATTTTCACATGACATCTTTAGCATTTCAATTACCGGTAAAGGACCTGTTATCCAGAATGCATTTTTCTGTAATTTAGATTTTCCTACCCTACATTTACTTAAAAATCAAGTGAACATTAAAGAAACCCAATAATCTGGTTTTTCTTCCAATACAGATTAATTAAATCTTAGTTTTAGTATTACAGATAAAAAGGAAATCATTTTGAGAAATTTGGATTATTCAGATACAACCGAGTCTATGGGAGACGGCCTTTACGTAATTCAGAGCTTTCTGAATAACGGCTTCCAAAAAACAGATCCCATACTTGTACAGCTATATATTTCTGTATCAATGCTTCCATTTTTGTGCATTAAACATAGTACTTTGTTTTAACACACACATAAACACCTCTCTAGGCACTACCTATCCGGTATTAATGTGGCAGCTAACCAATCACAGTCCTGGCTGCTTCATATGAAACTAATTGATGTAATATGTTCCAATACTAACAAGCACTGTCTGTGATTCCCTGTCCCAACTGTACCCTGAGCTGAGCTGCACAATACACAAATCCAGGGAGATGTCAAACATGTGGGACTGTGCTGGGCACTCCAAGTTTTTTTTGCAAGGGCTGTCGCTGTGAAGAACATAAATATATAGTACTTGCACGTATAACAACAATGAGCCATTGACTAGGATAAGGTTTTCTTATTAATCCTGATGATTTCAAAAATTAATAAACCCATAAACCAGAGTGGATAACACAAACCCCCATATGAAATTAAGGGAACAAGGTGCCAGATTCAATTACGGGAGAAAAAGGTTTATCATGTAAAAAGTCATGGACAAGATTCAATTTGAGGTGCAATTTTATTCAGAAAACCTTATCTGACTGTTTATCATGTGAAAACTCTTTTGGAGTCTATGGGGAAAAAAACTGTATGAGGAGAAAAAAATTTTCCCCTTGAATTGAATCTTTTCCATGACTTTTCACGTGATAAACTGTGAGATAAGTGTTGCATGTGCTAAAATGTATGCATTTGGAATGTGGTTCGAACTTTTTTTGCTATTTTACTAGCACCCTCATTCCAATTTTGCCAGCTTTCATTTCAGAGGTGTATCAATGTTCACTAATGTAATAAAATGTAATCAGGTGGAAGATTAGAACAAGAAGTTTGAGTGAATAACCAAAGTGTCAGCAAAATCACCAGTTTTATAATAGTAACAATGTATTTGATTGTGGGTTTCACCTGTGTATGTTGTACTTTAATAGAGGAGGAATATAGAAGTTGCAGTTGAAATAATAGCAGAAAGCTACACTGCCAAGGTGATCTTGTGGCTTCATAAAGCTTTATCTAAAACTGCTGTGTTGATCTATGTTGTGATCTCTATCTTCCACTGAGATAAAGTGGAGTTAATTGTCTGTTATATATGTACCTCTGAATGGTGGCACTTTCTTGTCACAGTAGACTGCATACTATCTTTTACTGTAATTGGGGAAGTATTTAACCCAGAATATTATGTATAGGGAAGTAGAGGAGGAACAACCCGGCTAGTTGGTTCTAGTGATAGCTGCAAACCACATCTACAATAAATCATTGACTAATATTATATTTTATATATGCAGGTATGCCAGTAGTGTTTTGGACTATTTCGGGAGTACGATTGTATGACTATACAGATATACTGTGGGCACTTGTACATTTCCCACGTCTAATGTAAGTATTTTGTTTTTTATCTTTTCTGTAGGTAACTTAAAGAAAGTCACTATTTTCTAGGGTGGTAGAAAAATGCCCTTTAATTCTGTTTTGATTATATAACTCTTGCAAATCTTATAGCTTTTCATATTTGTTCCTGACAGCTGCAGTCAGCAGAATTTTAAAGGAAGGCAATTAGTGTTGTATGTACAGAATCATGCAGGAACAGCGAAAATCAATGGGTTGGTGTGTGGAAAAGAAGTAGGGGGGCAGACTTTTGCAGGTACAATTGTAATCCTTTCTGATCAGATTTGAATGTTAAGTGTTCGTGTTATTTGGGGCTGAAGGTATTATCCAAACCAGGGTACTATGTGAATAACCTATATTTTGTTTCCATGGGTGCCCCATCTCTCCCAGTACACACATATATGAGTAAGCATGTGTGGAAGGGTATTTACATTGTGCGGTTAGAGTAGATTGGAAGAAGAACTTGTAGGAATGAATGTTTTGACAATCTAAACCCCAAGTAATATGCCATGCACAGAGACATGGAAGTGAGCTTGTTCAGTGTCATAAAACCTTATACCAGGGGTCTGCTCTCATTACTAATATTCTTCATCTCCTCAATCAACCTCTACTCTCCTAGTTTGTTTACTTTACTTTATTCCATCTATTTAGTCTCTTTGTTCTCATAGAAATAGGGAATGGCCATGAAATAGGCCAAAAGTTTAGCAGCATCAAGGCCCACTGACACCTTGGCCCACCGGGAGTTTTCCTGGTATTCCGGTGGGCCAGTCCAACACTGAGCTTGCATGCTCGTTGATGCCGGCCAAAGTATCAGGAGCCAAATTGGTGGCCAGGAGATCAGCTGGCGACCAGGGAATGAGGGTTCTGAGAAGGGGTAGGCAGAGAAGAGTTACATACCAGCCCCCTCCCCATTGCACCCAGGTACATGCATAGGCGGAGGGTAAATTTTTTGTTTGGGGAGGCAAAAGATGGGCCATTCATACACTGACCTAAAACTAATGTGAGGCTTAATGTATGTGCCACTGGAATGAAAATTAACCCCCCACAACTACCTCTAGCAGTTCTGTGGGTTCCAAATAAGGTCATATTATATAGGCTGTCCATGCATTTGTGTTCACAGATGTCCCCTTAACTTTAACAAAGGGGTGATATTTGCGAAGTGTTAAAAAGTGTTAAGCTTAGTGAGATGCGAGTAGGCCTTTAGCTTTTCAATATAGTACCTGTGGGAGTAAGATGAAATCTGCAGCAAATGAGTATTCAGTGAGGATCCTTCTTGTCAGTCCTCATTTCTGCAGTGTCTTAAGTTCCTAGTCTCTCCCCAACCCCATCTATATCTGTGATTTGATTTGCTAATTCTACTGTCTGTCAAGAAAGCACTGCTCTGATTTGGGAAAACCATAAGGAACCAAGATCTAATCAGAGTGTAGCTGTTTATAAAAGAACTGGAGCTTGAAAAATTGCAAGAAGATTCCTGCAATATTAAAGCATACCTCCCAACATTTTGGGAATAAAAAGAGGGACAAAAAAGAAAATATTTGGACCACACCCTTTTTGTGGCCACACCCCCTAATTACCATGTTTATTTTTAAAAATTTGGCAGGTTATGAAAGTTTGATCACATTTCTGTGTTTTTTTCCAGTTTTGCTAATGAAGGTGAATTGCCCTTTTAGCTTTGAGTCTAACTTTTCCCAAGAGACCTGTTATCTAAATTGTTACAATTACTTATTTGCTTATCTCAAAATTGTTACAAAAGTATCTTATCTGCACCTGGTTGCTGTTCTGGGCTCTCTACCAAAAGCCAATTATGTTAGAAACATTGTATATTTTTCTGGCTGTTCAGTGCAGAGAAAATCTTAACTTTTCAGTACAAACATGGGACTGCTGGTTGATCTGTTGAAAGCAGGACTGTCCTGCTGAAAAAAGGAAAACCAGCACAGAACAAGTGAGAAACTGAGTTTGGGAGGCTTAGCTTTCCCTAGCCTTATTGAAAATCTTCCTATGGGTATATGCCACAATTGCCTACCCCTAGTTCTAGGGTGGAGAGTGCAGTGTGTAAATTAGCATGCTTTTTATACACAGTCCAGTGTTTCCACAATTCCAGTGTAATTGTGACTGCATATAGTTACACTGCATTGCATAAGCCAAACTGAATGCAAGTTGCAGCTAACATTTTCAAAGTGAGCACTAGTGATGGGCGAATCCGGGGGGACAGCGAAAAATTCGCGAAATCGGAAAGGTCACGAAAATCATGAAATGTGGAAGTTTTTTCGCTAATTTTTGTGAAATCATTCGAATGGCACAATTTTTTAATGAAATCATTCGAATTTCACAAAAAATTTGTCTCATTCGAACGATTTCACAAAAAATTTGTGAATATTGCGCGATTTACAGTAACTAAAAATCTTGAGAATCTGAAATTGAAGCCGGCCACAAATCACGGGAATTCGCTGCAAATTTGAGCTAGCCAAATAAATTCCCCCATCACTAGTGAGCACTGCTTCACAACATGTGGCCTTAAAGTGTCATTAGCGTGTGATTCATTTGCACCTAGTGACACAATCCAAGGTGGGAACACTGGAATTACTGCCTTGTTGAGGATGAATGGAGCTCAAAGGTACCCTGCCAACATGACGGGGGCAGATTTACTAAGCTCGGGCGAAGGATTTGATTGCAAAGAATTTGATTTTTGAATTTTGTTTTTAGCTACTTCGACCATCGAATTTGTTAAATTTGATCGAATTGAATGAATCATCCAATTGAATCCAATTGAATCGAATAATTCGAATAAATCGTACAATTCAAATAAGAAAATCATTCGACGATTCGATGGTCAAAGTAATTGCCCTTTAAAAATTTATCAATTGCTTACTTCGCCAAATTAAACCTACCGAGCTTCCCATAGGCTTTTTATTCGTTTTTTTGATTAAATAGAAATCATCCGATTTTTCGAAAAAATCGTACGAATCGTAGAATTTGTACGATTTTTTCATGAAATCAGATATTTAGTACGATTCTTTTTGGATGATCGATATTCGATCGTTCCATAGATCGCATAGTGTTATCAAGGGCCTATACTGGACTAATGCATACATTCTAAATTAAGTACAGTATGCTTTTACTGAGCACAAGCATATTCAAAAGGCTTATTTTAAGCCATCTTAGCAAAGTGTAAAAAAACAGGTGCACCCATGGCAAGTGACCTGTTATCCAGAATGCTCGGGACCTGGGGTTTTCTGGATAAGGGATCTTTCTGTTTTGGGTCTTCATACCTTAAGTCTACTAGAAAATCATGTGAACATAAAATAAACCAAATAAGGATTAAACATATTTTAGTTTGGATCAAGTAAAAGGTACTGTTTTACTATTACAGAGATAAAGAAAACCATTTTTAAAAATGTGGATTATTTGAATAAATTGAGTCTATGGGAGACGGCCTTTCCATAATTTGGGGCTTTCTTGCTAACAGGTTTGCAGATAACAGATACAGGTACCTTACCTGTATTTTGCATTTGTTTCACCCTGTAGAGTAGTACAAATGAACCATCACATATTACAGAGCTTTATTGTCCTGGATCTAGAACAGTATCTTCTTTATTTGGGAAAAGCAGAATCCGTTACACATACAAAATGTTAGCTGAGGTTATCTGTCCAATAAAACACTTCTACTGTATTTCAGAATAATCTAAATAAGATTTATGTAAAAAAACAGTTGCAAGAGTTGTATGATTTTTGTTCATAAATGGGGTAGGGTCATAGATTGTAAGCTCCACTGGTACAGGGGCTGATGTGAATGACAACCAATCTCTAAAAAGCGCTGCATAAAAATCTTGGAGCTTTATAAATAAAGAACAATAATGATAAATAATAAATAAGCGATAACGCTACCAAATATCCTCTACTATACAATTTTCACTTCAAACTTTGATTAATATGCCCCACAAATTTCTATCTTTGCTAAAAGTGTAACAATCTTCTTGTTCCAGCTTGAAAGTACGTTTCTCAGAGGCCAAATATGAAATATCTAAGAATATATACTTTTATTGTTTTATTTTTGGCAAGCATCAGTGAGAACGGCAAAAAGAAATAAATTCAGAGATATACAGTGTAGACGTTGATCAATGTATCAGCTGTAGCCAAACATATGCCCATATGATTTATAGGTTGAAACAGGCATAAACAGACCTGGCCAGTTATACTCCCAGGTATACATTTTTAAAAAATATCTTTACTTTTTTTTAAAAATAATTTTTTAATATAATACATTAGAACAGTAGGTTCTTTATGACACATTTTTTTTTTTTTGCTCTATTGATAAATTTATATATCACTTAAATTATATTTTATGTACATAAAAGCCTCTGTGTAAGCCTAGCACTCTGCAAAGGGGCGCATTGTGCCACCATCATGTCCTTCTGGGGATTATACATTAGACCAGTGATCCCCAACCAGTAGCTCGCGAGCAACATGTTGCTCTCATTGTCCTCATAGCAGGTGCTTATTTTTGAATTCCAGGCTAGGAAGCAAGTTTTAATTGCATAAAAACTAATTATAGTACCAAGCAGAGCCTCGTGTAGGCTGCCAGTCCCAAAGGGGCTACCAAATAGCCAATCACAGCCCTTATTTGGCAACCCCAGGGACTTTTTCATGCTTGTGTTGCTCCCCAACTTTTTTAATATTTGAATGTGGCTCACGGTTAAAAAAGTTTGGGGACCCCTGCATTAGACTATACATTGTACATAGTAGGTGTCATGAAAAATAAACTAACAGACACTTGCCAGAACACTGGAGAGTAACCATCTGGCAACCCAATGGCAGCACAACAGCAACAAATCTGTCTATTCAAGTACAATACCAAAAAAAAAGTTTGCAAGTTCCAAAAAACGTCTATCCATAGTCCAAAGGAAACTCCAAGTTAATGGTGATTATAGAAATAATACTATTTACATATAATAAACTATTTCCAATATCTACTACTTACAAGCCACCAGCCAGTAAGGAAATGTGAGACTGACAAAAATAGCTCTGCGACTGCAAAAGAGCTGTTGTAGGGCACTCTACATACTGTAGGAACCTACATAGGTATTATAGGTAACAGGTAAACAAATTACCTAACAAGCCTTCCTGGCAGCAATGGTATAATAATGGCAGCTGTCTTTGTCTTTTTTTTCTTTCTGTAAAATTATGTATTCTATCTAAGAATTGTTACATTGAAGACATATATAAATAGAAATACATTTAATTAAAAGCCTCTAGTCATGTAAACAAATGTTAGTAGCTCAATGCATCTTCCATTCTTGTATTATGTATGAGAGCGGTGTCACTATGTTTGAATACACCTGTTATATAGGAGTTCTTAGCAAAGCTACCTGGTAACAAAATGTAGTGCAGGCTGGTTAGGTAGGATTTAAGACAGTTGTAAGAGGAATAAGAGTTTTTTTAAAATGTAATATCTGTTACGGTGTAAGGATTATGCCAACTTTCTGAATAAAAGGGCGGAGATAGTGGAATCCTATGGCCCCAGGATTTGCAAATTGCACCTCAACAACCATTAGAGGAGGAGAAGTCTGCTGAGTGCAATGCTAAACTGGTAAAGGGATACTGTCATGGTAAAACAAGTTTTTTTTCCAAAATGCATCAGCAAATAGTGCTGATCCAGCAGACTTCTGCACTGAAATCCATTTTTCAAAGTAGCCAACAGTTTTTTTTTATATTTAATTTTCAAATCTGACATGGGGCTAGACATACTGTATTGTCCCAGGTGCCCCCAGACATGTAGCTTGTGCTCTGATAAACTTCAGCACTGTTTACTACTGCAGTGGAAGTTGAAGTGATATCACCCCCCCCCCTTTTTATTAGTGATGAATTAGCGATGGTGAATCTGGGGCGTTTTGCTTCACTGAATTTTTCGTTAATTTTTGCCGTATCTCGTTTTGGACATGGGTGCCCACGTCCAAAATGAGATCCGGTGAATTTTCACCAAGTGAAATTTTACTGGAGTTTCGCAAATGTATTCGTCTGTGGCGAAATGCGGAAATCCACCACAAATTCGCCCATCACTAATAAGAATAGCACTCAATAGTAAAAATGCATGCCCCATTGTGACTCCTTCAGTTACATTGAGTAAGAGATACAATAGCCTGCCTGAAAGCAGTTCCATCCTGAAGTGCTAACGCTTTCTAAACACATGCCCAGGCAAAATGACCTAAGATGAATGTCTAAACACCAATGTTACAACTAAAAAATACACTTGTTGGGTTAGGGATGACATTTTACATGGTAAGAATGAATTATTTGTAGTGTAAACAGTGTAATTTAGAAAACAAAACTACACCATAAAAATCATGAAAGAATCCCTTTAAGCATATTGTACTGGGCATGTTTCAGGGGTAAATGCCAATCCTCTTATAAAGTGCAACATTTATATTTTTCTGTTGTTTAACATTTTTCAGCAAGTGTGTGCCTACAGAATGGCAGTCCCTCTGTATATCTGTCTTGTTTACTAAATCACTATTCTGTGGGCATTATATTTCCATTTGTCATATTTTGGGAAACAATTCATAAAATACAGGACCCAATATTTTAACACTATATCCAAAATTAGAACATGAAACAACTAAGTAAACAAGTATTTGAAGGAACATGACATTTTATTTTTCAGTTTCTCACTTTTAAGTTGCATCAGGGATCAGATAACATCTGCAAAGCTTATGCTTTAGCACACAGGCAATGTACTGTATCAGAAATTCAAAGATGAGGGTCCAGGTGTGGGATTCATTCTGATGCAGCCTCATATACCCTCGACAGTATTTATTATATTTATTATTTATTATATTGCTGTATTGCTGGCATGTGGTTTTCCAGTTAAATTTGTATTATTATGTAATCAGTGTTTGCCCATTAAATGCTGCAATGGACCTACTGCCCATTTAGTCGTCTCCAAAGAAATGTTTCTTCTGTCACCTGACTCCAGAGGGAAATTTAGTTGATTGATTTGATTTTCACATTCTTCCAAAAAAAAAAAAAAAAATGAATGGTGTGGAACATGTGTCCTTTTGGAGCACAGAAAAAAATATTACAATAAAAACAGCAAAAGGTCCCATTCAATAAATCAATTCTTTAGTTTACCTATAGGAGTAATAAAAGCTGCTTTGTGCCTTTTTATCCAGATGTACCACCATTTTCCAACACCCACCTGCCAAATTCTGTGAGGAGAAGTAGGTTGCTTACTTTTGGGTGGCTAGGGATTCCTCAATTTGGGGAAGAAGGTAGGCATTCCGGCAGAGTTTAAGACACCTGTAGTTGACACAAACCCATCTTCTTCCAGACCAGGACTATAGGGGTCGATTTGCATATTATATAAGTGAAATGCAGACTCATTAAGTGTCTCCAATATAATAGTAATATTAAATAAGAGGTGACCGCATACTCTAATAAACAAATAAATTAATTGAATAAAAAAACAAAAATATATAATTAGAGTGTGCCCTTTGTGTTTTGACCCATAAAGGGTCTTCATCCGCACATTATGGGGGAAATTCACTAAAGCGCGA
>CM044443.1:79680488-79692465 GCA_024363595.1 Xenopus borealis | reverse complement strand
CCCAAACAAAAAAATCACCCTCCGCCTATGTGGCTGCCATCTTTGAACTCCTCCTCCCAAGGGGGTGGGAAGCCATGCCCAATGCCATGTTCCAGTCCAGGAAAGGAAAATCTCGGTAATTATTTTTTACTATTTCTGTTCCTTCCGTATGGCAGTGGACAACAACGGGATGTACTGTACCAAAGAAAAACAACATAAAAGAGGGAGACGTTAAGATTTCTTTAGGATTTAATGCAGATTTCAAAACTGAAAGAGGAAAACAAGCTAGCAAGTACATCAAATGTGTTATGGTCAAGAAAAATATGGAAGGAAGAACACACTGGACCCCTGAAATGTATGGTTGAAAACGTGTAATTAATGAAGTGTTTTTGTCATGTCAATTATTTTTCCTGACCTCTCTTAGGCATCTGTTTACTCCCCTCTCACAAAGTACATTATCCAAATACACACACACGCTTTCAACATCAACCCATGCATTGCAGATTTTTGCTCACTAAACTTATGACCTATAATTGTCATGAATTTCATTTGTAGAAGAATTTGTACAATGCATATATTTGCATTATGCATATTCAATATATTGTTTGCAAACACCTGAAAACGTATGTCTCCTCATCTGCAAGCAGATCAAAATGTGCATTTTATAATCTGTGTAAGTACGGTATGGAATGTATTTGAAAATCTTGGAACAAGCCATTAATTTTTATATACAGATATGGGATCTGTTATCCAGAAACCTGTTATCCAAAAAACTCAGAATTACGGGAAGGCTTTCTCCAACAGACTCCATTTTATACAAATAATCAACATTTTCTAAAATATTTTTCCTTTTTCTCTATTCTATTAAAATAGTACTTAGACAAGTTATGAAGATCCAAATTAAAATCCAAAAAATATCTATCTGGAAAATGCCAGGTCCTGACCTTTCTAGAGAGCAGGTTCCATGGGGTATATTTATATACGAACGATCCGATCGTACGAATGGTATTCCAGCAGGACTTAGTCTCTGAAGCCTATGGGGAGCTTCCCATAGGCTTTTCTATTGTAATTCGGTAGGTTCAATTAACTGCAAAACTATAATTCCTTCGATCATCGAATGATCGAATTATCAAATATCCAATCATTCAATTTATTCAATATTCGAATAGGCCAAAATTACCTTTACGATTTCACGAAAAATTTGTACGATCATTATTCGATCGAACTTCGATCATTTCACGTGAATTTCGTAAATCGGCCCCCAAGTGTAAGGTTACTTTTTACACTGGCAGGGAAACAGCTTATTCAACCCCATATTATGAGCATTGGCAAAAGTTGTAATTAACCTGTCTGAACACAAAGGGAGGATTTTTGTCTAAAAATGCACTACAATCTGAAATCTGTCCCAGACATTGGCTGACTTAAGAGCTACTTATTGATGGACCCACACGCTGCATTGGTTAAGTACAAAGCCCAGACTATTTTGAAAATAATATGCATAGCACTTTCTTATTATCAAAATGATAGAAAAAGTTCAGTTCATCTACATTACTGGAAATCATGGCTAATTATTGGTTATTAACTGTCATTTATGGGAGATCTTATACATAGAAAGTAACGCGGATGTATTTTGGTTCCATTGCAAAAACAGTAGCTGCCTTTTTACTGCAGTTTTAAAGTAATACAATATAATAGTAGATGAGGTTGAGAAAAAAAACTTGCATACAACCATCAACAAAATTTGTGTGCAAGTGAAAGTAGCCAAACTGATCAGCTAGTTAATCCAGAGAAAGGGTGAAATGAATTGATACAATAGTTGCTAATATACGGCTATGGCATTTTAACTAATTGTATCAATGAAATTGTAACAGTTCAAATGCTCCTGGATCACTGAATTCCCAGAGACACTGACTTTAAACTTTAAACTACGATTTTGTGAAAACAGTAAAAAATGGAAAGTGGTTGAAAAAAAGTCTTTGTTTTTGGTGATCAATCTGGAAAGAAATGGAAAAAAAGTGTTTGGAAGGTGAACAACCCCTTTAAGGAAATAGTCCCCAATATCCAATCACAATGGTTCCATTGAACTAGTGTGATCTGCACACAATGGTACCATAATGGTTGTATCATACCTTCACACATTTTTCAGTATTAGCTAACACCTACCTGAATGGGTCACTTGTATAGAAAGAACAGAGGCGCCAAAAGGATATGAACGAATTTAAAAGCCAAAACTTGGTAATCAGAGGAGGCAGTGGTGGACTTACCTCCTCCGAGCAGACACAAAACAACTGTAATTATTGCAGTCAAAATTTATTAACAAACTACAATTGGAAGTCCACCACTGCCTCCTCTGATTACCAAGTTTTGGCTTTTAAATTCGTTCATATCCTTTTATCCTTTTGGTGCCACTGTTCTTTGTATACAATACTAAGTCCACCCTCGGTGGAGGGTTGATACCCTTTTTCTATCTACAGAGAGCAACTTCATAATCCTGAGTGGGGTCAGGACATTCTCCCCACCTGCCTTTACAGCAGTTGCCTATTGGTAACCCTGGTTTGCGAGTATATGTTATTTAGTCTTATTTCAATATCCCTTGCCAATATATATTACACTATTGGGGCTCTTGGTGTTTCTTTTGTTTATCTCTCTGAATGGGTCAATGGAACTACCATTGAACACTGATGGTATTTATTTTTTGTGAAATGTAAGTATTAAATATTCCCCACATACCAGACAAGCAGGTGGAGGATGAGCAGTTACTTTGTCTCTTGGCCATGATCCCCAGCAGCACCCCTTGCCCCTCCCCAAGACAAACTCAAATAGACACATTGGTCAGTCAGAGGATTTTCATTTTTTTTCTTTTAATTTTTCTTAAATACCTTTAGGCAAACAGGTTTGGGGAGGCTTAGCCTTCCCAAGCCTTAATGAAAATCCTCCTATACCTTTGCCGCAAGTCGCCGCACTTCACCAGTCTGCCGCTAATTCCCTAAAATTCAAATCTGCGCTCAGGGAGGTGAAAAGTAGCAAAGTTAAAAGTACAATAGAAGTATATCTTACAGCCACTACATTACACTACACAAGGAAACCTTTAATAAATAAAATAACGTTGTCCTATTGCCCTAAACATGTGCCCACTGTATAGCTGAGTTGCCATATGTTAGGAAATGTAGGGGAAGGAAGGATAACCCCCCAAAAATGACACTATTTTTCAGACCCTAAAAAAAAGACATGAGAGTTCTTTTGAGGCTTAGAAAAAAATTCAAGTTTTTTTTTCAAATTCCTATATATTGTATTGAACTTTGCCAGTCTAGCACAAAAGGGAACGTTCAGTAAAATGGGCATCTTAGTAAATTAGTGTAGTTACGTCCCTTCGTCAGTGCGCAACTTCGCCTGGCATAAGGGTGCAAAGTTGCGCTAGTCTATCTATTTCGCTAGCGAATTTTCACCAGGGACACTGTTAGCAAATCAGCGAATTTGCAAAATGATGTCACACTGGCGAATTAGCGCTAGCGGTAGATGATTCGTGCTTCGTATCATACATACACATACATGGCCATATAGACTACTCTTGTATTTAGACAATTAATATAACATGTATTCTCATAACTCTGCTCCATGGTGGTACTCCTAAATTATCTTAATTCATACTGTACATCAAATGGGAGGATTGAAATTGAGACCTACCAGGCATAAGAGTACCATGATATCCTAGCCCGGGCATCCCCAACCTTTTTTTACCCGTGAGCCACATTCAAATGTAAAAAGTGTAGGAGAGCAACAAAAAATCCATTGGGGTGATAAATAAAGGCTGTGATTGGCTATTTGGTAGCCCCTATATGGACTAGTGGCCTACAGGAGGCTCTGCTTGGCACTATACTTAGTTTGCAATTAAAACTTGCTTGCTAGCCTTGAATTCAAAAACAAGCACCTGCTTTGAGGCCACTGGGAGCAACATCCAAGGGGTTGGAGAGCAACATGTTGCTCACAAGCTACTGGTTGGGGATCACTGTCCTAGCCAATACAACCTTCATCCCTCTTTGTTGAAATAAAACTGGACAACACAGCTGAACCTATAGATCTTCCTTTCCTAAAACCAAAAAAAGGGGATTCCTGTAGGCACTTAGGGGCAGATTTACTAATGAATTGTTTGATTGAATCGTTCGAATGGAATGATTTTGCACAAAATTCTTCCAATCGCTTGATTCAAATGATGCGATCGAACGGTTCAAAGGATTTTTATTTAATTGAATATGGCCATTTTTGATCTAAAACGTCCATAATCGATCGAAAATTACCCCCCCAAAAAAATTAGATGGTCGAATTTCTACGTTTTTATTCCTAGGACTTAAATTTCTGGACAGGTTCTAGGAGGTCCCCCATAGGCTAAAGTGGCAATTCGGCTAGTACTTCAAAATTAAAATTTTTAAATTTTTTCTTTTCGAATCGAATTTTGGGCTATTCAATAGTCGAAGTAGCCCAAAATTACTTTGAAATTCGAATTTTATTTGAATATTCACTTCGACCTTAGTAAACGTGCCCCTAAGTGAACTACCTAACAATATAACTTTCATAATAGGACTTTCCATTGTCTTCTCAATTTTTTTCAATGGGCCAAGCATCTTGCTTATAGTTCTTACAAATTTCACATACATAAAAGGGCTACCATAAAGCAAACACTGAACAATTTGTCACAAGCAGGGTCCCATTTCTAAAGAGGCAATTTCCTTTACTACAGGTTTATCTTGTAATCGTGCTACTTTCCCATCAGAACTTTGATTGTATGAAGTAATAGACCCACCTGTAGTGAATGAAAATTAGATAACGCTTACTGGTAATGATTTTAGATTACAAAGTATCATTTGAGGCTGTTGATCGAGTGCATAGCCGTATAAGTAGGTAATTATCCCTGAGAAGATGTAATGGTATTTAATTATTGCAAGAATTAGTATGTGTAATTACTCAAACTGTACTTAAAAATAATGGAAAGTTGTGACCTCTTCTGTGGAAGCCTTCCGAGACAGAACTATATCTCTTTCATAATCATTTCTGTGCTGGTGGTCTGCTGGCTGGAATAGTTTAGAAAATCTGACAGCAAAACAGAACACATTGGTTTATTAATGCTACTGATTTAATTATGGCTTGTATTGTCTTAACCCATATAGGTTTAAATGTCTATTAAATTAGTTCCTGCTACATCTACTAGTAGCACACTTCTGTTTCTTCATGTCCTATATTTGTCTGTCTTTCTGCCTCCTTCTCTTTAGCTCTGTGCATTACATATCCTCATAAAATGTGCATGTGTTATCTCACTCTTACTTTTACTTTTTTGCAGTATTTATAAAAAGTAGTCTCTCTCTCAGTCTACACTGCTAAAATGTTAAAGCATTATCTCACAAAACCATGTCTTACTACTTCAACCTCCTTCTAACCTGTCTCTATGCCTTAAAGGGTTCTTCTTTTTATTCATCCCAAATGCAGCTGCATTGATAAAAACTGACACTTTTGTTCTGCAATTCCTACCTTCATAATGAAATCTGTTCTGCTGAATTGTACATCTACAGCAAATCACTAAGGGGCAGATTTATTATGCATCAGTATTTTTACAAACGGTAAAAATGCTTAATGCTCAGGAAAAAAAATACTAGTGTTGTCAGATTTACCAAGCCCTTTTCTGCATCAATAATCTCTCTGTTGATTTAATTTTAACGCCATGTTTGTTAATTCTCCAGGATTAAAAATTTGGCTAGGGGGCACATTTACGAAGAGTCGAAGTGAATATTCGAATAAGATTTCAATTAAAAAAATTAGAATTTTGAAGTAATTTTGGGCTACTTCAGCTATCGAATAGCCCAAACTCCTATTTGAATAGAAAAAAGGTCGAATTTTTTAAGTACTGACTGTTTAAAATCAACACTTGGCCAGCTTAAAGCTGCCGAATTGCCATTGTAGCCTGTGGGGGACCTGCTAGAACCTGTCCTAAAAATTTTTCTAAGTCCTAGGAATTTGAAGGATTTTGCTCAAAATCAACGATTTTTATCGAAATAGGTTCATTTTTCTCACAATCCTCCACATATGCTGCTCTTGTATTTTTCTTGGCCTGCCAGACCTGGGTTTTACAGCAACTGTGTCTATGGCCTTCCATTTCCCGATTACATTCCTTACAGTTGAAACTGACAGTTTAAACCTCTGAGATAGCTTTTTGTAGCCTTCCCCTAAACCATGACACTTAGCAATATATGTGTTTAGATCTTTTGAGAGTTGATTTGAGGATCCCATGCTGTCACTCTTCAAACAGAAGCACAACTTGCAATTAACCACCTGATTGGACCTGCCTATGAAGTTCCAGGCCTAACAAGCTAATCCAACAATTTGGTGTTGCCAGTAATCAGTATTGAGCAGTTACATGCATTCAGATTAGCAAAATTGCAAGGGTACCCAAATGTTTGCACAGTTCAGCCCACTAACACACATGTACTCCCACTAAGTATGTTTAGGTATTTCCTCAATGAAATCACTCATGGTTTCTTTCATTGAGCACAAGTGAGGAATGGCACAATATAACCCCACCCCCATGTGTTTCCCTAAAACATCTTCTTTTTAATAAAAGAAGTCTGGCTAATGCAACCAGCTGGGGGATATAGGATTAAGAGATAACAGAATGCTTTCGATATGTAACTCCAGTCTTGGCTTTTAAAGGATTTTATATGTCTAAAGCCAGAAGGCAAGATGGATTTTTTTCAAGTTAATAAATTCAATAAGATTATTTTTTTTTATGTTGCCAGAGGCCTTTATAAAAGGTATTAAATCAATTTGGTCCCTGACATCCAGTTTATAAAGGAATATATTGAGTAGGTCTAAGGATTCTTTGTTTTTTTAGAAGCTTAAGATCCTGTTCTAACAGCATGAATATTTTAGAATAGTATCATTCTAGGGGTAAGAACTAAACATCCTGATGCACATTTCTATTCCTTGCAGAACTGTTTTGTAAATATAGCAATATATTTATTAGGACTTTCAACATTCAATACTGAAATTATTACAATTGCAAATGGATTTGTAATAATTGTCTTGAGTCTTCTTTCCAGCCAGGGTTGTACTTTTCAGTTGATATGTTCAACTGTGTGTCTTTTATTCAACTTGCTCTTGTGTCAGTGTTCAAGTCTCCCATTAAGTCAGTGCTGTTCTTAATTTGTCTTAATTTGCTAAATCGAATCAAAAGGACTTGCACTTTGTAAATATTAATGTTGGTAGTTGGGGGTGATCAATAACAGGCTTTAGTTTTTTTCTTTACCAGTATCATTACTACACATTTGTATACAATGGAACTGTTTATATTATAAAAACTTAATTGTAAGAGAACAGGTTGTAGGAACATAGACATATTGTTGAGGCAGGTGATGCTAATGCACTGATGGGGTGGCTTTTCAGCTCCTGCACAAAAAATGAAAGTAAATGTTTGAGTGATTGAAATAGTAAAAAAATTACTAGGAAAGGAGGAAAGGATGCTCCCCCTTAATTTACCTGATATTAACTTGGACGCTTTAAATAAATTATATGATGGTGCATGTGTTTTCTAATAGCTGTAAAGATGGAACAAAGATTGGATTGACTTTAGCCTTTTTACATCTAATTGAAAGGCATAATCATTGGGATAGGATTAATCAAGTCTCCTAATATTAAAGTATAATTGTTATGGTCATTAGAGGGTGCTGTCCCTTTTTCTTTATAAGCATTGTTTGCACTTATTTGAATTATGCCTATGATTAAGGGTGGTTACACCGAAACAGGTAAGACTTTAGCCAAGAAGCAATGTAACATTTAAGCAGAGATAATAAAATAAATATCAATGGAAAATGGAGTTGCTGCTCACTTATTCTCTTGAGTTATTTGGATTAGTTTCTGATAGAAAATGGAGCTTTCCCTAAAGATATATTATACTCTGTCAATAAAAATCTGACTCTGTCTAGAGCAAGAAAGGAGAATGGAGAAAGACAGATGCTGAGAGTTGGAGAGTATCTTCATTATTTCGTAAAGATTTTTTTATTTATTTTATTTGTCAGCATGATGAAGCTTTTAGGGGCAGATTTATCAAAGGTTGAGGTGAAAATTTGAATATCAAATTAATATGACTATCTAATAGGCCAAAATTAGTTTTGAATTGAAAAAATTAGACTATTCGAAAATCGAAGTACTGTCTCTTTAGAATCTTCAACTATTCGCCACCGTAAACCAGCTGAATTACTGCTTTAGCCTATGGGGGACCTCCTATAACCTATATAGAGTCTTTTGGGTAATTTTGAGAAATCAAAGGTTTTTTGGGGAAATCTATTCAAACAATTTAACCGTAAGATCCATCCAAAAATTTAAAAAAAACACTTTGACTGATGAATCACCCGTAATTGTTTATTTTTATTAACGTTCCCTTAACAATGTATTTGTTAGTAACTTAAACATATATTTTTCTTTATGCAGCTGCATCCAACACATTTGCTCCATGATTTCAACTAATTGGCTGATTCCAGCATGAGTGAGCAATTTGCAATGTGCTACTCGCAATGGGTTAGTTGTGAAAAGAACTTGACACTAATGAAACTAATAGACTAATATACCATTTGTATCTCAAAAATAATAAGACACGTATTACTAAAACCTGATTGTGAAAAATAATAATTAATAAATCAATACAGTTAAGTGGATTTACCACATTCCCCTTTTAAAATGAGATGTTGTTTCTCAACCTACTGATTATGAGTTAAAGCCAAAGGCCATCGTGTGAGCCAAGCAGTGCAGTGCAATTGTAAATGACTTCACAGTGGATTTTCTCAGTTGTCCATTGGATGTTAAATACAATAAGAGCAGTATTACGGTTATAGGATCCATTATGCAGAAAACCATTATCCAGAGAGCTCAGAATTATGGAAAGGCTGTCTCCCATAGACCCCATTTCATCCCAATAATCACAGTTTTAAAAAAAATGATTTCCTTTTTCTCTGTAATAATAAAACAGTACCTTGTACTTGATTCAAACTAAGATATAAGTAATCCTTGTTGGAGGAAAAAACTGCCTACTGGCTTAATTCAATGTTGAAATTATTTTCTGGTCGACTTAAAGGAGAACTCAACCCCCCACTAATAAAAAACCTTACCCAGTACCCTACATGGTTCCTCCTCTTTGCTTCCCCCCACCTGCATAGGTGATAACACCTATAAGTGCCCCTAATCCTTTACCTGCAGAGTACAGAGTAAATGGGCACATATAGATGTTCTCACCTATGTGGGGGGCATGGAGGCGGGAATATGTGTAGGGGGGGTTTCTTAGTGGGGGGCTTGATTCCTCCTTAAAGGTATGATGATCCAAATTACAGAAAGAGCATTCTGGCTAACGTGTCCCATACCATATATAGCAATTAGCCATTATTAGTTTGTGATAACTAGTTTAATGGTACCCTGCTTCTGACAATTATTTTCAATCTTTTTTAAAAACTAACACTGACTGGGTTCTGCAGTGCTTTAGAAACAGCAAGCAATTTTCCGAAGTGAGGATGGAGAAATGCTGTTCATGAAATACAATGAGGATGAACCTGATGTAGCTATTTTTCTAAACTGTTGAGAAAGGTGAACTTCTCCAGTAGGCTGTGTATTGTATACAGATTTAGGAAACAACTGGGTATGTTCTCGCCCCACATCTGTTCAATCACATGAGCAAACTTCAAATTGATGCAGGACAGAATGCACAAGAGATTTCCTGAGTGTCACATTCAAACGTAAGGTGTGGCTGGGCAATGTGGTGCCCTAGGCCAAGGCCTTTATGACCTTGCCAAAATCCAGGCCTGGGCTTTGTCAAAGCATTATGTTTCAACACAATCAGTTCAAATACAGGTATAGGATCTATTTTTCAGAATGCTTGGGACCTTTGGTTATCTGAAGCTCTCCTATCCCAACTAATATGCATGTACTATGGATATTGGTCAGTCCAGGGATCAGAAAATTTAGAAAATGTAATCTGTCAATGCAGCATGTCGGACAGTACAAAGGGCATCAGCAGATGAGGAAGTGAAGAAGAGCTGCCGCTCTTGATTCCCTTCAGTTTAATTCCACGTGAATAATAATTATGCTGTTCCTTTTGCTCTGATTCTAAATT
This sequence comes from Xenopus borealis, assembly GCA_024363595.1. NCBI lineage: Eukaryota > Metazoa > Chordata > Amphibia > Anura > Pipidae > Xenopus > Xenopus borealis. Next base: position 79,682,345 of record CM044443.1, on the reverse strand, counting down.
CAGTAATGTAATGAAATATTCTGACTGTGAACTGTTTCAGTTTTATGCAAAATATATTTATCTACATTGCTGATCTGTTGATTGATGTGTCATTCCTATTTCATTCACTCTGTAAAAGCTGCTCATATATACTGTATGTCTTCTTTCCGGGCATAACTAAAAGAACAGCACAAAGCCTTCTACTATTTAAGATGTGTTGCTTTGTTTGAGAAAGGAGCATGCCTCTAAGATGAAGCAAAATAGAAACCTGTTGTTTTTCTTAATGGCCAGTGGCTACAAGTCTTATGTAACAGTTAAAAAAAAGCTGTTTCCTTAATACAGAGTTATGCCTGTACTAAACCTTATTATAGTATATAACAACATTAATAAAGCCATTTAATTCCAGTAAGGAATGTCGTACATATCTGAATTGCCTTTCATACAGAATAAACTACAACTGGATTATTATTTATATCATTAAGGATCCCACCCACTGGTAGGAGTATGAGAGGACGATTTAAAAGAAATTTTATTTTTGCTCCTCCCTAAGCATCTTTTACTCTTATCCCTGTGAACAAATATGAATTATCTGTACCTTCCAGATAACTTCTCCATTGTGCCCATAGCTCTCCGAAGTAGGTAGCCATCATTAAATTCCAGTTACAATGATTCTTCAGTGATCATCCTTCATATGAGAACTACACCAGTCATGCTGTTATCAAACACAGTGAGATTCATCTGCAGTTTTGGCTTGTGTTGTTATTATACTGCAAATTTCAAGAAAATGGACAATTATGTAGCTATTCAAAAATGTGTTGAATATCTCACTCAACCACTGCCTGAATAAAGTACACACAACAGGTAGGATCCTACTTGAGAATAGTCTTGAATGAAGTGGCCTGCTGCCTCTGGAGAGTGTGGGAAAATGGTTATTAAGCAATGTTCTTGAAGTATCCATCCATGATATTGTTGGACTACAGCCCCAGCATGATTTAACCATAGATAATATATTACAGTATGATAGGAGATGAATTCCAATTTTTTTTATTATGAACCACTTTTATGGAAGGTATATCTCCCCTTTAATTACCAGTGTACTGCAGTGTGACATTGGCATTGAAAAGGTCATATGTTAGAGTTTTTTTTTACCTCGAATGACCTAGAAACTCTAATAGTATCTTACATAAGAAGAAACTCGAAAAAACCCAATTCTGAAAGTTCGAGTTCCGCAACCTGAAAACTTGAATTGACTGAGTTTTCGGCAGAAAAAACTGGAATCGATCGAATCGAGTTTTCAGTTCGAGTTTCCAGCCAAAACCCTACGAAAAAACTTGAACATCAAGCATGCTGTTAAACTCTTCAAATGGTCAATGACTTCTACACAGCGTTGGACTTGCTGGCGGACGCCCCTAGGCTGTGCAGTGGTGGTGCCAAGCCGCGCAGTCCTAGCGCCCGCCTGCACTAACGCACACTGCGCAAGAGCACCTGTGCACAAGAACCCTTAGCACTGGAGCACCTCGCCACAAATCCCGGCCTACTTCTACAGGTTTTAGCTATTTCAAGCTATTTCTAGAGTCAAGGTATATTAAATCTTCGATCATGATTCGATTTTTTTAATTTTTTTACCTGAAAATGTGAGTTTGACCAAAAAATACTTGAATTTTCTTGAAAAAACACTCAAATCATAATAAATCTGTAAATGAGTAACTAACTCCATACCTTTCAGTATTCTAAAAAGTTTATGAACTTTCCTAGTCCAACTTACTGTTGCCTGTTTTTTTATTAAGTTGTTATTATCAACTATTTATAAAGTGCCAAAATGTTTTGCATCTAAGATGTTTATTATCTCTAAAGGTATGGAATTCATTATCCGGAAAG
>CM044443.1:79648349-79673316 GCA_024363595.1 Xenopus borealis | reverse complement strand
AAAACAGTCACAAATATATAATAGAAAGTAATTGAAAAAAATCATTATTTCTGGTGAACTAGCTGAAAATGATTGAACTGAAAAAAGTGGAAGGTGAGCAACCCCTTTAACCGTACCTTATTATGAGATTTACAGGGTTTTATTTTCACTGAATTAAAGTCAAACCTTTGACCTTGAAAATTGAAATAAAACATGTCGAGATTGGAGAAGCTAAAGTTGTAAAAAAGACACAGGTACATTTATTAGGAAGGTCAGGTTCTGTTTAAAACCTAGGGACTTCATTAAGCAGGAGAGATAAAACTGAATGAGACAAGCTTCGTTTGGTTTGTTTCTATTTGGTGAGAATTGCATGCACCATTTAAAGATTAATTGGACCAGAGAAGCTGATGCAAAGACATGTCAAAAATGGAAATATTTTTTGCATTCGATAATAGTTTAATGAATAAATCATACATAAATCCCTGCTGGAAGTCTAGATCCGTCACAGAACAGAATGTCTTAATGATATGTATAATACTGGGAAAGGCAGTATGAAGTAGAGCAGAATAGGCAGAGTATGTAAATAAGGTGTATTTAAACTTTTGTGGCTGCACTGTGTTATGTGCAGTGTTCCCTCTATGGGGTTAAACATACCAATAACAAGTTTTATATACAAAGTATATACAATATGTGTTATGAATAACATTATACATAATTGATTCCTAAGAGTAAAATCTCTTTGGAGAAGTACTGAATTGAATTACTACCCCTGTTTGGCTGCCTCCATTGCTAAGGAACTTGTTTCTATAAAATATATCACACCTTCTTAATCAAAATACAATCTTCGATAGTGATGAGTAAAACTGGCCCATTCGCAAAAAAAATTGCGAAACCAAAGAAAAATGAGCAAAATGACGTAGACCTGCGGACAAAGGATTTCTTTACTGTATGCCTGGGATACAGGTATTTGGAAAATATTACTTTCAGTATATTGCATAGTGATTGCACTAAAATAGCCATGCAAAGTGGCACTATGGTAGTTTAAGTGACCAATAAAATATATTTCTCCTTACGTAGACTTGAAAGTATGAGTCAATGTTTGTGGTTGAGGTGTTTCAGTCTGGCAGCAGGTGCAGATTATGAACTGCTTCAATTTGTTACATTAGTTGATACATTTCTCAGCAGCATCTCTGTAGAACATAATAAGCAGATAAGCTCTGTAGAACATAATGGTGTTATTTGTTATCCACTATTTAACCTGTGCCATATTGCCTTTTCTGCCATTGCTACACAGCAGCTTGTTTGTATGAAATATGGTATGAACTATAGTATGAACTATAGTAGTTTTTCTAAAGCAAGCAGGTCAAACCTACAAGATATTTTCATTACTTTAAAACACTGTTCCTTTAACTCATGCACTTGAGCAACATCTGCACTAACCAAAGGCAGTGGTTTCTGTTTCTCTAAGGGGTACAATTTTTCCTCTAGCACTTGCACCACTGCTATTGGTGAAATAGATTTTTTACCCCAAATATTCTGTATGCATCAGTGTTCACTGGTCTCAGAATGTGTGTCTATTAGTGAATTTCTCCCGTTTCGCAAAAAAATTGCGAATTTCCAGCAAAATTCACAAAATAGTGAAAAATTAGCAAAACACAGATTCTGATGCTGTCATCAATTCACTGGTGGTAAAATTGACAAGGGCGACAATTTGGCGTGCACCTATTTAGGGTAATTAGACACTGTTGAATTTTTGTGGCAGTTTTACAAATCTATTCACCAGCAGCGAAACACGAAAAATTGTAGCGAATTCACCCCTGTCGAATAAATTTGGCCATCACTAGTGCCTATGTGCGTTACGGATTCTGTTTCCCTTCCCCGTGCTCTGCATTTTAACAGAGTTACAATTAATCACGACATGCTTCTTTAGTGTGTATCTGACAAATATTTCGAGTATATTAAAAGAGAGAAATAGATAGTTGAACCTACCAGAATAAACATATTTATGTTACAACTTGCTCTGTAAAATCAATGGATTCATTTAGATACATTTAGCATGCATCACATTAGATTCAAATGCTTGTGTCTAAAAGCCCTAATAAAATTAAGGGACAAATGTGTTCTTCAGGGCAAGAGACAATAAAATATATATTTACAAGGAAATTAAAAACCATTATAGAAATTATGGAAATAAGATGTCTGGAAAGAAGATGTGCATCTGGCAACTGATTAGTGATTTACAATGTCATCTGATTTTATGGGATGAGTTATAAAATGTGGAAGGAAAATAATGTTATATATGTGTGTGTGTGTTATAGGAAGAGGTTCCAGTGATTTAATAAACATTTTCACAAATTTTTCCCACCTCTGTAGTCAGGTTGAAAACAGTGGCCTCATCCTCTTTCTTATTGACTTTATAAATCTGAGCAGAGGTCTGTCTGTCATCTATATATCTGCTTTAGAGGGCTTGTTTGCATAAACTGGAATCAGCAACAGACCAATTTAGTGGTTTTGATCACTGCTGTTTTCAGTCTGACTACAGCAAAACACCAAAAGGGTAATTTAAGAAGACCCAGGTTCGAGGGCATAAGTACTTGTGGGGTGCAAAATTGTGACCCGTTAGTGCTTGTTTTAAAAGCACTTGCAAACAGGATCATGCTACTTTCGCATATGAATGACGAGCCAGTTAGGGGAAAGATAAGGGGTAAGAGGGGGAGTGCCCACATTCCTTCCACACCTCAAAAATACAGAACTGCCAAAAACAGTTCTGTATTTACAGTATATGGGGGGCCTTGTGCTCCATTCCAGAGCTCAAGTATCACATCTACTTATACAATGTCAGTCATATTGAGATTGTCAGCCAATATTACATTATAATCAAACTTTCTGCCCCAATCATTTGACCACAATATTCTTGTACCTGTCTGTGAGTAGCTAATAGCTAGGGGGGAAATCACCCTGGTAAAGGGAAACAAATTGTGGCTTCCTATAAAACAGATTTCTTGCTGAATAGTATTTCTCAAATATTTGCTTTGCAGCTCAGAAAACGTTAATCACAGCTGTCATTTAAGTTTTTATGAGGGTTTTATTCAATTTTTATCACAGCTGAATGCAGAGATAGCAATGAAACTATAGCTATATGTGCCCTGTAATAGTTTGCTCACCAGGATATACCTTTTTCCCGCAGTTATGTTTTCATTCAGAACATATAGTTGTTCATTAAGACAGGCAGAGTGGAAAGTTTCCTATATGCACCAGCTGCCCAAATGATTTCAGTTTATGCACTGTACATTTTAAATATCTGATTCATGGGGAGAAATGGGAATCTGGCCAACCAATTTAAATTCCTACAGAGAGAGCTGCAAAACAAAGAGAAAAACATGAGAAGCAATGGTAGACAAATATGTTTTCAGCAAGTCCTATCTATATTGGTGAGACAAATTTCGAATTCATGTGAGTTTTTTCAGGGTCAGACTGGCCCGTTGAGACACTGAGAAAAAACCCGGTGGGCCAGACCCCGATCTCCTGGACCTATAAAAAAACAAAACAATTTGAGGCGCTGCCCACCGATGTGCGGCTCTGTGTGGTGTGCGGCTCCATGCGATTCCTATGCATGCTGTGCGGCTCCTGTGCATGCATGCGCAGCTTTGCAGATGGAAGCCCCCAGTCCGACCCCGAGTTATTTTTTAAATGTAATACATTGGATTGAACTAGAAATTCATTTAAAATATCGAATTGTTAAAACTCGGATGAATTTTACCGATCTGAAAACTCAAAAAGAATTATACAAAACTCGATTTGAGGTTTTTTCTGGAGAAAGGCTAAAAACATCTCCAAATTGATCCCTGAATCTCTCCCATTGACTTATACATGAATTTGGCAGGTTTTAGGTGGTGAATAGTCAAATTTTAATTCTTAAAGGGGACCCTTCACCCAAAAAAAATTATTCCAAATTCTGCTTTATCATGTTAGTCAAGCAAAAAGAACTTTAATTACACTGTAAAAAATATTTGAACTGTGTTTCCTTCTATCTGGGGATTCATAATTCTAGCAAGCAGACAGGAGCCATTTTGTGGACACTGTTATTAAGGGAAGCCTTGCATCAATTCAAAATCTTATTTGTGCACCAGAATGGGGGGACCTGATGTCCATCCCTATGCACTGGTTACACAATTAAATTGTGAAAAGAATGGGGGGATGTGGGGAGTGCAATTACATCTAGAAAGTGCAGGCCCGGATTTGTGGAGAGGCCACCTAGGGTGGCAGGATTTACGGGGCGGCATGCTGCCGAACCACACCCACATTGGTTCAGAAATTTAAATTTCCCATGTGCCAATTCCCATTGCTCCATTCTGATGATGAAAATTTGAGCAAATAAAAGGGAGGGGACAGGGGTGACAAATGACAACGGGCCTAGGGGCGCCCGCTATGTAAATCCAGCCCTGAGGAAGTGCTGAATGGAAAGTGAAAGTAACTGTCTGCCCCACCTCTATGCCTAAGGCATAGAGGAGGGGCAGACAATATTTGATTGACAGCTGAGATTTTTAAACGCATTTACAACAGTTAAGAATGCGTAAATAAAAAGTTTGGATTTCATGTTCAATCTGAAATGGACTTTTATTATACAGATTTTTATGTCTGGGTGACAGGTCTACTTTAAAGGGCCAAAATATGATACATCTCGAAAATCTTATTATAATTAAAAAGAAAAAAAAAGAAAAAATGAATCGAGTTTGGATAGTTTCCTAGACGAATGACGAGTTTTGACAATAAAAAAATTCAATAATTCTGCCCCTTAATCAGTACCTTTGTTGACATACATTTCCAAGCAATGAGTCAAGGTAACCCTGTTCTGTTACAGTGAAAGCCTGCTGCTCGCTAGCATAGTCTGTCTAACTAAACAATTTAATCAGTTTCTAGGGGTGTTCAGAAAGAGATATGGACTGTGATTCTATTTCATTATAAGCATCTTGTCTATTTATTCCAAGACCAAATTCATCAAGAACATTACAATCCTGCACAATTTTGTGTGGCTGAAGCTGTATGGAATTAAGCTCATACTGGGAATGTACTTATTGAATGTTAATGTTACAGTCTGTGGAGGATTTGTGCAGTTTATTTTCCTACATTCTGGTAAGTGCCTTGCTAATGAATGAACGGATATTAGAGACGGTTTATCAAGCAGATTGCTTCCTAAGTATGAAGTTACCAGGGAAAGCAAAAATGATTCTGTCACAACTGGCTGCATTTTAATATATCTGCCTCAGCCTTGCTTCCTTGCTGTGAGTAACGAGTGAGTTATATGACGTGCTCCAAATATCCATACATGTGTCATATTCAGTGATTGAACAAACCAAAGAGCCACATTCAGAGAGAAAGGTGCTATGCACTTTAGCAAAGCCTGTTTTTTTAAGAAAGCAGGTCGCAAGTAGGGGTGGCAAAGCATCTGAAAATACCAAATGCATTTGGTTTTAACAGGTAAGTTTCCATACATTGCAGTTTTTCTTAAAACAAACTAAGATATTTTGAATCCTTATTGGTGGCAAAACAATCCTGTTGTGTTTAGTTTAGATTTAGCACTCTGGATAGAAGGTCCCACAGCTGTATACGTATATTGTTAATTATGGCATTGTATGGGATCTGTTATCTAGAAACCCATTATACAGAAAGTTCCAAATTACAGGAATGTCATCTGCCATACACTTCATTATAATCAAACAAATATTTTAAAATTATTTCCTTTTTCTCTGTAATCATAAAAAAGTGCCTTGTACTTGATCCCAACTAAGATTTAATTAATCCTTACTAGAATCCCCTATTGGGTTTGATTTATTTTTAAATCCTTTCTTAATACACTTTAGCTATGGAAATCCAAAATTCAGAAAGATCTCATATCTGGAAAACCCCAGGTACCAAGCATTCAGGATAACAGGTCCCATACTTGTATGCTGTTCTCTTATTCTCTATCTGTAATTGTTTGAATTAAAGTGCTGTGTTTAAAAGTATTAAAAATACATGAATACAAATGTACATACACATATTAAGTGACATTGCTGGTATCTTCTTAGTGAGCAGTCTATTCTGCTCCAAGCTTGTAGTTCCCCTTAGAATCTGCAGTTTAGATTCCAAAAGGAAAACCCACTTCCATCACTCACAAGTGTATAGTCTTTGAAATGCTGCAAGATTGCATACATGCTAAAATACACATAGGGAGGGTTATTTACTAAAATCTGAATTTATCTCATTGTTTTAATTAAAAAAACCACGACCAAACTCTCAGTTTTTGCCCAAAAAGCCAGAAATGATCAGATTTTCGGACTAAATCCAGACCACAATGACTTCAAATTAGGGACTTCCGCCATTGACATGTCTCAGCAGGTCTGAGATGGCAGATTTTCAGAATCAGGCGTTTTGCTGTATCAGGATTTAAATAAATCTAAAAAAAATTGAGTTCGAAAAAAAAGATCAAAAAATTTTTGCCCCAAAAAGCTGGACCAAATAAATTCTGAGTTTAGTAAATAACTAAAGTAAATAACTGAAGTGACACCAAAAAAACCATTAAAACTTATACAGAACCAGTTAAATATTACTGTAAACTGCCATGTTCGTTCTAAGCAAGGTTTCAAACTCAACTTAAAGAAGTATGTGTATAAATATAGTGTTGTGACATCCACTTGTTTTAAAAAAAATTGACATTTTGAATGTAGTGTACTGGGTTATCAACTAATTGGTCTAGTTAGGAAGCCCAGTATTTAGCACTGTTACATATCCTTGCATTGAAATAAGTAAGCTTTTGCTACGGGATAAGTAGAATGGGAGACACAGTTTGATTGATAACTTTGTAGCTTCTGGTGGAATCCATCCTTAAGATGGCCATACATAGCCCAATGCTCAAGGTGTCTCGCCAGATGGCATAGACAAATACTGTATTACAGCCATATGGGTACATGACCAACTTTCTATTGTTCTGTTTGTTGGTACCATGGGTTGGTAAACTCCATCTATATACTTTCTTCTTTATACAACCACTTCCTATAATATAAGCTATTTCATATTACACCTGCCAATACACCCAACAATTTGATTTACCATGTATATATAGTTTTAACATCACTATACTACCATTGTTTCATTGCTTCTCTGGACCTTTAAGTAATGTAGAAGCTTGATTCCTATGTTCCCCTAAAACTCTTTTTTCCTACCAACTGCTGCTCATTGCATTGATCTGTCAAACTATATAAGGTGTAGACCTCTGCATATTGCTGTAACTTTATTTGAAAAACAATTCATTGGTCATGAAGTGGCCATTCTTATATTTCAGCCTAAGACAATTACTATTGGACTGCTACTTTCCAATCAATAAAAGCAAACCTCAAGCAACAATGGCACATAATTGAAATTTAAAAGGAGATGCTAAAATTGATCAGCAATTATCTCCTTCCTTAGTTCTTAAAGAAGCATCTGTCTAGCTAGGATATTAATGGTGCAGTGATGGTGGGCCATGGGTCAGCCTAATTAATGCTGATGATTTGGGAAAATGGGTAATGTTCCATGGGAGGGACATTCGCACTATTCTATAAATACAATGCAACTTGTAATTATAAGCTTGTGATGGCCCTATAATTCGATATGTGCTGCTTACAATAACAACAGCTGCAACACAATCAAGCAACAATAATTTATAATAGCACATTAGTATTTTGTGTACTGAATGTGTTTAAAGCATCTGTAATATATAAAGGGGCAATGACATCAAACAATTATTTAATCTTGTTTAGAAAACTATTTAAAGATCCCCTTTGGGGGTTGCTTCTAAAAGAAGTAACATGCAAATTATAGGTTTAGGAAAGACTCATAAAGAACTTTCCTGATGGATCATTTTTCTTCAAGCAACTATGGTCTTCTGTTTTAATAATGGTGACTAATTCACTAGAGTCAGGCTTTTTGGCTCCTTTCAGTCCTTCTCCCTAGCTAGGCTCGGTTTTCCTTTTCGCTGCTCTCCCTTAGAAGTCATGTTCCAATATCTTGCTCTGATGAGATCTAACAAGATGGAAACAGGCTGTCTGCAAGTTTGTATATATGGCTCAGAACCATTAGGCTGTATCTGTGCTATAAACCAGAGGTTCTGGATCTATAGTTGGCCACAGGGACATAAAAGAGTGATTTGCATGTCTCTGCCTATGATGTCTTATGCAAGGATTAAAACTCTCATTTTGGTATCTAGGCAATGCTGTACAGTATGTGTATGGCATGAGACAAGTAAATACCTTCTGATTTCAGGTTTCACTTTGCACATTTTTCTCATTGCAACAATTGACTGTGTGTAGTCCCTGAATGGTTGCTTTAAACTAGTGGGACTAGTGGAATGTGTACCTATGCTAGTAAAGAATGACGGTTGACCCATCTTTTAGGATTAAGGCTGTATGTGCTTGAAAAATATGAGCTTTATGTATGTACTTGATACAATAAAATACATTTTTATATATGATAATGTATTAATAATTTGCAAAACTGCAATTAACACCATAAGATACTTTCAAATATATCAAAATATCAAGCGGCAACAAAGCTCTCAAGTTAAGTAGCAGAGTAGACTGTTAGAGTTCTGTAATGCACCTGCAGGCTTCCTCAGGAATGCAAATCACTCACTACTGTGGGTCATTCCGCTAATTTGTTTGTCCCCAGATAGTCATTTCAGCAGTATTATTTCCAACCGCTTTCAGAATTCACAGAATTGGTACATATGTAGACCTGGGAATAGCACCATTATTGTACAAAGCAGTGCTTTAATTAGTGATCTGTTCCAGTACTATATCTGTGGGGGATCGGATTAGAGAGAGGGAGAGAGAGGTTAAAAATGATGTTAACGTGCCAGAAATACAGCACATTGTTCTTTAATGTTACAGGCGCTGCGGATGATATGTAATCTTTTTCCTATAATTAGTAATATACTTGGTGGTTAATTGAAATGCCATATGGTCTTACCATCCACCCATATGTTTTCTGTTTAAATTACTGAAGGTGTAAATAATTGTATTAAGAATTGCATACAGTCAACATGTCCTTATTAAGATAATGTCACAGAATAGCTTCAGCAACTGATCATCGGTAATTAACTTTTCAGACAGAATATTTCGGCTAAACTAAATCCTGCAATTATCTTAAAGGTGACTGAAAACAATCAAAACCAACAGTTCTTTTTATTGTGGTAGGGTTTGCATTTTTATTGATTTGAAGGAAACAATAATGACTAAAAATACATTTCTGTTGTTTGTCAGGTTTAAATGAGCAGTCTACCTATTATAATTCTCCTGCATATAACACAGGAGAATGTTTCATCATTCAGATCAGCCACACTAATATCTTATGTGAAACCATAACATTGCATGCATTATACAGGTACTGTATGGGTTCTGTTATCCAGAAACCCGTTATCCAGAAACCCGTTATATCCAGAAAGTTCCAAATTACCGAATTCCCGTCTCCCATAGACTCCATTATAACCAAATAACTGAAATTCTTTAAACTGATCGCATTTTTCTCTGTAATAATAAAACAGTAGCGTGTACTTGATACCAACTAAGATATAATTCATTCTTGCTGAAGGCAAAAAAAGCCTATTGGGGTTATTTAATTTTTAAATGATTTTTTAGTAGATTTAAGGCACAAATCAGTGTTGGGCCAATTTGTCCCGTTTTGCTTCGCCGTAAAAATGAGCGAAAAACACAATAATGGGTGCACAATAAATTGTCAGGGGATTTGCTGCCCGCATACTCGCTGTGAATTTGTGGCTTGCAAATAAATTCACCCATCCCTAGCACAAATATATCTAAATTACAGAAAGATCCATTATCTGGTAAACCCCCGGTCCCAAGAATTCTGGTAAAATGGCCCATACCTGTATATAACGATATAACCTGTGATTTACAATATTCTGAAACAAATTTAATTAAAATTTTACCTTTTCATAACTTGGCCAATAGGCTGCTACAAAGTTTGGTGCTAAATATTGAAGGCCACCTGCACCCTATGCTTTGGGATGGGTCCAAAGTAGCATTACAGCAGGTTTACATTATCATCATACTCTGTTTTTATATATTATTTGACAACAAAGGAAAATCACCAGAAACTCACCATCTGCACTATGAACCTAAAAATATTAGGGATTTATTTATCAAAATTTAAATTTTTTTGTAAAAAAAATCTCCTTAAAATTCACTTATTGAAATGCAAATCTCAAAAACTCAATTTCTTAAAAACGTGAAAGAAAACCTCGAAGGCAGTACAGTTGCATTCTACTCAACATTATCTTCTTTTTTTTTTTTTTGCTTTGACAGCTCCCATTGACTTCTACATGAGCTCGCCAGCTTTTACGTGCTACATATTTGCATTCAAGTTTTTGCACTTCATAAATCTTGAAGATATGAGCGTTGGAAACACAAATTCAAAACCATGAGCTTTATTGCCAAAAACCTCAAAACTCAAATTGCATAAAAAAATGTTAATACGTCTCCCCTTCAGTGTCAATAACATGAGGTACACATTTATATTTATCTGCTTTAAAGTGGACCCGTCACCCCAAAAAAATATTCAAAAACATATTTTATCATATTAGTCAATCAAAATGAACATTAATTCCAATATATAAATTATTTAAATCTTGTTTTCTTCAGTCTGGGAATTCATAATTATAGCAAGCAGGCAGGAGCCATTTTGTGGACACTGTTATTAAGGCAAGCCTTGCATCATCTCAGAATCTTGTTTGTGCACCAGAATGGAGGATCCAATGTCTATCCCCATGTCCTGGCTACACAATTAAATATTAAGAGAACAGGGGGGGAATGTGTGGGGAGCAGTGGCATCTAGGAAGTGCTGAATGGAAAGTGAAAGTAATTATCTGCCCTGCCTCTATGCCTAAGGCATAGAGGAGTGGCAGACAATATTTGATTGACAGCTGAGATTTTTAAACAGCTATGACTGTTTTAATAAAAATTTGAAATTGGATTTCATGTTTAATTTGAAAAGGACTTTTATTATACAGATCTCTGTGTCTGGGTGAAGGGTCCACTTTAATAGAAAGTGTCCATATAGGCTGCACTGCTTCAAAAACTTAAAGATACTGTGCAATTGACGTGTAGTGTAATTTTTTCAACAAATAAACCTTTTTTTTTCACTTAATTTGCTGTTCATGAAATTCCTATGAGTGGTGTCACCTTCTCTATGTTTGTACTATAATGCATGTGTCACCATGACAACAGAATTGCCAGCTATTGCTGTGGACCATTTAATTTCATTATGGGATATAGGAACTACTTTGAGTATAGCACACTCATGCATTTTCTCCAATTATCATTTACTTGAACTCCTGACCAAAAAAATTATGGCGTACTGACCATTGTCTTGAGAATAGTGTTGCTTTGTTGTGGTGGCCTTGACCTTCTTCACCCAGATCAACACTTGACTGTGACATGTGCTGCTAGTAATGATTTTTATATACAGGAAAAAGCAGCAACATTATTAAACTAACAATGTTTTTAGCATATTCTTATAAATTGGATATGCCTTTGCTTTCACACCTCACTGGTGAAAATTACCTCCTGTAGAACATACTAGCAGAATAACTAAAGGATTTTGGCTTCTAGAAGCACTGATTTTTCTTTTCTTATAGGGTTGATGGATGCTGCCCCAAAGTTCAGATAACTAACTGACAAAAAAAAATCCTTTTCTGTGGTTACTAAGGTGCAGATTTACTAAGGGTCAAATTTCGAATGGCAAAAAAATAAAAAATTCGACCAGGGAATAGTGGGGAATTAAAGAAATTTGAATTTTGAATTTTTTTGATCTATCGAATGATCGAATAGGGAAATTCGATCGAATTCGGTTCAAATTCAAATCGAATTTTCGAAGATTTTTAAACAATCGATCGAATTTTTCCTATTCGATCTTAGGGAATGATCCCCATTTCGGTAGGTTTAATCTGGCGAAGTAGGTGATTGAATTTAAATTTAAAGGGGAAATATTCGACCATCGAATTTTCGAATATTAAAATAAAATTAAATTCGAATATTCGAACCATTCGAATTCGAATATTCTATGGTCGAATTTGGTCGAATTTGCCTAATTTGCATATTTGAAATTCAAATCTTTTTGAAAATTCGATCAAATATTTGAATCCTTCATGTGAATACATGTGAATTTAGTAAATCTGCCCCCAAGTGTTGTGGAAAGGCCTTTGATGATAATTGTTGGATAACTCTTTGTTTTGGGAGAAATGATGTGTAAAACATTTGAAGGAACATTAGAAGGGAATTAGCTATTGGAGTTCTAAGAATGGTTAGCATTACATAGCATCACATACACTGCATCCCAAAGCTAAGTATGGCTAATGACACCAAAAAGGATCTGTGCTACAATATCCAATAATCTTTGTCTTCAGTATGTCTCATGATCTTTGGCAGCACTAATTCATGCACAATTATGTATTCCAACACACATGCAGAACAACCAGACATTCTATAAGAAATGATGAACGTTTCTCACAATAAATGGAGCAGTGTTGCAGTTTGTATTGTTTGATTCCCTTCTCCTAGTGCAGTGTCAGGACACACTCTTTAATATCTAATCCTACACCAGTGCAAATCCATGAATATGAATTGCAAAACCTCTTAATATTTCAGCTGTACACAATAAATAAAAATGTCATCTCTGCATAGTAATCACATCATTCTGTGACACGACACAGGCTATGAATCTTGCCAGCATAAAATTGTTATTTTAGATAAGGAAAGTCTGAGAGTATAAGCACTGAAATGGTAAAAGTTATGTTAAAACTAGCTGGTGGGCTTATTGTACATAAAGCCTCTTAGTAGGAATGGCAATGGCTGGGAACAAAGCATAAAGCTTGATACACGCATATAAAATCCATGGATCAATATGTCTTTGGTTTCAGAAAAGACAGACAATCTGGCAAGACACTGTCACTTGTGTATTTCTCACAAGTTCAGGCTTGTGAACATGAGACCTAAAATAGGTTATAAGCCACAAGGCATGTGCTTGGGATGTAATGGAATAAAACAGACTTAAGCAGCAACACAGGGAATGTAAGGTCATGCTGGAAGTCTCGGGGGAAATGCTCTAATAGATACAAGGTGTAGGATTAAACTTGAAGATAAATGTATAATTTTAGGTTAGCGGCAATGAAGTGTTATCAGGCATCGGAGTGTACGAGATGCAAGCTCTGGCTATACAAGATGTGCTCAGTCAGGTTTCAGTATAGATCTGGCCATGGTCCTGTAACATAAGGTTCCTGACTGGGGAATGACTCAAGAGGGAAAGACCGAATAAAATGTGCCTGAATTAAAGGGGAACTATAATGCAATTTGTATATGACTTAAATGTTCGTAGGTATTGACTGAACAATAACATGATTAATCAACTATACAGGTATAGGACCTGTTATCCAGAATGCTCTGGACCTGGGGTTTTCCGGATAAGGGTTATTTCCATAATTCACTAGGGGGCAGATTTACTAAGCTCGGTTGAAGGATTCAAATGATTTAGAATTTTTTTTTTGGGCTAACTCGACCATGAGTTGAATGATTTGAATGAATCATTTGATAGAATCGAATGATTCAAATAAATCGTATGATTCGAATAAGAAAATCGTTCAACCATTCAACCATTCAATGGTCGAAGTACTTGCCCTTTAAAAATTTTTTAGATTGCCTACTTTGCCAGATTAAACCTACCGAGTTTCTATATTTTTTCTAAGTTTTTTTCATCGACTAGAAATCATGCGATTTTTCAGAAAAATAGTACAAATCATACGATTCCTACGATTTTTTCTGTGAAATCGGATGAAATTGTAAATTTTTTTCCGTGAGATTGGATTTTAGTACAATTTTTTCGTGAAATCAGATGATCGCTATTTGATCGTTCGATAGATCGAATAGCAGTAAAATTTGATTTTGTCGGATTTTACTTCAGGAAAATTTTTGAGGGTCGATTTCCAGGGTTTTTAACCCTCGAAGTTTGACCCTTGATAAATCTGCCCCTAAGTCTACTAGAAAATCATGTAAACATTAAAAAAAAATATATACTGGATTAAATATATCTTAGTTTGTATCAAGTAGGATGTACTGTTTTATTATTACAGAGAAAAAGAAAATCATTTTAAAAAATGTGGATTATTTGATTATAATGGGAGACAGCCTTTGGAGCTTTCTGGATAATTGGTTAACATATCCCATACAATAATATATGCAATTATTGGCCCAGATTCAGTGGCTCTCAAGCTGTCAGTGGGCCCTGAGGGGGTGTGGTCTCTGGCCCAATCGCACCCCCTCAGTTCTGCCACTGATTCCATACCTGTATTGTATTTGAAAGGTTTTATCTGTTTATCTCCAAGCAAAAATCATATTGTAAATGAGAAAGCTTTTCATCCTATGAGTGTATAAAAAGATATGAATGGCATATATCCCATTCATCTATAGTGAATCACTAATAATCATTGTATTGTAAAAGCATATCTGCTACATGCTATAGAAGTGTGGGCACTTTACCAGTGCAGGGTAACAGTACATTATATCTTTGCATTGTTGTGATACTCACTCTTCAATTTATTTATACATGACGCCTGCTGGTTTTCTTCCATTCTTGTGTGCTCCAAATAATGAAAACACAAAATCAATAAAATTGAGAAAACATTACCATGAGTTGAATATCACAGAACAGAAGAGCAAATCCTTTAGTACTCAAGTATAGGAGAGCATTACCAGGCTCAACATGGATATGGTACTAAATGAACATACTTTACATTGAGAGGCACGTCTATCAAAGGTCGACTTTCAAATTAATGTGAGTTTTTTTAAACTCCCTCAAATTCGATTGAATTTCGAAATTTGATTTGGGGAAAATGATTGATAAAATTTAAATGTTAAAACTCTGACGATTATAACGATCCGAAAACTCAAATCGAATACGTTTTGAATTATACAAAACTCGATTCGAGTTTTTCTCCAATAAAAACTTGAATGTCAGAAAGACATCTTGAAAAATGAATCCCTGGATCTCTCCTATTGACTTATACAGCAATTCAGCAGGTTTTAGGTGGCACATTCGAATTCTTAAAGGACCAGGGTGTGATAAATCTCAAAAATCAAATTAAATTTTTTTCAAAAAAAGCTCTAATCCAATTTGGATGATTCCCTAGTTGAATTTGAGAGTTTTGACCATAACATTTTTTTAAATTTGATTTAAAATTTTAGTTCGACTCTTACTAAATCTGCCCCTTAAACTACATATGATGCAGGGTTGGTACAGTGCATTACAACAGTTTAGGCTTTCATTGCTCCAGTAAAATATCTACCAATGGTTGAAATGGAGCTCTTATTGCTTCTGCATGGCATACTCTATGTGGTACAGCAAAAAAACTGAATGCACATACTATTCTCCACCTTTTACTTTGGAGTGATTAAAAAAATGAAATGACTAACAAAAGTAATTAAACTATGTGTTCATTTCATATTTTTTAAGCCCTGATTATAGTTTACCATAAACATATCCTGATTGCTTTCTATCACCTTTATATAGATGCCCATTGCGTATTGCTGTTCAATTACATCAAATGTCTTATTTGGCAGGTTGGCATTTATCCTTCATGCACTATTACTTTGTAAACATCCTTATGGATACAATATTTAAATAACTTTATAGAGCTAAGTTGAGGGAATATTAACATTTTATTACAAAAAGGGTTATTTATTAAGGTTTGAGTTGTGTTTTTCACAAAAATTTGAGTTTCCTAGTCAAAATTAAAATTTTCAGATAAAAAAACAAAAATTTTAAAGTTTAACAAAAAAAAGTTTTATTATACCCCGACCCTGAAAATAACTTGAATATGAAAATACACCATCTAAAACCCATCAAGCTTATGTAGGAGTAAATGGTAGAGGTCCCTTGAACCATTTGAAGATGTTAATAGCCTTCATGTTGTTTGAGTTTTTTTCAGAGGCTTTGGCCTGAAAACTCAATCAGTTCGAGTGAATCGAGTTTTTTTCCATTCAAGTTTTTTTCTTAAAATAAGAAACCATTGTGAGTTTGTTTGAGTTATAAAAATGTTCTAACATTCAACCTTTGATAAAAAAAACCCCTAAATGTCACAACTGTATTTAGTGATTAATACTAGTACAAAAATACTGGAATACAATATTTCATATTTGATCCTAGTGTAAATAAATCTTTTGCATGGGGCTTACATTTTTTTTACTGCCAATAATTTAACATTACCATAGAGTTTTTGGGCATGTTTCTAATATATATATATAAGAAGAAGAAGAAGAAGTATACCAGGAAACAAAAGTACACAGATCACTGCACATGTATTTTCCCCAAATAAAGTTGCTAGTAAAATTAATTTTGGGATTTGGGATAGAAAAGCAACCTAATTATTTAATCAGTCATAAAAGATTCTTTCTATCCTATTTTGCAGAGAGTAATGTCATGCCCAGACTATCACAGGGCTCCATGACGATTTGTGGAAGATGCCCCGTGACCTGGCGCCTATGGTGCTTGTTCTCCTGTGGCTGATGCAATCCGCTGGTAGCCCCTCCCTACGCATTGGTAAGCATATCGTTTTTTCATTCCTACCACAGCCTTGTAAACAACTTTGAATATGTAGGCAAAAAAGTGAACTAATTGTTTATTTTTATTATTATTTTTGTTAAAGATATGAAAGATGGCTCAAACATACTGGACTGTATATTAATTGAAAATACTAAACCGATTCAGTGTCTCAGTTCAAGGTTTATAGCTGGTTTTACAACTTGATCATTAGTAGTGAGTTTAATAATGCAGTTCATTTTACATATATTTCTCCAAAGGTCAGTGTAGTCCAGGTAATTTGATGTGATTCCCTTTAAATGCTTTTATTATTAAGCTGGACAGACATAGGGTATGATTTATCAAAAGTTGATTATTCACATACTGAGGAATTTTTATTTTTTATTATTCAAAATAATGACTCTGATCTTAGATCAATTCAGTTGTGGATCAGTCTAATTGTAATCAGTCTAACAGGAAAGCATTCATTCAATAAATATCAAATCACTATTTTTAATTGATCATTGCCCATAGCTTCTATGGAATTCAGTTTCAAAGAACAGTTATGCTTCCCACACCCCTCGCCCCTTCAGGGCACAATTGTGCTTTCTGCACTAGAAATGCTGCTTTGAAAACCAAAATATTGACTTTTAAGTTACCGGGAGCAGCTTTTTGCCGTCGTTTGTAACTTGTGGGGTGCAGCTGCCAGAGGCAAGTTTCTGAACCTGCTTCATGGCAGGAGTTCCCCTGGGTATAGGATAATTAAGTCTAAAATTTATCAAACTGATCTTTCAAACTTGACAGCAATTAATTTGATTCCTTAAAATTCCATTCAAATGTGAATGTGTGAGATTTCTTTAGGAATCCTAGAGGATTTCCAGAACAAATTAAACAGCCCCACAGTATTGATCTTGTAAGCTAATTAAGTGGTTTTTAACTGAAATGGAGACTTTTGGAGCCTTCTTCAGGGTTGCACACCTAGCTTTATTTATATCACATGTAGACCACTCAAAATGGCTCCGAAGTGTTAGCCCCTTCCCTCAACATAAGTCACATCCCTGAATTGAAACAAAGGTGCTCTAAGCAAG
Organism: Xenopus borealis; assembly: GCA_024363595.1. Classification (NCBI taxonomy): domain Eukaryota; kingdom Metazoa; phylum Chordata; class Amphibia; order Anura; family Pipidae; genus Xenopus; species Xenopus borealis. Next base: position 79,655,650 of record CM044443.1, on the reverse strand, counting down.
CATTAATGCAGATCAAGAAATTAATTATGCTACCTCCTTAAATGGGATACACGTTGAGAATAACAGCATATTCTGTAGGTTTATACTCAGACTACAGAGAGAAAAAATGACAAGAAACAAAATATTCGCAAATACAATGATAAAAGAATATGCACACAATGTTTACATTGTGCAACAATTTCTACAGCCTTTAGGAGTCTTAAGGTGGCCATAGACGCACAGATAATATCGTACGAAACGAATTATCGTACGATATTCGGTGCGTGTATTGTGGGAAATGAGCCGACCAACATCATCAGAAGATTAAGATATCGGTCGGCTGGTTGATCGGGCTGGACAGAAAATTTTGATTGGATGCCTTTGAAAGCACCCTGAACATCGGCCATTGTTAGTGCTGAATCGTCAGATACAAGTAGAATTCTATTGTTTCTACCTGTATATTTGACGATTCCGCTCTACACGTGTGTGTTGAAACGAACGATCTTTCTTGGAAAGATCTTTTCCGAGAAAGATCGTAATAGTTACGTCTATGGCCAGCTTTAGTGGAACAACATGCAAATTTTCAAGAGCTGCTATAGTAGGGCATTAGATCTTGAAGCGTTTATGTGGTGTTCACTGCAGTGTATTGAGGAAGGGGACAGTAGCCTTTGAAACATTAGGGTGAAATATGGCACTGGTTATATAATAAAAGGCACAAAGTTGGCCTGGGTGCAGTAACCCATAACAGCGAATCAGCACATAGCATTTACTGGCATCTGTTTAAAAAGAAATATCTAATTACTTGCGATGGGTTACAACATCTAGGCTAACTACATGCCTTTTATTACATCAACTTTATGTACCCTTTGTTAAGTTTGCAGTATAATTATTTAATTGTGGTAATGTTACATTCTGATTGATTGAGACATTTCTTTTTTTTCGGTCCTTAAGACTTTAGGCTAGTGGCACACTTGGCATATTTATGCTGGGGGAAAAAAAAGGCAAATCATTCTTCTTTTTAAAGAAAACAGAGTGTGCCACTAGCCTTATGCACAGTTAACAACAAAGAGCTACCATTCTGACATGAAACTGTATGCCTCAGGGATAAAGCTGAGCAAAATAAGATAAGTAGACGCTCAAAGGAGAACCTTGAAAGACATAGATCTTCATTGTTATTATGTTGAGATTAGTAAAGCATCCATTGGATATATCAGTTCAATCTCAACATTTTATATGGCATTAGGTGTCTTTCAGCAAGTCGTTCTTTCAACAGATCTAAAATTGTCTTAAATAGTTATCAGGACAATGGGTATTTCATTCAATGATATCATGTTGGATTCATCAGATTACTTGTACAGCTAATTGCAAGTATAGCTCAGACTTAATGCTCTGCCCATTTGTTAATTCTTCAATAGGCAGTTATTTTGGTGCAATAAACCATTTTCCCCGAGTGTACCTGTGTATCATTTTCTAACAAAAAAAAAAATCTATAAACCATTATGTCTATCTATAAATTAAATATTGTGGGAAGATTTGTTTTGTAAATGGTAGCCAAGGGAGATGCTTGTGCAGAAAAAACACCAGAAAATGCAGAAAAATAAGCCTGTTAACTGTTCAACAACAAAAACACATCTACATGGTGATTGTCTTTGGCAACATGACATCAAAAATAATAATATTGAGTCTTCCTGACTACACAAATGGTCTCTCCCAGACTATGGACCTCAACACAAGGTTGGCCCCCTGTTAATCAAATAATCACAGTTAAGAGATAATGTCTCTCAGTCAGCCAGTGTCACTGGTGCAATTTCCCAAACATTGCCTTTCTTCAGTCACAGTCACAGGTATCTTGACAATCACTTTCTCTCTCAAGGTCTGGCTTAGGCACTATATATCTCTTTGTCAGGTACTCTCTGGGGGTTATTTACTAATGTCTGAATTTATTTCATATTTTATTTAAAAAAAAAATACACGACCATACTCCCATGTCTGATTTTAACTTATTTATTAATAAATAACTTAATAGGATTGCGAAAAACTCAATAAAACCGAGTGAAAATATCTGAAAATCTCTCCCAGTTTGCTCGATTTGTTTCTGAATTTTTCCCCTCATTTTTGTCAAATTGCTAAATTTTTTTGTCAGAAACCCCCCAAAAAGTGGGCTTGAGATAGTTGCCTCTCCCATTGACTTATACAGGACCTTGACAATTCTGAGACGGCGCGTTTTTGGATTCTTTGTTTTTGCAGCATCAGGGTATAATAAATCTCTTAAAATTCGAGTTTTTATTTCCTCTAGTATTTTTCTCTGTTGGAAAAAAACAAAAATTTTTCAATATTTCAACATTTGGATTAAAATAAACAATTCCTTCTGTGTCTGAGGCTCCACATGCCCCTTGGTTCTCTCTCAAGCTTCCCCTCACTCACTAGGAACAGCCAGAACCATTCAGCCTCACATTCTGTGAACAGCCAGAATTGAAGAGACCAGACAACCAAAGAAGATCCCATAGGTGTGGGAGTGCACCCCTTTTACCTGCAGTAGCAACTCTGCTCTCAGTAGCCATGCAACTACCTCATTGGGAGGGAATATTAACACTATCTGCATTGTGTCCCCATATCAACCCATATAATATAGATTAAATGCACTGTACGTTTTAGGCATCACAGATGTCACTGTCATAATACATTATAGCAAATTTACTCCTTCATTAACCATAAATGGTGGTCTATAATGTTTTTTTTAAAAAAATATAGTTATTCGATTTATTTTGATTTGTGACTGGGCTTGATTACAGCTCTTTAATATAAATGTACAAGCATGATAATTATTAAATTATTTAGCCAATGTAAATACAATTTATCGACAAAAAGGATTTTATGTATTCAGTAGTATTGATAGCGTATTCTGACAAGCAAAAAAGATGAGAACAACAAAGCAATGTCTATTCTCAGCCCAATGCAAATGGTCATTGGGACCTTCTGATGAGGGTGCAAAGAATGTATATGGTAGAAACCGTCTGTAATAAAACTTGAAATATAATTGTGCACTATAAATATAGCACAAATCTCCTTGGGCAGCAATTTAAAAAGGTGTAGAGGGCGTAAGAAGAGAATGAAATGAGTTATTTTTTGCAGCTGATCTCTTACTGCTGAATTTCTCTGTAGCTAAACTGGCAGAGTCAGAGAGTGGCCGTTTGAAGTGAGGCAGAGGGGTGTGATGTATATCTGATGAGCCGGATTTGGAGGCAGCTGGGAATAGCGGGAGAGATTTTAGTGTGTGAGGCGGATGTCTTTCATAGGCCCTTGCTTTAATGTTATGGACATCAGAAGCATCCTGTAGGGACGCATTACCTTCATAGGAATGAATGTATTATTGCCATTATAAACTAAAAGAACAGAATGATATGACACATCAAAAATAAAGAAATCTTTTTGGGCAGGCTTTGCTATTGCTTATCACTTAGTGATTGCTGGGAGCACAATGCACAGGAGATAAGCAATCAAATAGTTTCTATAAAATAGAGGGAGGATGAGTTCCTCGTGAAGCAATTTTGGGTCACAGAGCTTTATATATTATGGGCATTTGGGAGATAACGTTCTCAGTGGATACACAAACCCTAATATTGTGGCACATTGAACATATGTACTGTTGAATTACAGATGGGACTATTTAAAGGCTCATGAATTCAAATAAATGCTACTTTTCTACTTAAAATGAAGCCAATGTTACTACACAGGCTTATTTGAGCTAAATGGGTTTACTGGTGAAAGGTCTAGGACATATTGTCCCTATAAATTTGTCATGCTACTTCATTTGCACAGTCAAACGAAGTGTGCCAAGTGCAAAAAGAGGTTGCCATTAGTGCCATTTTTGCACTTTGCTTGCTACAATACATTAGGCAGTCTGTAAATGGCACAGATCTCTGCACTGGAGAGCAGTGACCTGCAGCATTGCCTGTGGATCCAGAGATGTTTGCCTTAGTCAATGTCCAATTGAGGGGGGCTGGCCTATCCCACCTTGCGCATCATTTAGAGGACAAAAAGGGAATAAACTCAAGTAATGAAAACATAATTATAACTCTTTTTAGATCCCTAGTGAGGCCTCTTCTGGAGTATGCAGTGCAGTTTTAGGCTTCAGTTCTTCAGGGATATAAATGAGCTGGAGAGAGTGCAGAGATGTGCAACTGGTTAGAAAGATGGAAGACATATTATGAGGATAGACTGTCCAGGTTGGGGTTGTTTTCTCTGGAAAAAAAGTGCTTGCGAGGGGACATGATTACACTTTACTTGTATGTTAGAGGACATTATAGACAAATATCAGGGGACCTTTTTACCCATAAAGAGGATCACTGCACCAGAGGCCTCCCCTTCAGACTAGAAGAAAAGGACTTTCATTTTAAGCAGGGTAGGTGGTTCTTCATAGTGAGGACAGTGAGGTTGTGGAATGCACAGCCGAGTGATGTTGTGATGGCTGATTCTGTTAATGCTTTTAAGAGGGGCTTTAATGATTTCTTGGACAGAAATAATATCAAAGGCTATTTTGATACTAAACTCTATAGTTAGTGTAAATATGCAGGGCCGGAACTAGGGATAGGCAGAAGAGGCAGCTTCCTAGGGTGCAATAATAGGGGGGTGCTAGGCAGCTACCTCTTTTGCTTACCCCTAGTCTGCAACTTACACCCTTTCCCTCTGCATACCCTCCCCTTTGTTGCTGTTCCTCCCTTGTTCTCTCCCCTCCATCACTTTGCCCTCCCCTCTGCGCACACACATGAGGGGGCGGGGCTTGCTGCCCAGGTTGCCTAGGGCGCGAGGCTGGCCTGGCCCAGCCCTGCTAGGGTGCAACAATTGGGGGGGGGTGCTGGGCAGTTATCTCTTCTGCCTAGCCCTAGACCAGACTACCATGCTCACAAGACTCAACTTGCACGTATGCATGGTGTCCCCGCGCATGTGCGTAAGTGAGCAATGTCGCTGCATATGCGCATCCGCACACGACGTTGCCTTAGAATGTGAAGTCACAAGCACGTGACGGGGAAGTGGGGGCGAGCTGGCTGGCTGGCTGGGGTGCCTGGGGTGCCCGGCTGGCCTGGCCCACCTCTGTAAATACGGGTATATATAATGTATTTGACGGTTGGAATGGTGTGTGTATGCTGGGTTTCAGTAGGAGGGGTTGAACTTGATGGACTTTGTCATTTAACTATGTGAGGTGGGAAGCGGTAGGACACAATCCACATTAAAGTCCTGCCATTAATAGCTGCTCCAAGGCATATCCCAATGCTGCTTTTTTGTGTGCACTCCACGAACTCCTCTGAGGCAGTGTAGATTTGTGTTTTATTTCACATAGAGTAACAAAAACACCTTACTTGTTTTGTTCTCACACATAATCATAGGTAAAAACACAAGGCATACCCTGATGCTGCTCCATGGGCTCAAGTGCTCCATAGATGACTAAAAGGCATTATTTTGCACCCCTTGTATTGTGCCCATGGGTTACAGAAAAAAACTGATATACTGTAGGTCTGCACTGTGATATTTTCAATATTCAATTTCCTCCAGGGAAGGCTTATGTATTTTTATGTCTACTGAGTCTGTCAGTAAGGTCTATCTGGATCTTGTCAATACAGCTCTCTTCTTATTACAGGTATGGGACCTATTATCCAGGATGCTGGGGACCTGGGGCTTTCTGGATAATGGGTCTTTCCGTAATTTGGATCTTCATACCTTAAAACCACTAGAAAATCAACCCAATAGGCTGGTTTTGCATCCAATAAGGATTAATTATATCTTAGTTTTGAACAGGTACAAAGTACTATCTTATTATTGCAGAGGAAAAGGAAATCATTTTTAAAAATTTGGGTTATTTGATTATAATGGGGTCTATGGGAGACAACCTTTCCATAATTTGGAACTTTCTAGATTACAGGTTTCCGGATAATGGATCCCATACCTGTTCTCTGTAAATTAATTACTTTTCCCTATTGTTTGTTATCAGAAGCAAATATATTTGCACATATAGATGTATGCTAATGTTTATATTGCCAATATGCAGGTACCAGTTATGAAAACCAATAGATATAAATGCTGATGGCAGGCTGTTATTTTATAAGACACCGCCTTCCAGCTGTAATTAAACGATGGCTTTAATCATCATCAGTATGATGGAAAAAGTTGTAGCTCAACATCAACCTAAGGACTGGTGGATATAATTATCAGTAATGGAATATCAACTCTGGAGGAGAATCTCCTTGGGCTCAATAATCTATTTTAATAAATCATTCTAGAGTTGAGGTAAAATAATCAAAGGAGAAAAGCCATTAAACTACACTTATATTTAAAGTGATACTGTTCCCTGATGTGAGTCTACAATGGCATGAAGCTGCATTTGCAGGTCTATAATGTGAACAACAGCCTCACTTGTAATAACCATGCAGTATATATTATTTTATTCACTGGGAGGTAAGGCTAGTTTTATGTACAGCTTCTGCGTTCCATTAGGGTTGATTGTTTTCTCAAGTAAGCATTCAGCAGCCTGGTTCAAGCATAGCTTTATGATCATAATTGTCAACCTGAGGACTCCAATACAGTTCATTGGTAACCACTGCATGTGCATCAGGCTAAAGTAAAGCAGAATTTTCCTTCAGAGAAACAATGGTATTTTTGTTTGTAATAGGGTTATTTGTATTCACATAAGTAATGATATGATAATAATATAATTTGATTTAAAGAACCAGTAACATCAAATTAAAATCAAAGAAAACGTTTGTGATCTAAATAGAATCAAATATAAGAAAAATTTGTTAGTATACAATGAAAAAAAAACACAAAGACAAATTAAACTTTGAAATCTCTGTCTTTATTAAGAAATAACTTACTTAACTTTCGCTCCTCTTCAGAAAAGGCAATGGGCGGCGATCCATTATAAGGCACTTGATTTCTCCTCCATGGTTAGACAGGGAGGAGAAATCATTCACTGCACAATGGATTGTTGCCCTGTCGCTTTTACTGAAGAGGAGTGGAAGTGGAGATATGTTAATTCATTTCTTAATAAAGACAGCGATTTCAAAGTTTAATTTGTCTGTGTTTTTTGTTGTTGTATATTATCAAATTTAATAAAGAAAAAAAAATATGCTACTGGTCCTTTAAGGCTCTGGATGATTTTGAGTAGTTTACCACTTCTATAAACTTTGTACTACTGACTACACATCATAGCCCCACCATTATACCTGCAGCTTCCTGGACTGTAGTGGGTAACAGAATAGGGATTCTTGGACAAAAGCAGTGCAGGTGGGGGGAGCATTGATCGGGTTATGTAGGCTGAGGGAGGGAGG
>CM044443.1:79636541-79647573 GCA_024363595.1 Xenopus borealis | reverse complement strand
TTCGTGACTTCGGGTCTTTCCGTGACTTCAGTGTTGGCTCCTTCGTGTCTGTTCGGCACTTCCGCATCGGCGCTTCCGCATAGGCTCGGCACTGGTAAGGGGGGCCTGGCTCTTTGGAAAATGCAGCACTGCCGGGCCCCCCTTCAGGCCCGGGCCCAGGACACTTGTCCCCCATCCCCCCCTGATGGCGGCCCTGCCCCCAACTGTTATAGTAGTAGGTCAGGCTTACACTACCTTTGGATTTTTTTAAAACTTGAGCTTGAATCTGACTTCCAAAGTGCCCCATAGCAGAAAGGTAAACGACAATAACAGCTTGAAAGGTCCAGTGGCCTTGCCACTGCCGGGGTCATAATAGTTTCTAATGGCCTAAGTAGGTTACCCCACATAAGAGCAATGACACTGGGCATTTTGATCTCCTTACTCCAAAAGCCTTCTGCCTCACATTTACCCCATTCAGCCACATTCATCATGTTGACAAAGTAACATCATATAGACTTGGAAACGTTTTAGCACAAATGTAGTCAATGTGGGTTAAAGTGCACACATAAACTCGCTAACTTTAATGCATCGGCAATAAGTGCATTAAGCATGGGCAACCACAATTATGCTTGAGTTATGGAAAAAACTGTGTATTGGGTGAAGAAAAAAAAAAACATAGTGGCATGTTTAAAATTACACTTTTCCGACTATTTACCAGTTATCAGGTAAAGCTTAAGAATATGAAGGCCATGCTTCCTGTGCAATTCTAAATGATGGCACAAAAATTCTATTTTAGAGAATGGTAAGCAGCTGCGAGCATGTTTTTTGTGATCAATGCCACTTGATTGTTAGCTCCTGTCTCTACTTACCCAATTAATTATTATGTGATAGAAGAGTAAACTTAGGGGCAGATTTACTATTGGTTGAATTTCGAATTCGAAAAAAAAATAGAAATTCGACCATGGGAATTAAAATCCTTCGAATTCTAAGGATTTTACCGCAATTCGATTGGTTGAACGATCGAATTATAACAATTCGATTGAACGAACCATTCGAACAATTTTAACCATTTGATCGAATTTTTAAAATTTGATAAAAATTCGACAAAGCCACTTCGACAGATTTAAACTGGCGAAGTAGGCAGTCGAATAAAAATTTAAAGGGGAAGTAATTCGATAATCGAGTATTTGAATATTCAAATAGATTTTTTATTTGAATTATTCAAATCATTCGATTCGGTCGAATTTATTGAATTCACTGGTCGAATTTACCTAATTCGCACATTCGAAATTCAAATCTTTTTGAAAATTCGATCGAAATTCGAATCTTTCATGTGAATAGATGTGAATTTAGTAAATTTGCCCCTTAATGTTTCACACATTATTCTGCCTGTTTTATATTGAATCAATATCAAAAAACAAGTTCACATATAGGAAAACACAGATTTGGGAAAGTATAACCGTTTCATATCATTATATCCCCAAATTTCCCCATGGACTTCAGTGGAGTTTTCACAAGATAAGACATAGGATAACATTTTTTGATCTGCTGCAACTAAATCTAGTATTTTAAGCGTGTACAAGAATAAACTGTTCCATCATAAAATTTCTAAATGAAAACTAGACATTTTCATTTATATTACCAATTATATTTTATATATGTCTTGTCGTTTTTCCAGGTTTAGCAGGCATATATTAATACCCATCTCTTATGTCAGACATTTGCATTAGAATGCTGTTCTTAATGAGTTTTCTGAGCCTTTGACTGTGGTTGGATATCAGTTTAAAATATGGATGGGCTCTCCCTAGATTAAAATGCTCTGTGAGCAAGCAAGAGGAGCAAGTGGGACCCATAAATCGTGATCATGAATGGATAAGGCAGTGACATAAATTCTCTCTGTACTATTACCCTTGCTGCAATAAATGACTAAGATGTTGAAATATACTTTGGGGTTTATTGTAAACAACATTTGTTCTTTGGGCAGATTTTTTGAATTAGAAGGAATCTAGATTTCCGACCTGATAAAAACACAGCAAAAATATATACATGTTGGCTGTTATGAAGTCATGTGTACTTAGAGATACATATTAATCTTTCACGAATTGCCATTAGAAAGAAAGCAAAAAAAGCAAGTGCACATCAATTTGATTGGAACTTTGAATAAACCCACCAAGGTGGTAACATGTGCTAATGTAATCCCCCTATTAGTTTATACAGTAGGCGAGGGAATGCCAGCTTTTAATCATTCCGTTTTATGACCTTTTGTTCTGCCATGAAATGTCATTAAATAAACACGCACACTCCCAAGCTGTTTTGAAATGTTTGCAGAAGGAAAACTCTCTATTTCCCAAAGTGATGGAAGAAGTGATTGCACTGGTTTTAATTGCAAATGAGATTTGTTTAAAGATACATATACTTCAAGGGTGATGTTTCTGGCTGTTTTCCAGTGTGATTTTCCAGCGTTTACTGGTGTAGGGCAGCAATACATAATATTTTAATTACTTTAAAACACTTAAATTTTGGTGTTAGTATTCATTTAAAGGGTAATTAAATCCATGTGTTCAACATTGATACAATTATTGAATAAGGCTTGCGTTGAGCATACTTTTTGTGTGTTGTTTTAATCATTAAATCTCTGGCTTTTTGTTATTTCTTACTAATTACTAAATTGAGCAAACAGGGGCATTGATGCTACTCCATATGTGGTCTTTGTGAGGTAGATAAGTAGATTATTAGTGTACAGATAAGCCTCCTGCATAATTAACACAACAGAGGGTGAAGGGAAGGGGTTGTACACTGGTAGTCTGATTATCTACCATGCAAGGACCAAGGAGTATTTTCAGTGTCCTTGTTTGTACTGTTAGGGTAGGGGCAGACAGGGAGATTCGGGGAGATTTAGTCGCCTGGCGTTTTTTGCAGGCGACAATCTCCCCGAATTACCTTCTCCCTGTCTGCCGATCGTAAAAGTACAAAGCGCCAGCGCCTGTGCAGACGCGGCGCAGCGATTTCCGGAATCGCCCGAAGATACCTCGTGAGGAAACTTCGGGCGATTCCGGAAATCGCCGCGCCGCGTCTGCACAGGCACTGGCGCTTTGTGCTTTTACGATCGGCAGACAGGGAGAAGGTAATTCGGGGAGATTGTCGCCTGCAAAAAACGCCAGGCGACTAAATCTCCCCGAATCTCCCTGTCTGCCCCTACCCTTAAGCTTAAATATATAGAAATAAATATTTTTCATAATTAAGTAGGTAAAAAAATAAACTTGGTGATTTTGACCTGAGAATTTATTTTTATAAAAAATATGTTCCGCTAAAGCCCTATTCAATGTACAGTAAGTGGAAATAATGGGTACTGTATATTGCCCCTTTAAGAGGCAGCATAAAGGCAAACACAGGAAATACTGTACCTATTTGAGCCACAGCATACTTCAGTCACAAAATATGCACAACTGTTGATGTCTGTTCATTTTGGCCACTGCTTACAAGCAGATTTACTATTGGTTGAATTTGAGGGTGAATTTACCCTCAAATTCGACCAATCGAATTGTGGTCGAATTGAATTCGACATTCGAATTCAAAGGATTTTACTGCAATTCGATCAATCAAACAATCGAATAGAAATAATTAGATCAATTGATAAAATCATTCGAATTGAATGATTCGAACGATTTTAACCATTCAATCAAATTTTTTATTCGATCAAAAATAGCTAAATCCAATTCGGTAGGTTGAATCTGGCTAACTAGGCAGTTGAATAAAAATTTAAAGGGCAAATATTCGAATAGATCAAATATTCGAATAGATTTATATTCAAATTATTCGAATCATTCGATTCGATCGAATTTTCACAATTCGATGGTCAAAGTGGTCTTCAAAAACATTTGAAAATTCGAATTGGAATCTTTTAGAAAATTCGGTCGAATTTCAAATCCTTCATGTGAATTTGATAAATCTGCACCTAAATGTTTCAACTATGACACGTCTTTCTGAATGTCTGGACCATTGGCTCCAGCAACTAAAAAACAGATTGACTGTAAGGCTTTGTTGTTATTCTTTAATAACAACAGCAATATTGGAAAGGTGAACAAAAATGTAAATAATGACAAAAAAATAGTGGTGGGTGAATCCGACCCATTTCAATTCACTGAAAATTTGTGAAACAATGAAAATTCTCTCAAATGCATTGAAGTGTAGGGGGCGACAACATTTTCTTGATGAACTACAATTTTTTTCACCCAACTATGAGTCTATGGGCTTCATTTTTTTCTGTGAAACTTTGTGAAACTTACTACTATTGTTGAAAATTAGCATAACTGGGGCTTTTCACTTTGCTGGAAAACTTCTGAAACCACTGAAAACATTCACAAGACTGCAAGTTTTCACCTAATGTATTAGAAGTAATGGGAAGGCAAGTGGATATGGCTGGTAGGGAGATTTTAGCTCTACAATAGCTAAATACTGTGTAGGGTGCCTCACAGCAATGTCCAATACTTCTCTATGCCTTCCAATTGCATGTTAGTTCCTAGTTGAAAAAAAATGATTGCTGTTATGTCTGGTAAGTTGTAGGGTTCCCTAGCCTAGGTTTATAATAGTGTACTTGCAACTCATACACTATTAATAAGAAGAATTAGATAAGCAGAATTATTGTCATACAGTACAAGGGGCAAGCCTGTGTTGTGTTGTAATGTAAGTTTTGATAGTGTTGTAACCCCAAACAGTATACAAGACCAATTGTATTTTAGAGTGACCAAGTGGCAACTCACAGGGAGGTTTCTTTTCCCCACTGATTTTACTTTTGCCTGTGTTATAATAGTTGGAAAGCTTTCATAAATGCTGTGTTTTCAAGTCAAATTTTTCAGTTTTCACTTGCTTAGATGCAATGCAGGATAGGGGATGATCATAGCAAATTAAAAACCATATGACATCTCAGTGCCCCAAATAATTACTGGTTGATGGTTGCTGCCCACTGAGCTCCAAGCAGCAATTCTATTTAATAAATATCTTGCTTGCAGCTCCACATGTGGTTAATTTCTTACCCCTTTATTTGCTAGGTTGCTAAAAGCCATTCGTTTCTCAAGCAAATGTCTTAACCAACCCTTCCATATTTGCCTTGCCTTTATACAGGTCTGTTTATCTCACTCTGGGTGGGCCTTTTGGATGATATGAAAGGCCAGTTCACTGAAGAGGAGCTAGACCTGTCCTCTCAACATAAGTATAGCGTTTGTGTGTTTAATCTTGGCCTGTTATTTCTTTTGAGATGGGACACACAGCATGCCCTTCATTAAAATCCTCCTGATCCTCTGCTTTATGGTGAAATAACTAACAGTACTTATATTCCAAAAGGTTTCAGTACTGAAGTGAGATTCACTTAGCCTGTAAGGGGAAAGATGGAGAGTCTAATTATGGCCAAAAGGCCAAAAAGCATGGACGATAATTAGTATAAAGTAGCTTTGCCCTTTCCTGACCATACAGTGTACCAAGGAAAAAGAGACTCTGGAGCTTACACAATTAGCTCTTCATTAGAACACCAACAGGGAGCCCGAGAAATAAATGGGAGTTTTATCTGGAGTCGATTGGAGAGAACCTCTGCCTATTTCTGCAGCTGATTTAATGGATGAAACAGAGGTTAGGTTCTGGTGAGAGATGAGGTTTAGTTTAAATGCGAACAATTAACAGAGGATTAATATTATAAAGCAATCAGTTATTAAATAAACTGCTTTAATTGGCAGCAGGATGTATTGCCTTGTGTATATGAACTGCTTATGTAGGAAAATACTTTTATCAATTCTGTGAAGGAAAATAAAAATGTTTCTCTACATCTGCACAAATGGGAGTGACTGAAACCAGGGGATTTGAGAAAAATTTTTTATAAACCAGAAAGAGCCAAGAAGGCAAATTAGAATATACAATACATTATATTGTGACAGAGGGGTTGATAGGCAAAACAGAGATGGGGTACGATTGGCAACTTATAACTATGCACAGAAGCAGGGACAAACTGATGGAAGCCAAAGCAGAGTGTGAGAGAGCCAGACCAATAGAAAGGTAGAACATTGAAACAAATAGGGCCACAGGGCAGAAAGAAATCTGCTGACAAATTAGATGGGTCAGAATGAGACAGGTAAGTCAAACCAGAGAGGTGTGTTGTAGAAGCTTATATAAAAACTATTTAAACATCAGAGAGAGACTCACAGAGGAGTTTCCTTAAAGATAGCTTGTGTCGAAAGGCATGAGCAATATTAAATTGGCCCTAAAGTGTAAGGGGCAGATTTATCATTGGTTGAATTTCGAAATGAAAAAAATTTGAAATTTGACCATGGGAATAGTAGGTGAAGTAAAATCCTTTGAATATCGAATTCAAAGGGTTTTACCGCAATTTGATTGATCGAACGATCGAATTGGAAAAATTTGATCGATTAATCATTCGATTTTATGGATCATACAATTTTATGGATCGATCGAATTTTTTTTATTCGATCAAAAATAATGATTCCCAATTCAGTAGCTTTGATCTGGCGAACTAGGTGGTCCAATAAAAATTTAAAGGGGACCATGGAATAGTCGAATAAAATTTTATCTCGAATATTCGATGGTTGAATTTGCCTAATTTGCATATTCGAAGATTCGAATTAGAATCTGTTTGAAATTTGAGCGAACTTCGAATTGTTCATGAGAATTTAGTAAATCTGTAAATCAGGCAACACAAGGCATATTACAAATGTTACTTGGAGAAGATTACATGGATTTATCAGAGATGTTTAAAATTCCAGCATTAAATGAAAAACCTGGTGGCACTAGAGACTAGGAATGAGAAAACTTTTTCACCTAGTAAAATCACGTTTTTGCCAGCTGTGAATATTATTGCAAATCCATGCTAGAATTCTCATGCATTTAAAACCATAAACCTTCCCGGACATTATCATTTTTGCTCCTCCTAGCTCTCCTAGCTCTCCTACTATTATAAAATTCCTCACAGATGCAAGAAGATATTCCATTGAGAATTATCCATTCTAACACCATGCTGGTCATGTTGTTGTTCTCTAACATAATTAGATTACCATTCTTCATATATTACACTGTCAAAGGTCTAAACTCAAAAAAATAAATAAACTTATTCAGGGGGCTTCTCTGCCATTTACATTCTTCTATTTGAAACAGTTTCTGAGATATTAGCAATGTTATTAGTATATTTATGCTGCTAGGCAGGCTTCAGCTCAGCAGCTCTCTTTGAAGGTCAAAAGTGTCAGCGAACCTGACTGTCAATGCAAGTTACTGATCTAGGTTGCTGAATCTAAGTCAACAGCCTGGTACTAGGATTGTATTAAATTGCAAATATCTCAGAAACTGTTACAATAGGGAAGGATCTAGATCCATTTTAAGTTGTAGTTCTGTTTATGTGTTCAGAGCTAGAGAAGCAATAGTCTATTACCTTTGACTTTGTGTGAAATGAAGTTGAAAGAGTCAAGTTTACAGACCAACAGAATAGATAGAATGTTTTCTTATGAATCCATCTCTGTGGTGGCTAGGCTGTCATTTCCTTCCAACATTCCAGCAAAGCAACAATACAATGGATGGTTAATAACCCCTTTAATACCAAAATCAAGCAATATGATGCCTTCTCCGGCTTCACTAGGTTACCCACTGTTGGTGCTTGCAGATAATTTAGGAGCAATAGAGATTTGATAGGTATGTGGTTAAACACTTATTCCTTAAATAATATCAAAGTTCAAATGCCTACAAAATGGTGCCCAGTGGATAATGGTGGCCCTAGTTCCAATTTCAGCTACTATAAACCAGTAGGTGCTGCCTCTGCAAACCAAACAAAATCTATAGAATAACGCAAGAAGAAGGGCACATGCCCTGGTGTAGCATGCTGAGAACAACTTATTCCATAAATAAAATTGTACTTACAAATTAGAAGTGATAAACTCTCTCATCAAACAATATTGCAGCAATGCCCAACACGTTTAATCAAATCTTAACTTATTCCAGGGCAGAAGATATAGGATTGCGCCCTGCTTTTGATTAATTCCATGCTGCTATAAGGTCCAAAGTTTAATCATCCAGACGAAAAACACTGGACTGCCCAATATAAAGGTCTTGCTAGCGTCGGTAATATAGCTACAGGCATTTAACTTGGTACCTATGCCCAAAGACAAAAATTTCATTAGCTCTTTTAAATGTCCAGAGGGCAGAGAAAATAATGGAAATACATAATTAAAAAGGTTATACATTTTTCATATTTATTTCAGTACTAATTACAGTGGGGTTCTGCTCAAATTCAACATTTCAGTGTATGATATTCTGAGCAGGTTGGATAGTTTGTGCCTTAATTAGAGATGCGGCAATTGCAGAATCTGTGTGAATTTGTTAAGTGGAACAGTGGGGAAAATCATCATGGTACGTGCCTAATAAGAAGAACAGCATCAGGGAAGAGTAAACTGGTAAGAGCTAACTTACAATACATAGATACTGAAAAGGACACTATCATTTGTGCACCTGAAAATATATTGTGCCAACATTGTATTCAAACTATTTAAAAAAAAATGCATGTAGTTACTTTTCCTAGTTCCCCTTTTTTTGTGTGATACCTTTCTATTCATAACTGGCGGTATAGAAAAAAAAATTATGCATAGTTAGAGGCCCTTTTCTAAATTACTTTTTGTACAACCCAAGCTTTAGGACTAAGTGGTTTTAGAACTATTTCCCCCATATGTAATATTAGGCACTAAGTTTGCCCAGGAGCAGTAACCATTAGCAACCAATAGGATATTTGCTTTTAGACAGGTGACCACTATATGCTAGTTGCTGATTGGTTGCTATAGGTTACTGCTCCTGGGCAAACTTAGTGACTTTTATTACATAAGTATTCACTCAGTATAGTTCCTCTATGCCACTGGTTCTGTTGAGGTTATTATCAGAACGAATTAGAGGTGCACAGTGTTAGGCTCCGCTGCATCAAGAGCTATACTTTCAATCCAATCATGTATTAACAAAGGCACACTCACTTCACAAATTCACCGGAACAGGTTTAAAGATACTTCTCTTTATTCATGGTGAGATCTCAGCAATTACCCCATTATTCTTTTCAGGGAAGACCTGGCTAGATTCAAGTCACTTAAAACAAAAAAGCAAAGAGGAAAATATACTAGCAGCATTTCTTCTCATTAGAACTAAAAGAGGGAGCACCCATGGTGAGTGTTTGGCTTGGGCTTTCTTTATGGTCATCGTCAATGCATTTAATTATTTTGGCAATATACTAGAATAAATGTATTAAGATTTTATTAAATTTGTATGTATCCTAAATTATGATTGGCCCTAACCTGAATAGCAGTTGGATCGATTCTATGATTATTGCTGATAGCCTTCTATGGGATTTGACACAACTTCAAACCACTTCACCACTTCACAAAAGATTCGAATTTCGAATAGATCCGTAAGATTTTGGGTGAATTTTAATAAACTTGCCCCTTAATGTATAATGATCCAAACTACGTAAAGATCCATTAAAACCCATGGTCCCTAGCATTCTGGATAACAGGTCCCATACCTGATTATATAACCTGATATAGATATATATATATATATATATATATATAAATCTTCAATAAAAACTCCGCACTCCAAGGTCTTGTGTCAAAAAGCAGCAAAGCTTGCTCCAGTAGGGAGGCCGAAACGTTGAGGGAATAAACCACAAGCTTTGCTGCTTTTTGACACAAGACCTTGGAGTGCGGAGTTTTTATTGAAGATTTATTATGTTGTTTCCAGCACCCAGGCAGATGATTTGAGTTCAGTGTGCACCAGTCAGCATTGCATTTATATATATATATATGTATAAATTATGATTGGCTCTAACCTGAATAGTGGTTGGATTGATTCTATGATTATTGCTGATAGCCTTCTATGGGATTCGACTCAGCATTCCACGCCAATGGAATTCACATGAAGGATTCAAAGTTCGATCGAATTTTCAAAAAGATTCTAATTTTCGAATGTTTTTGAAGACCACTTCAACCAGTGAATTTTGAAAATTCGATTGAATCGAATGATTTGAATAAAAATCTATTTGAGTATTCGACAGTGGAAAAACTTCCCCTTTAAATTTTTATTCGACTGCCTAGTTCGCCAGATTCAACCTACTGAAGTGGTTTTAGTGAATTATGATCAAATAAAAAAAATTTGATCGAATGGTTAAAATCGTTTGATCTAATGTTCGCTATTCGATCGTTTGACCAAACAAATAGCGGTAAAATCCTTTGAATTCGAATTTGAAGGATTTTAATTACCATGCTATTCCCATGGTCAAATTTGAGGGGTATTTAACCCTCAAATTCGACCCTAAGTAAATCTGCCCCCAAATGTCATTTCGGCAGAACAAACCCATTTAAAATGCCAGATGGAAAGCCCTATTCAGAAAGTTACGATTTATGGGAAGGCAGTCTCCCATAGACTCCATTTTATCCAAATAATCCAAATATTTTAAAATGATTTCTTTTTTCTCTGTAATAATAAAACAGAACCTTGATCCAAACTATTATATAATCCTTGAACAATCCTATTGGTTTTATTTAATGTTTACATGTTTTTATAGTAGACTTACGGGCAAATTTACTAAAATTCCCTCTAATCAATTTGAAATTCGATAAGCATTCGACTATCGATATTCGATTTCTCGATGAAATCGTACGATTGAATACCGATCGTTTGATTTCACGAAAAATTCGTACTTTTTCCTTCGAGCCCCCGAAAAATTCCTATGATTCGAACGATAGAGCCATTCGATCGTACGAATGGTATTCGAGCAAGTCTTTGCAAAAGAAGCCTATAGGGGGTTCTCATAGGCTTCTATTGGTATTTGGTATTTGGTTCAATCTGGCGAAGTAGGCATTCGATCATTCGATCTATTCGATAATTTGAATATTCGTTATTCGATGATCGAAGATGCCAAATTTGCATTACAAAATTCACATGAATGGATCGAAGTTCGATCGAATATGATTGGTATCCGATCGTACGAATTCATCAAGAAATCGAATATCGAGCAAAATGATAGCCT
>CM044443.1:79613425-79625567 GCA_024363595.1 Xenopus borealis | reverse complement strand
CGAGCTACTGGTTGGGGATCACTGCTCTAGTGTTAGTCTGTCCTCATAGTAAGGCTATGGGCACACAGGCAGAAGGTTCTGGCTATATTTTTGCAGACTGAGAGAAGCAGATCTGCTCAGGGCCCCTGTGGATCTGCTTTCTGCCTTTGCTACATTGATTTCAGCTGAAGTTGAGGTCAGCCCAGATAATTGAAATGAGGTATCTCCGGCCTGACCATAGATTCAGCTCCATTGTGTGTGAGCAGGTTGAGAAAAAAAAAGTGAGTGCCAAATAAAACCACAACAAAACTCACTGAACTTTTTTTCTTGAACACTAGCTTATTTTTAGAAAAAGTGTCAAAAAAAATCTTGCTTGCTGTGTTGTCATACACAAATTCTGTAAGGAGCAGTTCGATTTATAATATTTTTTTACATTGATGATCATTTTTCCCCCCAGAAAACTTGATTAACTGAAAAATAAATAATTAAATAAAGTTGTTCCAACTGACTTTTTTTTAGATTTTACTTGCCAACCTATTTTGACAACTTTTTCCAGTTTTTTTCATCAACAAATCCAGACTGTTTATGGTTTCAGAAAATCCTTACGTGTATTATTCACTTTTGCATTTTTCTCCATGTTTTTCTCGAAGCAAGGACAAAAACACAAAATAGAATTCTGATAAATCAGCCTCTTAGTGCCTTTTATTACATATGGGGGATATCAATAGGTTTATCCTACTCTGCATATGGATGTGTATTCATTGACATTGCCATATTGCTTTTTATAGAAGGAGCCAAAGCAATCCTTATTTGAATATCAGTGATGTATGTTGAAAAACAGGAGATATTCATATATCTATACTATACTTATACTCCTTTTTATGAAAATACCTGTAGTACAAAACCACAAAAATGCATTTCTTGTCTTAACATTTTATTTTAATCTTAGTAAATTGAATTGAGTGTATTGAAGGAATGATTGGGTAAGTACAATGTAAACTACAAGAGAGCTGAATCGTGTACCAATTAAGGTAATGTCTGTCAGAGATATTCATGGTTAATGGTGTTGAAAACTGAGATAAATCCAGCAAGATATAAGGGAAATTTGTCTCTTTTGTTGGTCGAGGTGTTGTAGAATACAACAGATACAGTAAATGTAAAACTGGGACTGAAGCATTAACTTGGAGGAAATAATGCAAACCAGCTTGTCCGCATAATTGGAAAGTGTTAGCGGACAGTGATATCTGAAAAAACTTTATTTTTGTTGTTATGTTTGCATGTACTTAGCAAGCTTTCAGAAGTCTGTCTTTTTAATGAATTTTTATCCCTGTCCTCAAGTATCTTTGAAGTAAAAAGTTATGCAGAGCTTTGCAATGATATTATAACAAGTTACAGAATTAAAAAAACCTCAGAAGTGTTTACGAACCAAAGAACATTATTATTATCAATGGTCAAGTGGCCCACTAACTGACGTTAATAAGCACAGTAAAGAGAGGTTGACCAATATACCAGTAAACCAGAATGATTGAATTACTTGTGGTATATTGCTTTTATAATGCTGTACAGTCCTGTTGTGGGGGATCAGATCTCAGCAAAGGCAGCAACAGATTTTAGAACCCCTTTAATTAGCAGGCTTTTGCTAAACTATTTCAGTTATGTCAGATCTATGAGTATAAAGGATAGCAAATAACATATAGATGTCTCTTGCAATAGCAATTAGTTTTACAAATAGCTTTACAATTATTGGAATCTGTAAAGTAACCCTGAAAAGCGAGCCTGGGACAGGTTGAGCGTCAGGGGCCATGACAAGGGGTGAATAGGGACCCATGAGAGACGGTTGATAGGATTTGTATTTGGGAAGCTGTAGTGAAAGGGGTAGGAGAAAGTGAGGGCTTAAATAGAGGAGCAGAAAAATGGAGAACCATTACCTCGTGGACATTGAAGGGAGATTACAACATTCCTTGAATTTCCTTCCCTCCTGCCCTTGACGTAGAGAAGTTGGGGTAAGAATTATATTAGAAAAGAAATGATTGCAAATGGGTATGGAAAGGTTGATGTTAGATGTGGATCGTTGATGACTGACTAGAGGAAAACTGTCTAGATTTATATTTTCTTTCATTAAGCTAAATCTTATTTTTGGGTTTATAACCCCTTAAATGATTACATTTTAAGAAATACTGCACTTAGATGGGCTCATTTGTTTATGCTTAAAATGAATTATGTAGTGTGGATAATATTCTATGAAAGTAGCAGCCGTGCATAAACTACATCTCTTAACTGCTAAATAAATGTATCCATTCCAGCCCGTTCACCTTCATCACATGCATAGGTTCATTGCTGTTCTTGTGTCTACGGTGAAGCGGGTTTTTATAATATTAGTGGACATTTTTGTTTAATCATTTTTGTGATATCTTAAAGGAAGAGTAACATCAAAAAATGTAAATGTTTTAAAGTAATTCAAATATAATGCAGTGTTGCCCTGCACTGGCAAAACGGCTGTGTTTGTTTCAGAAACACTGCTATTGTTTTTATAAATATACTTCTGTATAGCAATAGGGGCAGCCATTCAAATGAGAAAATGTTCAGGCTACACAGTAGATAGCAGATAAGCTCTGTAGAACATAATGGTGTTATCAGTTATCCACTATTTAAACTCTGCCATTTAGCCTTTTTTTTTTATTTTTTCCACCATTCCCAGCAGCTTGTTTTCCACCATTGCCGGCAGCTTGTTAATATGAACTATAGTAGTGTTTCTGAAGCAAACAAATCAGTTTCACCAAGGCAACAGTATATGACATTTTCATTTAAAACAATTAGATTTTTTGGTGTTACTGGTTTGTTAATCATGCAACTTATTAATAAGGTAAGCCTAGCCTGTTATAGTGCAAGGTACATAGGCAAGTCTTAACAGAGACTCTCATTTCCTGAAAGACCTGCCTACACCTTGCAAACTACCTTTTCTCACAAGGATAAATAATACTTGACATGACATATGATCAGTAGCTATAAGCCAAAATGTCAAAATGTCACTAGTTATTCACTGGAGGCTTATATATAGACTTGCCCAAGACCCCCCCCCACCCCCATTTATAGCAGCAAATGAGGCTGAAACATCAGTAACTGCTTGCTCCTATTAGAAACATGTACCTCTGCCTACAATGTCTTTAGACCAATCATACTTCCTATAATAAGAATCAATGTAGAACCTTTCCCTGATGTTTTTGTGTTTATACTGCTTTCACATACTATAATGAGGTTCACATAATATGATAACACAGCTGTCATTTACTAGGGTTTTCTGAAGCTTCAGATTTCTTTTATTACCACTCTTTTATCTTTGACCTGATAAATCAACATATCTTTGTTCCTTTTATACAAAGAAAACCTTCAAGTATAAATGTATTAAAAGAAGGAAAATAACATAAGTTCTTAAGTAGGGGAATAGAAACCTGATCTTCAATAGAAAGGGAGGGGGGGTGCATTTGATGGTGGAAAGAACAGGATACTTGACTACCATCCTTTGCTCACTAAGAATATATATCTTGTGTGTTTCCCAGTACAAGAATATATGTTCTGTGAGTACAATAGACTGCCTCTTATTTACATGCATATAGAACTTAGGGTTCTGAAACAGAATCCTAAAGCAGCCTGATTTCCATGCATAATAATCCATCAATGCCATAAATCAACCTCACCTGTAAAATGTATTGCACTTCTTCCCATCAAACATTCTTTCATTAACACCTTCTATAATATTCTGAAAGGTGGGATGATCAAATACCTTATTTTAGGTCCAATCCCTTGCTAAGCAAGTCTACCTGCTGTGGCAGGAATTAAAACTCATACTGTCTCTTGTGGGAAGCAACATCACTGACAGACTCTATAATGTAATAAAGAAAGAAACCATGTAAAAATCCAACTCATGCGAATTGGATATATTAACTATATAACAGTTAGCATAGAACAGGTTTCATTTGTTTTGAGGTGCTATCTACAGCAGGACTTTCATGGCATCATACTGTTTTTCAAGATCAATCATTAGACTCATCAATTAATTAGGGATTCATTTGTGAATTCTAACACTCTACCCCTATATGCATAGGCAAAAGCTGCTACTGCATGTAAATAACTGCACCAGCATTAAGTTGACTTGCAATAGCGTCATGACAAGAGCTAGCAATAATGAATAATGTTCATCTCCAGATGCCACCAATGCGTCAATTCCTGCAAAATCTACTTCTAGATCAAGTCAATAATGCACAGAGCATAACTAGGAAGCAATTGCCACAGTTGATGGGACTATGGGCATGGTTTAGGGCAGTGATCCCCAACCAGTAGCTCGTGAGCAAAATGTTGCTCTCCAACCACTTGGGTCTTGCTCTTGGTGTCCTCAAAGCAGGTGCTTATTTTTGAATTTCAGATTTGGAAGTAAGTTTTAATTGCATAAAAACTAAGTATAGTGCGAAGCAGAGCCTTATGTAGTCTGCTAGTCCACAGAGGGGCTACCAATAGTTAATCACAGCATTTATTTGGCACCCCAAGAAACGTTTTCATGCTTGTGTTGCTCCCCAACCCTTTTTACATTTGAATGTGGCTTACGAGTAAAAAAGGTTGGGGATCCCTGGTTTAGGGGAATTATACTCTGGAACGATACAAATATTATTTTAATCCCTTTCTTCTTCTCATTAATAAATAACCCTCATGACTATCCCTGAAGGCTGTTAGAGATAAAGTGAAACCTTATACCTAAAGCACACTTCTTTAAGTGCACCAAATCTTGGGCAATTTAAAGAATTTTTATGTTCAAATATTAGAGTTTTCTTTATATAAAATTATTGCAATTAAACGTAGGTAACAGTCTATGCATGCTTAATAGATGACAAATGGTGTGTGGGCTAAGGCAATAATGTAGGTGGTTATTCTCCAACTTTTCAGGTAATATTCATTAACGTGTTCCATAAGCCCGGTTCTTTCCACATCCCTCACATTGCCCTAAACCGCCTATAAAGTTATAGGTACATTTTTCCAAAGCTTAACATTTCAGATGAAGAATTAATTATTCCTATCTTCAGTAACTAAGCTTGTCTCCTAAATTGACTTATTTCAATGCATAATAAACATTAAACTCTGTAAGATATTAAACACTGGCTCTGCTGCTATCATTATTGATCATGGACCTGTTGCCAAGAAACAATTCATCAGCTTATCAACAAACTACCTGGCTCTCTTCTTAATGATTACAACAAACAAAGAAGCCTCTGGCTACAATCGTTATACTTGTACCCATACATCCATTTTTATCAGTGAAATGTTTAACATTTCAGAAGAAGTACCTGAAAAGAGATAAGGTAATAGCAGCATTTTTGTATTTATTATATTGTGTCAAGACCCCAGATAATTTCGGTTTTGGAAAACAAGGATGCAGTTACAAATAAAGGACAAATTGGCATATGCCTTCTCCACTAAAAAATAAGTTAAACATCATCATTGCAAGAAAACACCCAAATATAGAATAGATGAATTGGAAAATAATTATCCCAACATTTTTGAATTCCAAGATGCCCTTCATGTATTATTGTGGTTAGCATGAGATCCATCACAATATTGACCATATGACTTTGGAAAATATTTTTTGGGATTATATGAATGTAATGCAGTTATCACTTCTTGTAGATGATCATCAATTTCTTCCACATTTCTTCTGATACTGCTCCCCTAGCCATAACAGTATTAATATGTATTTCCACACTTGATTCTTCTTCACTGTGTGATGCAACAGTGTCCTCATTCCATGTCCTTGATAATGCATCTGCAACTAGTATTCTACTGGTATTCTACTTTGTAGTCATATCTCTGCAATTTCAATAACAAACATTGAATCTGTGGAGGAGCTTCCATAGTTTTTTCTGTGTGATGGTAAGTAGTGGCTTGTGATCTGTTTCATCTATAAATTTTGTCACATATACAAAGCTGTGGAATGCTTCACATCCAAAAGCAATACCATAAGTCTCTTTTTCTATTTGTGCATATTAGTGCTCTGTGTGTGAATAGGTGTGATGCATATTCAACTGGCTTCCATTCCTTACCATATTGTTGTAGTAGAACTGCACCTATTCCATCTTTCCATGCATCTGTTTATATTTTTGAAGGCCGATGTATGTCAAAATATTGCAGAGTCTGTGCACAACAAATTCAGATTTTTTTTGATAAAAATAAAATCCGATTTTTTTGGTATTATACCCTGAGGCTGAAAAAAGTCGGAATCTGAAAATCCGAAGCTGCTGGGGTCCTGTAGAAGTCAATGTCAAATGTCCCATTTCAATATCATGGTTTGTGCAAAAATTCGAATAATTTTTTTGATTTTGGCTGGAAAATCCATAGAAATCGGAGAGAAATTGGACTTTTGTTGGGAAAATCTAATTTTTTTTATTTTTTTGCCGAAACCAATTTTTGCGTGCTTTTTCTATGATAAATAAGGTCCAATCAGCAATTCTGAGTTGGTCTGACTTTTGTAATAGAAATAATGAAATAAATACTTTGATAAATAACCACAAGAATGGCTTTTGGGTCCAGTTCCACTCAACATGCTTTAGCAACAAGTTCCTCATATGGATCGTCTTGTCTGCCAGTTTGTGAATGTACTTGCCAAGGTAGTTTAGCATACCCATGAATCCCTGCAGTTCTTTTTTATTACTGGGACTGGCCATTCATTTAATTGCTACAACTTTTGCTGGATCTGATTTCACTGCACTGTGAGAAATTATTTCACTAAGATACAAAATTTCTGGTTTCTTAAACTGACATTTAGCACAATTCAGTTTAAGTCCATTTTCTTTTGCTATATGCAAGACTCTTTTTAATCTTTTGTCATGCTCTGCTTCTGTGGTGCCTCAAATTAAAATATCATCTATGTAGACTTAAACTCCTTCAATCCCTCCAAAAGTTGCTGAATTGTTCTGCGAAAAATCTCTGGTGCTGAACCCAAAGGTGCTTGAACTGAAACCTTCCAAAAGGTGTATTAAAAGTACATAATTTTCTGCTTCTCTTAGTGAGAGGAATCTGTCAAAACCCATTGGAGGCATCTGGGATTGTAAATAATTTGGCATTTTCCATCTCACCCAGGATTTCATTCCTAGTGGGTATATGACAACCAACAAAGATCGCAAAGAATCGATACCAATGTCTAAGAAACTGAAGGCTTCTCTTGCATTAGGGAATGTCAGTGTTCATGAGTAGTGAATCTGTCCTGTTTCATTTCACCAGAAAATGAGCTAAATGGCAGAAAAGTCTGTGAAAAGTATTGTCAAATCAATGGGCATTTTTTTCTCACACCATATGCATTGAAGTCAATGGATGTTTTTGTTTTTGTTTTTGTCAAGTGCATTAAAGTCACTGCACTTTAAGGGGGAAATTTGCTAGCATTGGCTTCGCTAATGTTCGCCGCACTTCGCCAGACGAATTTTCGCCAGTACTACGCAAATTCACTAAGATGCAAATTTGCGCTCAGGGCGGCGAACGTTAGCAAAGTAACGCTACTGTTAATTCACCAGGCAAAGCGCATTTATGCTAGCGATGCCTAATTTGCATACGGCGCAAACTTAAGCATATAATAGAAGTATATGTTACAGCCACTACATTCCACTACACAAGCCCAGGAAAACTTTAATAAAAAAAATAAAGTTGTCCTATTGCCCTACATGTGCCCCTATATAGTTGTGTTGCCATATGTTAGGAAATGTAGGGGTGATGGAGGGTAACCCCTTAAAAAAAAATTCGATCTATTTCAGGATATCACCCTAGAATGGCAAAACACGCCAATTTTTTTTCCAAACTCCTATCTATTGTATAGAACTTGGCCAGGTGTGACATTCAGGAAAATGGTGATCTTAGTGAATTAGTGTAATTACGATCCTTCGTCAGTGCGCAACTTTGCCTGGCGTAAGGGTGCGAAGTTGCACTAGTCTATCTACTTCGCTAGCGAAAATACGCCAGAGTCGGCGTTAGTAAATTTCCGAAGTTACGAATTGACGTCACGCTGGCAAATTAGCGCTAGCGTTAGATGCTTTGCGCTTTAGTGAATTTCCCCCTAAATGCATTAAAGTCACTGTTTTTCACAGTATATTTTTGGCAATCATTTTTGCAGCTAAAAATAATTGCTAATAATGAAATACATAATGTTGCTTCTAATCCATGTCTGGTGAAAGAATCTGCTTATCACTATTCATGAATCAGAAAATTGATGTGGCTGGCAAAGCTTCAGTGAGAAAGACACTAGTATTGAAAAAAACATATATTGCAGCCTTTCTACAGTTTGCTAGATACCACATGGATAAGCCAGAAGGCAATTGGAAGAATACATTGTGGATGGATGAGACCAAAATAGAACTTTTAGGCAAGACTGAAAAGACAAATAATCCATACTAGCATAAGAATTACCCCATTTCTGAAGCATAGTACAATTTATATGCCTGCTTTGCTGCCTCTGGACCAGGATGGCTTGCCATCATTGATAAAACTATGAATTCTGAATTGCAACATCAAATTCTGCATAAGGAAAAGGCAAAGTCAAAGTTCTGAAACATACCAATACATATCAATACACTTATATATTTAAAAATATATGTAAACATACCAATACTCAACTAATTGTAGATCTTGAGGTCACTACAGTATAAACTTGGCACTAAAAGCATTAAAGGAAAACTATACCCCCTGAACAATGTAGGTCTCTATAAACAGATATTGCATAAAACAACTCATATGTAAAACCCTGCATCATGTAATTAAACCATTTTCATAATAATATACTTTTTTTAGTAGCATGTGCCATTGGGTAATCATAAATAGAAAATTGCCATTTTGAAAAATAAGGACAGCCTCCTGGGATCCAAGGATTCAACGGTGAACACAAACATACCAACCAAACTATAAAGTTAGGTCACATGACTCAATTAACAGACAGAGTTGTGTCTTTTGCTTCCATGCTTCTTCCTGTTACAGTTAGAGTTGAAATATTTCTGGTCAGGTGATCTCTGAGGCAGCACACAGACCATCACGAAATGGTGGTTCAAGGCAAGAGATGTAAAAGGGCAATATTTACTTAAATATATATTCCAGGTAGGTAGGATTCTTTAATATGTCACTTTATTTGATATAAACCATCTGTTGTTCAAAAATAAATTTTCGGGGTATAGTTTTCCTTTAATAAAATCTGCCATCCCATGACCTCACTGCCCTTACCAAGAAAAAACACCTGCGCTGCTTTAAAAGGTTGAACTTGATGGACGTGTGTCTTTTTTCAACCTAACATGTTTCAACCTAACATGTAAATTAAATATTTCCACAAGTCTAAACAAGTGACCTTTTGTTCACTGATCTTTTTCTGCTATCTTTCTATACTGCCCTCTAATGTAATTGTAAAAAGTAATAATTTCCCCTCAGAAAGATACCACAACCTCAATAGTTTTTTCTTATAGTTTCATTTCCATTCCCTCTTCCTTCTTTTCACTCTTTCCAACTGGACAAGATGGCAGTTGCCATTGAAAATAAGTGCAGTGGTTTAGAACACCATTAGGAGGACTATCTATAGTCATAAAGGTTAGTTAGTTTGTTCTCTTTTAATGAACACATAAAAGTATAAAGAGACTCTGCCTTCACAAATCTTAAATCTTTTACATGTTGTAAATCATAGAATCTACTGAACTGGCACTCAAATTCAAGATTCTACATTTTCCTTCTTATTCATGTGAGATCATGAGTTGCTAGTCTTGAGAAAAATTGTCCTGGATGGAAATGGTTAAACACTAGATTGTTGAGAATAATGAACTGAGATGACTTTAGGTAAGAATTCTGAGAAAGACTTAACAGTACAGGAAAGTATAATAGAACTCCTCAGAAAAGAATGCTTCCAGTTCATTGACATGTTGAGTTAATGTTGCAATCAAGAGAAGTGCCAGCATTAGAGACACCTGGAGTACATCAAATGGAGATTTTGATGGTGCTTGATTCTAACAGTACCATCCAGACCAGGGGCTCTGGCATAGTAGCAGACGTAATCATAATTAAAGCAGCAAAGATGTGGGGATTCCAGAGTTCATCTGCACAGCAGTTCTGTGCAAGCTGCAAAGCAGACACTTTGACTTTGAGAATTCTACACTTTCTAACAACTAATACATTTTTTAAATTTGGTTTACATCAAGAATATTGTATTTGGGCCACATGGAGATTTTTTGCATCGTATTTTATGGTGAACATGTTGATTTATCTTTGAATTGCATCAGTTTCACAGTCTCTGGTCCCAAAAGTCACTATTTATAATTCATGCTGCTAAAGACTCTGATTTCTTTGGAGATGGAAAGGCCAAAACACGTTCAGAGCAATACAATACAAAACACATCATAGGGAACCATAGTCAACAAGTTTCGTAAAGAGCCACCATAACATGAGCCACTGCAATGGTTAAATTAAAGCATCTGTTCTCATATTCTTTTGAGGCAGTTTATTGAAACAAAGTTGGCTATCATGGTGTTATCCACAGCTGGCATCAAGAAGCTTTCTTATCTCTTTACATGTCTGTTGCATTTGTGGTACTTCTCTGGTAAACAGCAACAGAGGTAGACATCCACAGTCTGAGCCATCACATTCCAAAAATATCTCACCATTACAAAATCTGTAGAGATGGATTTCTTACAAATAAATTGAACTTTTGGTGATTTCTGTATTTTGTACCTCATGGCACACATCTATATAGCTGAATTTAATATGGCCCTACACTTCTGAACAACCTGTCTTTTTAAAGTAGTCAATATTATATTTTAATCAGACTTCAAAATGGCACATTTATTATTGTGAAAAGTTTCAGGAACCTCCTCGGTAACTTATAATATCCTTATAATTTACAAGAGGAGGTACTTTATTCACTATATAATTTACAGGATATTCATAGCTCTTGTCTATTATAAGGATAATATGTTTGCGCTCTAAAAATACATGTTAGTAATATTAGAAGTCACTGAGGCTTTGCATGACTGTATAAAAACCATGAGGCCAAAGAGTCTCTAATATAGGTCTTAGAACACCAAGATGACTTCTGAAATTAAAAGATATTATTATAATTTATGACATCATTGAGCACTGTTTATGAGCATAACATTTACAAGGCTCTTTTGTATTATAAGATATCTATAATATACATTTTAGCAAAATATGGGACTGATTACTACGTATCTGTGTAATGTAAGATGTACAAAGCAGTTACAGCAAAAGAAAACCTTTGGGGTTGCTTTATTACTAATAAATGGTCTGTATTGGGTACAACAATGTAAAAATGTTAGTTTTTTTTTTTCTTTGTTTAATTAGTTTTTTTTTCAAGAATAAAGAAAAGCTTGCCAGGTTTAAAGGTGGCATTTTACTTGATCCTGACCCTCAATTAGTAATAAATTTGATTCATAGAATAGTTAACTACATTATGACTATTGGAGACAAGGTAACTTTGATTCTGAGTGGAAGGAAGAAAAGGGTTGAGGGTGCACTAATGCTAAAAATCTTTATTTGAAGCTTTGAGTATTTTGGCATAGATTGTCTCTCAGTTGCTGGATTATCACTTGTATTATGGTCCAGCAGTCAGATGCCAGTTGTATTCGCATTACACTCTTTAACGGATTAAGGGACTGCTGCGCCATTCCATGTGGGATAGCAACAGTCCCTGGAGTCATTAAATATTAATAGCAGCAATAGAGATGGGCAGAAGAAGCTGTATAATATCCCTTTGTCTGTTAGCACAAGCGCACTGCTTTGAAATGCTTCCTTATATAAAGCTATTGATTGAGTTTTGGCTGCCAACCTTACTCCGGAGTCTTTTACAAAGTACACGTATCTCTAGCAGCTTTACAAGGGATTATAATTGTAAGGGATGTGCTCTTTTTGTAAGTGACACAAAGCTACATCATGGAAACCTTTTAAGCAAATGTAAACCTTCCCTAACCCTAACAACACGCACTATAGCTTACCAAGTTAGACATCTAAAAATGAAGTGCAAATGCAAGAGGCATCTTTCCTAACATTTGTTCCTATTACAATATTTTCAGTAATTTATACAGAGTGCCAATACACGGTATTTTGCAGTTTTGTAAAATTATTATTAACATGTATTTCTATAGCACCA
>CM044443.1:79588467-79607160 GCA_024363595.1 Xenopus borealis | reverse complement strand
CATAAATTAAAAAAGAACAGGCAAAGGAGATAGAGGTTGATGCTACTTATCTCCATCTTTTCTGCCCAGTCTAATTACTTTGAACTGCTTTAAAAAAT
The DNA here is from genome assembly GCA_024363595.1 of Xenopus borealis. Taxonomy (NCBI): domain Eukaryota; kingdom Metazoa; phylum Chordata; class Amphibia; order Anura; family Pipidae; genus Xenopus; species Xenopus borealis. Next base: position 79,607,062 of record CM044443.1, on the reverse strand, counting down.
GTGAATTAAACATAACCAAAGAAATAAGAGTACAATACATTATAGAGAAGACAGCGATAAATTGATTTAATGAGTTACTCAGGCCACAGTGCTATCTCTCACAGAGCAGCATGACCGAGACACTGAGACTTTACAGATTTACACATTTGGTGTTTTGCTGGGAATTTGTCCCTCTTTCTCTCTGTCTGAGGCCTTGGTGACAGCTCTGCGTGACCAGGGTGACAATTCCTGTTAAAGGGATTCTGAATTGAGCCCCATGAGCACCATGGAAAGACTATGCAAAACAGGATAGTGGAGACTTGGCCCACCCTGCTCTTCTTGTCTTTGTCTTTTAACCTCCTAGATGCTGATTCTTCGCAAGTATTTGCACAGTTATTAGCAGTATTTAATTATTTGTCTATCAAGGAAGTAGCATTTCTGTAACAAGAAAGCTGAAGAATAACAAAAGACACTGAGAAAATGTTTTTTTTCTTTTCTTTTGAGTTACAGTTGTTTTTCCCCAAGTCAGATAAAACAAAGGCAAGATTGTCAGGGGATTTGGGTAACATAGCCCAGTAACAGACTGACTGCATGCAGAATGTATGTATTTGAACTTCCCACTGCTACCTTTCCCTGCATTTGGATACATTCAACCTTCCCTCAACAGTCAATGCTGGCAAGAAAGTAAGGAAGTTATAACTTAATCGGATTCTAAATGCAAATTGTATAGTTTGTGATAGTGTACAATGTATGAAATAACACTTCTTAGGGAAAAAGTTGTTACGTTTGCTCCAAAAGTTTACACCAACTTCAAGCAGGTGTTAAAGGAACAGTAACAACAAAAAATGTAAGGGTTTTAAAGTAATGAAAATATCATGTAGTGTTGCCCTGCACTGGTAAAACTGATGTGTTTGCTTCAGAAACACTACTATAGTTCATATAAACAAGCTGCTGTAGAGCAATGGCGGAAATTGAAAAATGGCTATATGGCACAGGTTAACTAATTGATAACAGATAACACCATTAGACAGAGAGAGCTTATCTGCTATCTGCTGTGTAACTTGAACTTTGTCTCCTTTGAATGGCTGCCCCCATTGCTACACAATGCTAATTTATATAAACAATAGAAGTGTTTCTTAAGCAAACACAGCAGTTTTACCAGTGCAGGGCAACACTACATTATATTGTCATTACTTTAAAACACTTTTATCTTTTGATGTTACTGTTCCTTTAAAGGGTTGCAATGAGCAATTAAGATCTGCAATGCAATAAAAGCTTAATGAAGAACAATACATTGTGAAATGCTATTTTTTATTTGCCAATTTGTTCTCTTTGAGAATTTTATTACATTTCCCCTCATGTATTTTTCTCTGTGAGAATAAATCAGTACTTGGTACTTGATTCCAGCTAAAGTATAATTAATCCTTATTGGAGGCCAAAACCATCCTATTGGGTTTAATTAATGTTTAAAAGCAGTTTGAGCTATGGAGACCCAAATTATAGAAATTACCCTTATCTGGAAAACCCCAGATCCCAATCTACTGGTTCACTAGCTGCTACTATAGTCCATCTTGTACCATTCCCTGCCAAATAGTAAGCTGCAAGATCCACTACAGACCCTTGGTAATGGTCTACTGCAGCATAATGCAATCCCTTCCATAGGCTCCTGTATCAGATCCAATAGTATGATTATTCCCCACTCTTGTGAATCTTGCTCGGCCAATGTAGTAGAATGGGGTTTTCAATTCCCCTTCATCCACTCCCCCCATCACCTTTCCTTTTACAAATCCAGTAACCTCCACCACCCCCAAGTCTAGTTCCATTTCTCAAAGGTACCTCTCTTTTGCACCTAAAGCAGGATAAACCCACTGCTCTTGTCTGCCAGACATTATATGATTTTTATATTTCTTTATTAGATATTTTGTTCTGTCTCTTTTTGATCTTATCTGCTATCTGACAGTTAGGCTCAAAGCCAGTTCTTTGTTTGAATTTCAGAATAAAGTACAGTATATTCTGTATTCAGTGTATATCTCTTTGCTTTTTGTGTTCTTATTGCATAATCCATTTTACTTTTCTTTTATTATTGGTGTTGTATGTAGCACAGTGTTAAAACTGAAGCCTGAACTAAGCACAATAAATGTCTTAACATCTTTGCTAATGCATTTAATAATTTATAGTAATATATATAGTAATGCATTTATAGTAATTTCATTTTTAAATTGCTGGCACTTTTTCAGAAATGTCAGGTCAATCCACTACTGAATGATGTTTTAAACTAGACACACATACTGCAGCCTTGTGTCTCAATATGGAGCTCCTCGGGTCTTCCTTGTAACACACAAGATGTGAATAACCTGTAATTATATATCGAATAGGGTTGAAGTGAAAATTCAAATAAAATTAGAATAAAATTAGAATTTTGAAGTACTGGTCCTTTTAAAATCCTTCGACTTCGACTATTCGCCAGATTAAAGCTGCCGAATTGCCATTTTAGCCTATGGGGACCTCACAGAAATTTTTTCTAAGTTCTGAGAAATCAAAGTATTTTGGTGAAAATCTTTCAAATAGTATTGAATGATTGGAACGATTCAAATGGTTTCCATCCAATCGAATACGTGGCCACATTAGATCGAAAATGACCCCTAGATGGTCGAATTTTGAACTATTCTCCACTTTCGAAATTTGAGCCTTAGTAAATCAGCCCCTTAGTGTTGTGATTAGTTTGACTCTTAGCTGTGTGAGGAGCACCTGAGGCTTCTCTGTGATGCCACATTAAATATTGAGGCGCCCATGGACCTTGTGTGCCATGTTGTGGCCCTGTGACATCAGCACAATATTGGGTGACATCAGACTGTGTCTTAAAAACTAGCTTCCTCCTTGGTCCTTGCACTCCTCATCTGGGCTCCCATGGACCCTTCTGAGGAAGCCCAGCCTGACCTTGAAAAAATGCTCCCCAGAGTCACTTATGGAGGCCTATGAAGCTCAGCAGGCCTGTTTAGGCCAAGTTTTTGATGCTTTTCTATCCAGGTTTTCTGCTGCACCTGTTGTCGCTAGTGAGGGGCGAATTCGCAGAGAATTCCCCAGATTCGCCCATCACTAGTTGTCGCTATGGTTGCCTCTACTCCTGCGACCTCTACATTGGACAACAAACCCCTAATTCCTCAACCACTGTGTTACAACTATAATAATTCAAAAGTATGTGTTATTTCTGCCATGACTCAGTTGCATTTTGCAGCATTTTCTCATGACTCCTTTATGTGCTATGTTATTCAATTTGGATCTGTATTGTTTTATCTCTTTCTTTTCATTTATAACTCTGTAACTGTAAGAAAAAAACCAATACTTAAAGTTAAAAAAATGGAAAAAAACAAAAATACTTTTCTCCATTTTATGGTGTAACACGAAGGAAAGTCAATCAAAGTTCTTGGGGCAATTTACTTTATACAAAGCCAAGTAAAAAGAACACCTTTCAATAAACATGTTTTGCCAGTGATATATATAGGCATTTTTCTATGCCTAAACAGTCTTTAAAATGATGCTCACAAAAAAATAAATTTTGCATGAAGAAAGACTGAACAATTCAACAACAAAATTGAGGACTGTGTAGCCAAACATTATGAGCTATTAAAATGAGGAGATATTGTGGACCCAGTGGGAAGAAGCCAGAAGGATAATGATCACATGAAGTGGAGTTTGCAGTCAGGACTCAAGAGTTTTATGCAGAGGAGGGGGCACTAACTCCAGCTAAATACATGAAAGGATTAATGGAATCCTTCCTGTTCAGTAATTAACAGAAGGATTGAAGTATTTTAACACCTAATTTAAAACGTGAGTCTAAGTGAATTGTTTAATTAAGCTTATCAGTGTGAGTCCGGACCTGCCTCCCTGACATAACAATAGAGTCCTTTCTTTATCCTCTTTAAAAATGTCAGACAAAAACACTGCCAAATGAGCGTTTGCCGAGACATCCTGCTAACTCAACCCAACCATAAAATTCTTCTCATGGCTTTAAATTTGCATGTGAAAGCTAAAAATTTGCCGTTAACGCTAACCCTCCCAAGGCAAACCGCACAATCTATTTTTTAACCCTCTTTCACTCTAGATCCTATTTCTTCAATCCATTTGGCAATAGGACCTGTCTGAACTGACATATGCTTGATAAAATCATTTTCTTACATTTGATTGAGGCAGGAAGAGAATAATTACCATTTCTCATGGCTCACTTTGCAGTGGCTGGTAAATCTGTCTTAATTTTCCTCATTCTTTCCTTGGATGATGAGCTTGATAAATATTCTATTACAGTATTATGCAAATGATACCACCCAGTTTAGTTTGCATGATCCTATATTTACTCATGTTCCTCACTGCAACATTCTGCTGTCTTCCTTTATGCACACCCATGTGCTCTTGTTTAATGTAATTATATTTTGAGTGTTACTCTACTGAAATCGAATTCAGTTATACAAATACACTTCTATTGATATCGATTAAGCCATTTCCAATATTTCAAAGCCTATGTGTCAATCTTCCTTTAATATTTCAATTATTTCTAAGGATAGAAAACATGGTACTGTCCTTATTTTCTCCCTGACTACATTGTAATCAGTGGAACTTAAGTTGCTTCATGATGCTGAAGCGTTCTCCTTTGTGAGACAGTGTTCTTCCATTGACTACAAAACTACTTCTATTAGTGTTGATTTACGTTTCTGTTCTTTCTGCTCTGCCAACCTCATGTAAGAAACACATAAAACCTCATGAGAACATCTGACATGCTGACACTGATCTTGTCACACTTAGATTTTAGAAGGTTCTGCAGAACAACCTTTAATTTGAGTACCAAGGCCAGCTATCAAATACAACATATGTGCATCTCTGGAAATTAACCTTTGAGAGTCTGTGTAGGCAGTACTACTGTTTACTGACTTCAATGACATCATAGGCCTTTGATATGAAGAAGCTTGGTCTGTTCCCCTGCATTTGGATCTATAATGCTAAGGACTACTAGGGCATCAAACGAAAATCTGATGGGATTTCCTATTTCTCTGTCTCAATGATTACTGTTTACCTAGGAAAATCAATAGGACCATTGAAATTGTGCTGCAACTGCATAATAAGCAGTAGAAGAAAAAAGACAAGGCATGGTTGATTTATGAGAGTTTAGTGATGTATTTGGCATTTTGGAACCAAGCAGAATTAAAGTGACAACCCCCTTCCTTTCTGAGAATTTAGTGTTGTGTTTAGCATATCTGGCCCAAGCAGAAAAGATATGATCATTTAGTGGTTTGTTTGTCATTTCTTTACCAAGCCTAATATTCATTCATTCTAATAGTTTGGGTTTGGGGGACTATTCTTCTGTTCATTGACACAATAGAAACATTTCATTCCAATTATGCAGATGTTCCAAAAGCATTTGTAAAATAATTGACTTAGGCAAATTCTTTCCTTCATAAGATATAGCCTTCAGTTTAATATATATCCTGTGGTTATCCATTTCATTACACAATGGAGAGAATTTCTATAATGGGAACAATATTTACAACTGGTTTAGTTTTTTTCATTTTTTAATATAAAAACACTGTTTTTTTATAACAGCCTGAAACTTGTAGCAAACAATGAAATTGTTTAATATAAGCAAATTATATTACCTGAACCACTATGGTATAAAGAAAACACAAAAAAAACTGATGAAAAAGATTTAATACATATCTTCTGATCTGAATCTAGAAGGGATCCCCTATGCATTTGTTGGGATGCTAAAGAAAGTTTATTTTTTTGTGTCTGTTGGTTTCCCCAAATAATGGAATCCTTGCAACATTCTAAGTTGGCTTTTAATTTAACCTTTTTATCATTTTAAAAATTAATTTGATAGAAAGCATTACCTTCAATTTTATTACAGCTAGAACTAGGGTTTATGCAGATATATAATGGTTTGATGTCAGTGGGGTCATGCATTGCAGACTAGCACAAATACCGTAAGCTATACAGTAAAAATAAAAAAGCCCAGCAACAACACAGAAGCAATGTTGAAAGCAACTCAATATGGATACAGGACATCCCTTACTGCACATTCTTAACACAATTCAGTTGCAGTTCCAAACAACAACCCTATAGATACACATTGTTACACCCTTGGATCCATTAGTCATGCTGTGATAAAGTCGTTCCTATATGAGATTTCCTCATCTACTCTATTATAACTATATTCCATCTTCAGACAATTTTTTTACAGTTTGTTTTTTTTTCTTTTTTTTACTAAAAGGGAAAGGCTATATTAATATTATGGTCAAATGAAGCTGGCATAATGAATGCACTTGGCTCACACAGCAGCACCACTTTTCCTATTGGAATTGTTTACAATGTGCATGAAAGATACAGGTATGGGATCCTTTATCTGGAATTCTATTATCCTGAAAGCTCAGACTTCAGGGAAGGCCATTTCCCACAGGCTCAATATTAATAAAATAATTCTGACTTTTAAAAATTCTTTCCTTTTTCACTGTAATTATAAAACAGTACCTTGAACTTAATCCTAACTAAGTTATAATTAATCCTTATTGAAGGCAAAATAATCTTATTGGGTTTAATTGATATTTATATAATATTTTAATAGACTTAAGGTATGGAGATCCAAATTATTTAAAGACCCTTTATCCGGAAAATCCCAGGTCCCCAACATTCTGTATAACAGGTCCCATACCTGTACCATTAAAGCCAACTTCATCTATTGAACATATGTACTCAAGAGATCATATATATCTTTTTACCATCTTGTGTATGGTGGTGCACTTTACAAGCAATATCTAAACATGTTCACAAGTCATGTTATTATACCACTTTGCAGGGCTACATGACCAAGAAATAATCAGTCTATGTCAATTCCACTGTACAACACATTGTAGTCAGCAGTCAAAGATTGGCCTATTGTTACTCTTTGAATTAAAAAAATGTATCTGTAAAATTCAATGGTGAAGAACCATCTCCAAAACTGATTCTTTCTTTTCCAGCTGCGATTCTGGATGACCCCATGGAATGCAGCAGAGGAGAGAGGCTGTCCATAACATTGGCAAAGAACCGTATAAACCGGGCACCGGAACGTCAAGGCAAAGCAAGACTAGAGGTGGACATTTTTGAGCTTCTGAAAGACAGCGAATATGAGACAGCAGAAACCAGTATGTATTTCAAATCTGAAGACTCACAAAATGTTATCTGTTATCTTGTATGTTCAAAGCAAAATGGTTTTGAATAGTGATCATTTGACTATGCTCCTACCCCATGACATAGAGTGGTTATGTGCCACATATTTGACAGTTACAGTGCTCCTGTATAACACCAGTTTGGAAACAAAGACATACAGTATGGTTTAAGTTTAAGTTAGTTTTCCATATAATTGTATGGAAAATATTTTGAATAATTGTGACACATTGGTAGTAGTATTAATCTAGAAAGGCAGTGGAACTGCTATCTATTGTGTTACAACACTGTATTTAAGCTACTGCTGGTAACCTTATAGCAACTAATACATTCACATTTTGTAGCAATAAATAGTGATGTGCGAATCTATCCCGTTTCGTTTCGCCGAAAATTTGCAAATTACCTGTGAAATTCGAGAATTGGCGAAATTCGCGAAACGAGTCGCGGCACGGGTTTTTTAATTTATGACGTGTGTCGCGTCAATCGCAACCCTTTGCGTCGTTTTTGACGTGCGTCGTGGCATTTTCGGCACAACGTTTTTTTTTATGCCAGCGAATTTTTGGCAGGCGAATTTTCGCTGGCATTTTGCAAATTTATTTGCCCACGGCGAATCGCGGGAATTCGTCGCAAATTCGCACCTGGCGAATAAATTCGCCCATCACTAGCAATAAATATAACATCAAGTACTGGGAGTAAAGTAATGGATATTTGCTTTAATGATTGTAAGTGGCATACAATGCTCGTATAGTCCATCACTGAAACACCCAGTCCCTTCTTATCACACTTCCACTTCTGCACTTAACCACCTTCTCGGGAGTTTAAAGTTTCATATTTAAGGACTTCATAAATAATGTTTTTACACCTCCTTACAAATTCTCTTGCAATTTGAACAGTAATAAAAGGCATAAAAGGGCGTTCCCATTGCGAGAGAATAGAACCAATGAAACGGTTATTCCTCAAGGTCAAGGTGATAATGACCAAACTAGCTTGAGAACAGAATGCATCCAAGTCAGGGGGCTTCCGGTGGAATCTGCTTACACAGAATGTTATTCTTTCTCACCTACTGTATATCAGGTAACTGCATAACCAGTAATTTTGATTTTTTTCCTCTCTATTTCAGTGTGCCAGATTTTGCCTAAGGGTGTTTTGGGTGTCTTGGGCCCATCTTATAGCCCTTCATCGAGTTCTATCATAAGCAACATCTGTGGGGAGAAGGAGGTAAGAGCACCCTTGTTGATTGTTACAGCTTTGTAATTTCATTTTGCTTTGCTTAATTTCTACATCCCTTTTGCATCAGTCGTGGGCAGCCTGAGCCCTTAAAATGTTGTTGAATAGTGATTGCGATCATAACATTGACAGCTAAAGGCTGGTATGGTGCTTGGAGTTATTTGACTATTTCTTGAGGGCCTCAGTTTTTTCATCAATATTGTTTGTCTTGCATCTCATTTGCCAGCAATATCATTCCTCTTGACTCGGCACCTTATATAACGACTATTGATTCTCATTCAAAGCATTCTTCTTTTCAGTGATTTTTGCTGTATTCAGATTCCACTTATTTTTGAAATACTGCTTTCTGGCTGTGGAATTGTGTGCTGCATGCTGCAATGGTTTCTAGTTATTAAAAAAAAGACAATATTTCCTGAACTATTGCGTTTAGTGCAAGGGAATGCATGTGACAATGTATTTATTATATTTCCCTATACAATCTAGTAGCAAATGTAGAAAGGTGTTTTTTTTTACCAACTATTTTTTTTACCAGGCTAAAATGTCTATTCTAGCCTGACCAGGCCCCTGTAAAGTCACAAATTGCCCATTATCTACTTGGTAATAATTATGGCACAATAAAAAGCCTATAGGAGTTGATAAGCAAGACTGGAGCCATTCAGGTGGAGCCAGTGCAAGCTTTGATAATTATGAAACCTGCAAGCTGAGTCAGTTTATAAAAGCAAAGGAAGATAAACAAATTGCAAATAATATAACTTTAGTTAATATATTTACAGTAGTCAACTACAAGTGAAAACATAAAATGAAATTGCTGTCCTTTATATTCCCCAAGCCCTTGTCTTATGACACTTTCTTCTTCTTCTTTTTCTTTCCAATGGTCTTCTTTTAGGTACCACATATAAAAGTCTCTAATGAAGAATTTCTACAATTTCAGTACCAGAGATTTACTACTTTGAACCTTCATCCCAGCAACACTGACATTAGTGCAGCTGTGGCCACTCTGCTTCGTTTTTTCAACAGCACCACTGCATGCCTTATTTGTGCTAAGGCAGAGTGTAAGTAATAACTACGTAGCTCCTACTGCAACAACACCAACTGTTGACAAAAAGAACAAATGAATCAAATTTTCAGTTCAATTTGCACAGGGAATGACATTAAACTAGTCTATCGGCATGTAAGGAAGATGATATCTAACTAGTTATCAAACTTATGAACGTGAAAATGCATGGCAGGTCAGTATAGCACTCTGAAACACCCCACTCTGCTTTACTTAGATATTACAGCATTAAGGAATGTGAAAATTGTGACAATTACATTAAACCAGAGGATAAAAAGCTGCTGATGTACATAAGTAAGAAAAAGTCAAGTCAAGACAATGAAAGAATAGGTTAGAAGTTTTGAATAATATGTGGTACAGAAAGAAAGAAGCAGCAGAAATCACACTGTCATTTGTATTTCCATACAAGCTAATGAGACACACACATTTTTGTAGTCAGGTTCCTTAGTTCAAAGTGAAGGTTCTGCCAGGTAGAAAGGATAAATGGATAAAGAGTATTCCTATAATGTCAGGAAGCTACAAGTAAACCCAAACTTATGTATGGGATTATCCACAATAGCACAATATCAGCACAATAATATTTACATGGTCCAAGGCCAAATATACTGTAATGTAATATTCCATCAACTCCTTGGGATTTCGGATCATGATTTAAGCTTACTAGATATTATGACTTTTTTTTACAGTAATAGTTTGCTTAAAATTGCATCTTTTTTTGTCTTGGTGGGGAGTTAAAAGGTAAATTAATGTCAGAGATGTTGCATTTCCCACTACACAAAACCATCATTTAAAATATTTCACTTACTAAACAAGCAGTTGTTCATATGTAAAGCAAAATTGTTCAGTTTCAACATATTTCAGTAGAAATGTGAATGATATGCTTTGGTAAAACAAACCAGCGTGATAATCCATACCTTTTAGCTCTGTCTGTAGGTGAAGTAGAGGGGACCAATGACACCAGGCAAAATGTTATTGTGCATGTTTACTCTCTTCCCGAACAGTGATCTAAGTTAGCAATTATACAAGGGATTGTAGCTACTTGTCAGTGACACTCTCAGTCACAGAAATAAGGAGAGACTATGGGGCTAATTCACTAAAGCGCGAAGCGTCTAACGCTAGCGATAATTCACCAGCGTGACGTCAAATCGTAACTTTGCAAATTCACTAACACCGGCTCTGGCAAATTTACGCTAGCGAAGTAGATAGACTTGCGCAACTTCGCACCCTTATGCCAGGCGAAGTTGCGCACTGACGAAGGATCATAATTACGCAAATTCACTAACATGAACATTTTCCTGAACGTTGACGTTACTTCGCCTGGTCAGACCAGGGGAAGTTCAATACAATAGATGGGAGGAGTCCTATTTTTTTAGGGCGGTTACCCTTCTTCCCCCCTACATTTCCTAACATATGGCAACACAACTATACAGGGGGCACATGTAGGGCAATAGGACAACTTTATATAATTTATTAAAGGTTTCCTGGGCTTGTGTAGTGGAATATAGTGGCTTTAACATATACTTCTATTATAACTTAAAGTTCCCGCCGTATGCAAATTAGGCTTCGCTAGCGTAACAGTGCTCTGCCTAGCGAAGTAACACTAGCGCAACTACGCTACCATTTGCCGACCTTAGCGTAACTTCGCACTTTAGGGAATTTGCGTAGCGCTGGCGAAAATTCGCCTGGTGAAGTGCGGCAAACGCTAGCGTAGCTAACGCTAGCAAATTTTCGGATCTTAGTGAATTTGCCCCTATGTGAGCTAGCAACAGTGTTTTAAACATTCTCAGATAGGGATGCACCTAAGGGAGGGGTTTAAAACATTTAAATATAGAGAGCTGAAAGCCAAGAATAGTAGTAGTACAGCTGATATATCCAGATTATTTTATGGTGTGAATGTGTGTCTATCTAAGGCTTTCCTAACATCCCCCTGAACACACACTGTTTGTATGTCTCGTTTGTCCTGGTAAACCGCTTTAAGACAAAATTCAACCCACCTATATAGTAGCGTTATTTACAGCATTTCTGCTAAGCCATCCTCCTTATACTTATAGAATATGTCCTTGTTATATGTTAAAATATGCTTTCCTTTGGTCTTGTAATATTTTTGACAATGGCAACTCCTCTACCTATCCTCTAAGCAATACACATTTTTCATTATTTCTTAATAATGTTACAGCCTCACTTTTGTTGCCCTCCCTTGCATAGCCTCTAATTCTATTAGAGCATACATCTCAAGACTCGGGCACCAGGACTAAAATCAGTATTCAAAATGTGTCTAATATGGGATTTATAATGTGACATTCAGATCTTTCGTAACACTGATACTGACCCTATGTAGGCAGAGAAGAATCAGACTAGCTTGCTTTACCGGTTTGCTGCACAATGTCCTTTTGATCTTTTTGGCCTCAACCACAAGAAGGTCAGAGAAGTAGCTTTGCATTCTTACATACAGTAAACTGTATAAGAGATATTCTGAAAATAAGCAGAAGGGGTATGCATCTGTGGTTAAGAATTTTACTTAATTTAAAATTATTCAGCATCCCTTTTCATTACATCCTGGCTTTACTGCAGTTTTTAGCGGCTCTGTTTGACAACACTAAATAGATTAAAAAATGTTTCACTGATGTGGTAAATTATTTCTGTCATATTCTGCGCAGGTCTGTTGAACCTGGAGAAGTTGCTCCGTCAGTTTCTCATCTCCAAGGATTGTTTGTCAGTGAGGATGCTCGATGATACCTGGGATCCTACTCCACTTTTGAAGGAGATTCGAGATGACAAGACCAGCACAATCATTGTCCATGCCAATGCTTCAATGTCTCATACAATTCTGATGAAGGTACACATATGCCAGTACCTTTCATGTGCTTAAAATATGAATACATCAAGCTGTGTACATGTTTATGTAAATTGGAGCTGAACACAAAGAGGAGTAAATCTGCGCCTCAACAAACAAGCTATATATATTAAAAGAAAGTGTCCATTTCTGCTGAGGTTAAACTTAGTGGTTTATATATATATATATATTTTTTTTTATATACACAAACTGACCTCGTTTTAAAAATGACTGACAGAGGCAAAACAACACTGAAATAATGACATATTTGACAAGAGCACAGCCATATTTGGAACACTGTTCTAATAGCAATAACACATTAATCAAGTCTGAGGGTAACAAATTGCAGAAAAGCAACATGACATGCCTTCTTTGTACCTAAAGGCCAGAATGGACACAATCTCAGCGTATGTGGAACACTGAAATCCCCACTGTTAGTAATGATAAGAAAAAGGATTTTTTTTTCTGTGTTCCCCATCAAAATGAGTTCTGAGAGGGGAAACAAGTCTTTGAGGAGCCCTTGAGCTTGGTGATCAGTCTGACTTCCCATGTGATCTGTGCCATTGGGCAGCTTCCCAGGGGAATAGATTCCATTATTAACCTTAGCTTGGGAATTTTTTTTCCATAATTCTATAGAAGCAGCTGTAGGAAAGCAGTTTTTATTTCCTCTGTGAGGTATAAATTAGGAGGTCTCACATCATTTCTATGAACCTGTTACTATAGAAACTATCTTAGCTATAAATGTACTGCTATATTTCTGTCAGAAAAGTGCTTTTTAACTTCTGGCTATAAAGTAACCAGGGGAGTGTAAGCTCTTCAGGGCAGAAGTCATTCAGTGAGATGCATTTTAAGAATTCTAAGGGAACCTTTTGTGCATTGTGATAATCCATATAATGTCTAGTCTCTTCACACCTGAATTGTATGGGATTAATGAGCTCACTCAATAAAATAAAAATTTTTATTGTAAGGGAGAGAGAAGGTTGTTTGCAATATCACGATATGGAGCAGAGGCTGAGCATGGCTGAAATAATTGTTTGTGATATTTAGGCAAGTGAATAAAATAAATTGTGCTGCACAGATATTTAATTCCAATACATGTTTATTTTCTTTTCAGTATTTTTTCATTAGAGGTGAGGCATGGGGTCACAGCCTTTCATCTTTTTGCTGTCAAAGGCATAATCAGTATAATGAAGGAACATTCTTTGGATGGTTTCTTCTTTTATTGGGATAGAGACATTGAATGGGGCATATGACAAGCTTTAATTGATTAATATATGTACAATCTGGTTTAGGGAATAGGGATTGAAATAATAAAATGGTACTTTGTTGCTTTTATTCTGTGCAGTATGAGACAATGGAGCCACTAAACTGGAAAAAAAGCAAATTACTTACTAACTAAATCATAGCAATAACTTACAAGCCTTTATATATACTTATTGGTATCACATTTTCTTTGTTATAACTGCACTAACAATTCCTGCAGCAATCAGCAGATATCTGAAAATATATAATTTTCCATGTCATAAAACTGCATACTTCTAATTCACACTTTTTTTACAGTCAGCACCCAGACCTAATTTCAGACATTAATAAGATAATAACAGTTGAGGTTACTACTATTTAATTTGTGTAGAAAAAAAAAATGCAAAACTTTATCTTAAAAAACATTTATTTGGAATTACCATTAACATATAAAATCTTAAGTCAGGGACCATTATATAAGAACAAAGTGAGCACATATTCCTTACCGCAACGTGGTTTTATGAGTAATAGAACTCTACCTTTTATGAGAAGGTGAGCAGAAACATATAGTCTGGGATGGCAGTGGATGTAAGCTACTTGGACTTTGCTAAAGCATTTTAATACAGTGCCACACAGAAGGTTACTGGTTAAATTAAGGAATATTGGCCTGGAACATAGTATTTGTAACTGGATAGAGAACTGGCTTAAAATTAGATTACAAAGAGTGGTGGTAAATGGAACATTTTCTAATTGGACCAGTGTTGTTAGTGGAGCACCAAAATGGTCTGTACTTGGTTCTTTGCTTTTCAAATTGTTTATATTTATATGAAAATTCTTTGGAATTTTGTTCATCATTGGCTGAGCTTTCAAAGTAGCAACTTCCTTTTAATAAAGTTTTCATTGGATTAACAGAAAATATGCATCATAAATTTGGGCACTGCGCAGAATTGTAGAATGATGTACAGATGCACCATCTGCCGCAAGATGCTCTTGCAGGTCATTGGAGGTGATCTTTGGGTTGTCTGTTATTCTCATAATCCGCTGCAAATGCAGCTCCTGTAATCTTTCTTAGCCTGCCAGACCTGGGTTTTACAGCAACTGTGCCTGTGGCCTTCCATTTCCTGACTACATTCCTTACAGTTGTACTGACAGTTTAAACCTTTTTGTAGCCTTCCCCTAAACCATGATACTGAACAAATTTTTTTTCAGATCTTATGAGAGTTGCTTTGAGGATCCTATGCTGTCACAATTTGCAATTGTTCATTTCAAATACCTTTTCTTGTGATTGGACACATGAATTAGATAAGGCCTATGAAGTTCCAGGCCTAACAAGCTAATCCAACCAATTTGGTATTGGCAGTAATCAGTATTGAGCAGTTACATGCATTCAAATTAGCACATTTGTGCACAGCCAGCATTTCACATTTGATTGAATTTCATACAACTGAATACTGCTTCTTTGTTCAGGAAGCACCCCAGAACTTAGATGTTCCCGGGAAATGAAAGACATACCACTGTTATCTTTTTTGTTGAAAGTGGAGTAAATTATTTTGCAGGCTGATCAGCGGAACCAAACTTTTTCATATGACTGTAGTAATGCTCTGGAGGAGGGCACTGAAAGTACTGTTTCTATTTTTGCTGATGATACTAAATTGTGCAGAACTATACATGCTGTCACTTTGCTGAGTGAATTGACTAAATTGGAAAATTGGGCAAACTGGAAAATGAGTTTCAATGTTGATAAATGCAAGGTTATGCACTTTGGTAGAAATGATATACTGTATATGTGAGTTATACACTAAATGGCAGTGTGCTAGGGGTTTCCTTAATTGAGAAGCATCTAAGGATTTTTTTTATAGCTGTCTAATCACTAAAAAGGGCATAAACTCAAGAGATGAAAACATAATTATGTCTCTTTATAGGTCACAGGTAAGGCCTCACCTGGGGTATGCAGTGCAGTTTTGGGCTCCAGTCTTTAAAAAAATATAAAGCTGGAGAGAGTGCAGAGACTTGCAAATTAACTGGGTATGAGGGTTGGGGTTGTTTTCTCTGGAAAAAAGACATTTGAGAGGGGACATTATTAAACTTTACAAATACATTAGAGGACATTATAGACAAATAACAGGGGACTTTTTTCCCATAACTGCACCAGAGGCCACCCCTTTAGATGAGAGGAACCGAACTTTCATATGAAGTAACGTAGGTGGTTTTTCACAGTGAGGACAGTGAGTTTGTGGAATGTACTGGGATTTATTTGGAGGTGTAGAACTTGATGGACTTTGGTGTTTTTTCAACCCAACTTAACTATGTAACAACTGTTAGTGTGCCTCATGTGTATGTAAAGGGTTGTGTACAAAATCAGTATTTCATCTAACATAAAAATAAATTATTCAAAGTGCACTTCCTGGTCTGAATTACTAATACCAATACACCATTGGCAGACTACATATAAAACTGGCCTCACTACAAAAAAACTGTAGTCCTTATGTGCCTTCATATTGTATGCACATCTATGTCTCTTAGTAATAAGGAAATTGTTTTAAAACCAAATTATCTCAATGTTACCTTGCTCAGCCATATCCTTTTCTGGCATCAAAGATTACATTTTAAGATGTCAGGACTAGGACTAAATAAGTAATATATCCTTACAGTATAAGGCACAATGGACAAATTGGGCCAAGAAGCACAAAGTCATAACTAAGCTAATTGTACTTATGAAAACCACCCTACAAGGTTAGTTTGATTCAGAGAACATACAATATTGTGTTAAAAACAAGTTAGCTCAATGTCACCTTCGCAAATGCCCCCTCTTTTGATCTCTGTCTCAGGCATAAAAGATTACATTTTAAGATGTCAGAGCTGAGACTAAATAATCCATATGTTCTAAACCACAATAACCAAATTGGCCCCCCATAGATGTAGCCAACCAAATTGTTCTTATATAAATGTGACTAAAAGATTTGTTTCATTTAGTGAATATTAAATATTCTTGATTCACTGTCAACATCTTGACTAGTAGAAAAAAATGATTTATAACCTAAAAATAGTATATAGCAATGCTAAAAATAATCAATTAAGTCTTATTATAATTTTTGGAAAGTATGGGCTTTCTCATTTGTGCTTTATCAATTTCAAGAAATTTCAAACACAAGGAACAAAGACTGTTCTCATTTTTACATTGTCGTTTTTATATTTCCATTTATATGGAAAGAATGGCCAGTATCCTCTTATTCCCACTGCAAACACATATCAGATTTTTCCCTTTTTGAGTTAAACTTTTGTTAAATAATTCACACACATTTATTTCTTATGATTCCAGTTGCACTTGGCCTCTTTGGATGTGAGTGATCAATGTATTATATCTGCAAGTTACATGTTTTTGCAGCCCTTTAGAAAATGACTCCCATCTAAAAAACTATTGTAAGCAGTAAAATGTGTCTGCCCTTCCATTTATGTCTGTTTGAGTGTCCTGAATTTTACATCATGTTGATCTTTTGTAGGCCTTTTGGTGCAGGGTCCTCAGTTCCACAGCTAGGCTGAACAATTTTCCAGGAAGGGAGTCCAATTAGACATCTAGCTTATGACTTCCATACTATGGAGTCTAGCGTTATATACTATACTATATATTAGAATAAATATACTATATATATATATATATATATATATATATATATAGACAAATGCAAGAGGTCCTCTGCACTCAACCCATTATCAATATATTTAAGACATTGAGACATTCTGTGCATACAGCTACTAAAAAATGCCTTACCCTTTAAACAACAGGGATTGTTTGTCCATATATTGCATCAGTGATCCCACTGGTAGCTAATAAAAGGGCATCCATGATTGGGAGTTTTACTTTGAAAGCAGCAAGTAACTTGCAGGTAAAACTTAGTCCCTTTGTAAAATGTTTAATGAAATAATGGAATTCTTAATGAATCAGATGAAAATTGAGCGTAGGACTGGCCAGATATGGGATGACTTTGACGTAGTTGGCCAGCTTAAATATATTGCAATATATGGACAAACAATCCCTGTTGTTTAAAGGGTAAGGCATTTTTTAGTAGCTGTATGCACAGAATGTCTCAATGTCTTAAATATATTGATAATGGGTTGAGTGCAGAGGACCTCTTGCATTTGTCTATATGTATTTTGTGGTCACAGCCTCATTGCACCCCCGCCTAATGGTTTTAAAAATTAGTGGTGAGCACAACTTTTTCTTGTTTGTTGTATATATATATATATATATATATATATATATATATATAGCTGATATATTGTGAACTATGTCTGGCAAACCATCCCATATTGCTGTGAGACTAGGCCATCAATTATATCCCATTATTAATCAGGAACATAGCAAATAAGTGTCAGGAGCACCCACGCTCATCTGCATCGCATGCAAGATGGTGGCGCCCAGAGGAAGCCACGTGGACGTCAGACGCCAGCATGATGTTCCACGCAGCGTGTTGGTGCTGACGTGTCAACTTGGACACTGGGTATTGATACTGGTGTCTAAACGTGTGTGCTAGCAAGCCACTCGGCGTACAATGAGTGACGTCTTTAAAGACGCTGGTGGATCCATTCTGTGCCTGATTATAGGTTCCTCTGTACTTAGTTCCTGGGTGTGTTATTCTGATTGTTCTCCCTGATCGTGATTTTGGCCTGCTTCCTGACTCGAACCTTTGCTGCTTGAACCAACCGTTTTGCCTGGATTTGATTTCTCTTCTTCTTAACCCTTTGTTACCATGAACTGTGTTTTGGACGCTTGCTTCCTCCTTGGTCCGCAACTCTAGCTAGAGCCTTTGGGCACTGACAATAAGAGAACTTCGTGTTGCTGTAAAAATCACAAAACTGCAGAAAAATTTGCAAAATGGGAAAAAAAATTGCAAAGTGCATAATTCTGTGGGCGACTGCAATATATGACAATATAAAACAAAACAGTAGTGCAATACTATATTATGGTGACGTAGTGTCTCATGTCGGTCAAATAGGTGCAAGTGAGAAAAAGAGAGGGGATATGGGAAATTATGGGTAAGGTGGCACATCCTTGTTCAGCAGTCTAATGG
>CM044443.1:79567485-79585385 GCA_024363595.1 Xenopus borealis | reverse complement strand
AATGGTCTTTTTGAATTTGAATTTCAAAGTTTTTGCTATTCAAAATTCGACCCTTGATAAATCTGCCCCTTAGATTTATCAAGGGTCGAAGTAAAAATTCAATTTTGTGTACTTCGACTAGGGAACAGTCCAAATTCGATTCGAATCCTGACATTTAGACGCTTCAGAGCCGCACTTCTGATCGGCCCACTGCATCCTCTTAGTATCCTACAGAATGGTTAATTCTAAGCAACTTTTCAATTGGTCTTCATTTTTTAATCATCTTCATTTTTAATCTTTTTCTTCTGATCCTTTTCACTTTTTTTTTTTTAACACCTTTTTTTATTGATGAACATTCAGGCTTTTCATGTCATATGCATTACAGGTTCATGCATCACAATTGATCCACAGAATATATTGATTAACATCCGTATGAGATTTTTCAATGGTATACCTGTATATTGTATACTACATATATAGTACAATTGGTGGATCTTGGAAGATTATTCTCTGTGCATACCACGAGGTTCCCTGAAAGCACTGCAGTAGCAGTGTTGTTGATTTTCTTTAGATAGTGTTGGGATGAAGCTCTCCCATGTTTCAAAAAATGTTTTTGACCAACTTTGTATTCAGACCCTCTCCTATTCATATTCCAGTCTCTTATTTAAATCAATGCATGGTTGCTAAGTTAATTTGGACCCCAGCAACCAGACAGCTGAAATTGTGAACAAGAGAGCTGCTGAATAAAAATCTAAATAACTCATAAACCGCCTATAATAAAAAAAATGAATACCAAATGCAGATTGTCTCAGAATATCACTCTCTACATCATACTAAAAGATCATTTAAAGGTGACCTACCCCTTTAAATTCAATGGTCATTTTTCCCATTCCAAATGCATTAAAGTCAATGGGTGTTTTTTCTTACTCCAAGTGCAATTGGGAGTTTTTTTCCTTGGCGGATTGTTTTGTGACAAATTTTTGTTACAGTTTCCAATGGCAAAATGGCAAATTTCGCCGAAAATCTATGATTGGCCAAAAAGTTTGCTCATCACTATCCATTATCATGCTCCCCAATATTTTTGGACCATCTGTATCTGTTTCATAGTATTCCTGACACAGGGTAGCAAGTAGTTCACAAGAACATCCCCCACCTCTAATAAAATAATTTTGCTCAGGCCCCTAAGCTGTCCCCTGTTTGCATTGCCTTTGAGTGCTGGTACCTATACATTCCTGATACAGGGGTCAAATCCTTCAAACAGACACAAAACAGCAGCTAGATGCCAAAACTTCTTAAAATATATTTTTACATTTATAAATGGGGACCTCTGTACCTGAAAGATGTTTTATATAATTTCTTTTATTCCTATTTGCTTTCACATATACTTTACCAAGGTTTTTATGTGACTTACACTTTTTCTGACTTTGCTCAATATTTTAACAGGTAAATCAATAATTAATTATTTCGTGTATAATTTTGATGTCGGCTTCTAATGTGCATTCAATATTATATTGCATTAAATACAGTTTGGTGAATCCATTAGACTTAAATAAATTAGCAATTAGCTTGACTGAATAAAATACTTTATAAAGCTAAATTTACAAACTAGCAAACATTTAGTGAATTTAAAGCTTAACAATGCTTAGCAAGATATTCTGCTACCATTAAAATTGTAGGAAGAATAAGGGAAACAGTAGGAAGAACTGTAATCTTATGAGAATAATAAATATGAATTAGACACATTCAAGTGGCTGACAGTCCAAATTTAATGATTTTGGTTTTATGTTGTTTAACTTTTTATTTTTATATCCTATGACTTCTTTGCATAATAAATGCTTGGGAGAAATATAAGCCTATATATATATATTAGTTAGCATACTGTATCTAAAACTATTTGAACATATGAAATTAAACTTTGCTCAAGACTTAAATGGACAATTTGTATTATGAGGCAGAGGGAGGTAGGTGTGTCTAAAATATATTCCTTTCATTGTTTAAAGATTTAAAGTCAGCAACAGCAATGCCACAATAAGGAAAATGCGTAAAAACAGAATTACATCAACAAATATAACTTAAATTAACTATATATCTTAAAGTGATGAGAATAATGAGAATAACCTTTTTTAATTTATATTTTTAATTGTAACATTTCTGTCCCCTTAAACCTTCCCTTTTAAAAGTGTTTATAAATGTATATATATATATATATATATATATATATATATATATATATATATATATATATATAGGCTACTTTGTAGAATCAGAGGCAGCTATGTATTACTGTCAGGCCCACGTTGTGTACATAGTGCTAAATTGACTCAAAAATGGTTTATTATGTCTTTTGTGAACATCTCTGTAGAATATGTTGGTCCTCTAAAAGAAGATTATATTATAATATTTATACTCACTGAAACATTTTATTCAGTATGTATAAAAATATTTTCTTTGATGTAGAAGCCCTGATTTGTATTGCAGCTCTTCTGTGTTCAGCCATTTTTATCTGTACTCACCTTGACTATTGTGTTCAGTGGAGATTTGAATAATACGTGTTCATGAACTACATAATACACATTCACAAATGCCTACCTAGTCTATTACGTTCAGTGGTAATAAACTTCAGTATTCAGTGTTCGTAAAGTATTTCCAACAGCCCTACCAGAAAAATAACAGGACCAGTTGAGTGAGCATTATATATAATTACATTAAGGGTGGAGACACACGGGCAGATTTGAGGAGATTTAGTCGAGTAATCGCTGGTAGTGATGGGCAAATCTCCCGAGATTCACTTCGCCGAAAAATTCACGAATTTCCAGAGAAATTTGCGAATCGGCGAAAAATTCTCGAAACGAGTCGCGGGACGATTTTGACGTCGCGTAATTTTCGGCGTGTCGCGTAATTTTCGGCGCCCCTGTCGAATAAATTCGCCCATCACTAATCGCTGGTTCTTCTGGGCGACAATCTCACCAAACTGCCTTCACATTTTTCCTTCCTCTGTAATGAAAAGTCGCCTGCGCGAAGCACACTGGGTGCTTCCTTTTCCGAATTCGGAACAGGTGAATGCCCGTGTGTCTCCACCCTTAGGGGCAGATTTATCAAGGGTCAAATTTCAAGGGTTAAAAACCCTCGAATTCTACCCTCGAATTTTTGGCCGAGTTAAAACCCCTCGAATTCGACGTTTTTTGTTCGATCCAAAAAGCTTCCCATAGGATTCTACAGCAATTCGGTAGGTTCAATCTGGTGAACTTGTAGATTGAATTTTTCTTATAGGGACAGTACTTCGAAAATCGAATTCGAATTTTCGAATTTGATCAATTCAATTTGAATTTTGGGGTTATCCGATAGTCGAATAAGCCCAAAATTTTTTTGAAATTCAATTTTTTAAATTTGAATTTGATACGAATTTTCACTTCAAATCAATTCGACCCTTGATAAATCTGCCCCAAAATGTACTTTTATTTCCTTGTGTTACTGGGCCTTTATATGTTGAATGGAAGATTAAAAGGTACATCAGTATATTTTCCTTTGCTTCATCTGGGCAGATTTAAAAATATTTACAGCATTAAAGGGGTTGTTTAACTTAACTTTTAGTATGATGTAGAGAGTGATATTCTGAGACAATTTACAACTGGTTTTCATTTTTTTATTATATGTGGTTTTTGAGTTATTTAGCTTTTTATTCAGCAGCTCTTCAGTTTGCGATTTCAGCAGTCAGGTTGCTAGGCTATTAATTACCTTAGCAACCATGCTTTGATTTGTATAAGATACTGGAATATGAATAGCAGAGGGCCTGAATAGAAAGATAAGTAATTAAAAGTAGCAATAGCAATCGATGTGAAGTCTTACAGAGAATTTATTTTTTAGATGGGGTCAGTGACCCTCATTCATAAGCTCAGAAGAAGAAGGCAAATAATGAAAAAACTGTAAAAAAAGAAACAATGAAGGCTAATTGAAAAGTTGCATAACATTCTATAACATACAAAAAGTTGATGCAAAGGTGAACCACCCCTTTAACGAGTTACACTACACGCTGTCCAAATTTCTACAAACAGAGTATATGTTAGCAATTCTTATTAAAGAATAATGGGGCTCCTTTATGAACACTGGAGAAGTTACTGCAACTAGGCAGTAATTCATAGAAACAGTGACGGCAAGCATTTATTGGTTGCCATGGGTTACAACCCAGGAACAGATTTGCCCGGTATTTATAAATGAGGACCAATGTGTGTGCTTTGTGTACCAAAGGGGGTTATACAATTGTATTTTTAAGTAGTTTTAAGTAAGGACTTAATAAAAAAGTTTGCAATCCAACAAAATACCTTACTTTAAATACACCCACATTTTACAGATGTTAAATGACCCTGGTTAATCTAATGTAAGTCGTGTATTATGAGTCCTCTTTCTACCCCCTAGCATTGGAGTGTGCACAGACAGGGCCACCATCAGAAATCATGGGGCCCCAAATAGCAAAATGTTCTGGGCCCCGCTCACCCCAGAACCTGTCGTCAAGCCCCACCTCAGATCCCACCCACACCACAGTAAAAAGTCCACACAGACACCAGAGCTAAAAACGGTAAACCCCCTCACTCACAGATTATAAAAAGCAACTAGGGTCCCACATAAGTGTTTTTTTATTAAAAAACATTGGTGGTCAGGGCCCCCCTATAAGTAAAAAAACTATAAGTTATAAAAAAAAAATATTCGCGCTTGGGCTTCCATAAACGTTTTTTAACAAAAAACTGATTGTAGCTTCATAGCTTTGAGTCTTTTCACGGCTTCAAGATTTCAACTTCGAGTTTTTTCATGACTTTTGGTCTTTTTGGGGCTTCGGGTCTTTTCAAAGTGGCTTCTGGTTTTCAGTGCCGCGATGGATCTTTGGTGCTGCAGGAACTTTGGAGCACAGCTGGGCCATCCTTTAGCCCTGTTCTGGTAAGGCCTCCCTGATAGTGGCCCTGTGCACAACTGTCAACTGCATCTCGTAGTACCTGCACTGTGTGTTAAAGTGGCTGTCATGGATATGGTTCTTCCAGCCGCACGTGACTTTAGGTGTGGCTTTCAGGGGTCACTCACTCAGTCTCTCACCCACCTTGCACACAAGTTAGACTAGCATAACAGCACCCCAAACACCAATCAACACCCACACAACTCACACAAACTTGCTGCCACCACTCTCAACTTCACACTGGTGTTGAGAGAAACTAGGTACTCTAGTAGTGAAAGGATTAATGTAATTGAAACCCACACTTCCTACCAGCACTCAAATGTTTAACCAGCATAAAGACAGGCTAGCATTTCCATTCAGCATGCAGAGGTTTAAGGCTCACAGTTACTCTCTTTCAGGCTAGGTTCTTTTAGAGCAACAAAAACAAACACTGTGCAATTAATAAAAAGATGTTACAACTAGAGACATACATTCAAGAATACAATTACAAACAGTTTATAAAATAAAAGGGAAAACATGGAATACCTATACTTAACACCAAAGGTATTGAATTTCTGGTCCTGGAGGTAAGGGGAAACAAATGGGATAACTTCCAATCGCAATTGATCACCCTAAGTAAAATCCAATTCTTAAGGTGGCCATACACGTAGAGATCCACTCGTTTGGCGATGTCACCAGACGAGCAGATCTCTCTCCGTTATGCCCACCTTGAGGTGGGCGATTTTCGGGCTGGTCAGATCGTGGGTCCTAGGGCCCAACGATCGGATCAGAATGACACGGATATGGGTGGTCGGATCACGGGACCACATCAAGGAACAGATGCGGCCGTGATCCAATGGGATTTTTAATCCTGCCGACTTTCAGCCAGATAACGATTGGGGAAGCCCGTCGGAGGGCCCCACTCACAGGCCGATAAACTGCCAGCTGTTGACAGCTTTTATGGGCCCATGTATGGCCACCTTTAGTCAGAAGAGCTGACTATTAGTGATTTCAGGGCATCAGGTAACTGCACTTTCCCCCCTCCACATGGAATGGCTCTTATCAGTCAGGGCTTGGAGAAGGGCATAATAGGTTGTGACCCTGTTACAAATGGCTGACTCCAGACCTTAGTGAAGAGAGGCCTTTCATGTGCCTGATGTTGGTAAGACATGCTTTTTCATGATACCTTGGCCTGTTTTATTAACTATTACAGGCCTAAATCATGACAATGCCCCTGCACTTGTGCTCTTTACATGGTGAACACAAAGAAGAAGGTATACCACCTGTAGCCCAAAAATCTTCATAAATCAGTGGTAAGACATGTATGTACAGTAGGAGACTTCCTTGCCCTTTAATATGTGTTCTCTCTTAGTTGTTAGGCTTTCCTTGCTACATTCTTTTGTTTTGCTCTCTATGATTGTTTCCTTTTCATGAATAGGAATATACATGTTGTAGTTGTTCAAACATTATTAATGAGTCTGGGCACTGAGAACTTCCACAGTGAATTCATATTCATATCAGTAGCAATAAGGGTGGCATTATGCTGTTAGGACAGAACATTAAAATAGGAAATAGCAGGGAAGGACTAAACTAACAGAGAATTCCAGCTATGACTGACAGAGATGATGGCCTTGGACACATGGAGAAGTTTTGTGTAAATAGCTTATACACAAAAAGGCTTTCATCTTAGAAGCAAACAACAGAGACAACAGTTAACATAAAAAGACAGTGCTACAAACGGGATCAACATTTGCGGTCATTCTCTCACCCCATGCAACACTAAAAACAAAGGCTTTTGAGACATTATCCTCAATATTGAAGATATATTTCATCATGAGAAATTCAGTTTACATAATAGAAACAAAACAAAACAAATGAGCTGGTTTTGATTTGTGTTACAGAATTAAGGTGCTTAGTATACCATGGTCAATATTGAGAATTCCTAAATGTGTTGCAAGAATTATTAGTCTGCTACATGTAGGATTAGGTATTTCAGCATAGCCCTCTTGCTGAGCCTAATTAAACATTTGCAGTTATGGGAGCAGAAACAGCACTTTTACACACTGTGGAAATTCATGTTCCAGCTACTAATTTGCATATCATTAGTTCTAATCAAGAAAATAAATTCAACCTTCATGTTTTCAACAACAAAATGAAAGCAAATTCTGCAACATGAGCCTTGTTTAGACTGCGGAGGTATGCATAGGCACACAGCATTACCTGTTATAGACATATGACATTACTGAAAGAGGATGGTTATGTTTATTGTTGAGCAAATCAGGCCAGTTCTGCTGAAGAGTTCAGAAAACCACAGAAAAATTTCATAAAACATGGAAATTGCAGTGAAATTTCACCAACATGGAAGTTGTTGCATTTTAAAGGGGTAGTTCACCTTCAAATTAACTTTTAGTATATTGTAGATGGTTCAATTCTAAGAATCTTCATTATTTATTTTTCATAGTTTTTTAATGATTTGCAATTTTCTTCTATTTGCAGCTTTCAATTGGGGTAACTGACACCATCTAAAAAAAATGCTCCGTAAGGCTACCAATGTATTGTTATTGCCACTTTTTATTACTTATCATTCTATTCAGTCCATCTCCTATTCCTATCCCAGTCTCTTATTCAAATCAATGCAGGGTTGCTAGGATAATTTGTACCCTAGAAACCAAATTGCTGACACTGCAAACTAGAGAGCTGCTGAATAAAAAGCTAAATAACTATAAAACTACAAACAATAAAAAATGAAAACCAATTGCAAATTTTCTCAGAATATCACTCTCTACATTATACTAAAAGTTAACTCAAAGGTGAACAACCCCTTTAAAAATATATTGTAGACAAGGCATTTTTGGTTTGAGAGAAGGAAATCTGATACAGAAGCTCATAGGATTCAGGTGGTTCATTTGGTAGTTCTTTTCACAGAGGACTTAGAGCAGCAGTACTGTCTTTATGATAAAGCTTAAGTTGTAACCTTTGCTACATTCATTGGGTAGTTGCATGGCCTTGACAGAAAATAGAAAACCTTTTGGAAAGGAACTGCCTATTCAAAATTAACAATTTCTTCAGAACCCACCTATATCACTAAAATTAGGCCCTGGGTTTTACCAATAAATATGGAAGCCAGAATGTTTCCATATGTTTTACCTTCTGAAGGTGAACCACTGACATGCACAATTGTCAACACCACAATGGTACAAGTTGTACCACAGCTACACCATCACCCTAACAGTGATGTCTGAATTATTGGTGAGCAGATGTTTTCACCTGTTATGGATTTACTATTCATATGCATATTTTTTTGCATATCCTTTCCCAATTATTTCCATGGATTATGTTTCACTCTAAAAAAATCAAGAAAAATGCAGACATTATCATTATGTTCTGATACTCATATACTATCTTCTGGCATGATAGGTTAGGGGTTAGAACTCCTAGCTTACAATTTTCAATGCCGAGAGCTCTACCCTTTGCATCATGGCTTTTAGTTTCACAAATTCTTCAGGTTTTGTGAATTTTTTTGGCAAAGCAAAAACTGGTCAGAATCTGTAGAAAATATAAATGCACTGAAAACAAAACTCTTGCATTGTGCCGGTTGTGACTCTTTTATCATACTGATCAGGGGATTAGTGGTACAAGCATTTTGGTGTGTATGGTGTGTTTCTACTGCATTTTGCACATTACAGTTGCAAAACCTCTTCTGATATTGATGAACACAGGAGCTGTTTCTTGCAACAGTTCTTCAAAACATTCAGAGGCTGACATGACTCCATCCATGTGCAAGTATCCCTGTTCAATTGTCCATTGTGATTCATTTTACCCATTAAAGCAGGAAAGGCATTTCTACTTGGGGGAGCTGAAAGTTAGGCATCCCCAAGGGATTTTATCTACTTACCTGACACAAAGGGCTGGTGCCATTATGAGGAGAAAACTGCACCAGCCTGGGGTTATTCCAGTGAGCGATAGTCTTCCTGCTTCAAATTTCCCAGCGAAGACACATGCACAGTAGAACGAAATAGACAGCTTTTTCTTTACATTTTGGCTTTTCTCTCTACTGGGAATGTGAAGCCAGGAGAAGAAAGAAGAAGCAGGAAGACTTGCCTAATTATGGCACCACCAAGTACAGTATATCATGCCTTTCCTTCTCCTTTAATACTTCAGTTGCATCTGCTTATAGTATTGGAGCTGTTTTTAACTATGTATTACTTAATGATTTAAAAGTATCAATTTCATATTACTCTAAAACCATGGTGTTGGAAGAATGTAAAGATACACAAACTTGTAAAGTGAACCATTGTGCCTTTGTGTTGTGTGTTACATGTTAATGCATGTGTCTGTACATGTGTAAAGTGTGTGTAATTATATTGAATATGTGTCTGTGCTTGTTACTGTAGGTATGAGGGGTGGAGGTTTTTCCATTTGCTTGGGCCTTGGCTCTATGATCTTCACCCATGATTCAGCACTGATTTAACAGAAGCCTATGGGTCAGATATTTTAATAATCCCATATTCACACATTTTGCACAAACTATGGCAATCACTTATATTAATGCAATTATTTCTAAATTTACCAAAATTAAACCTTGAAAATCAAAAAAATTATGCCATCTAAAACCTGCTTGTGATTTGTCTGCTTGCGTAGAAATGAAAAGTAAAATTTTACATTTTTTGCAGTCACTGATGAAAACTAAACTTGATCACTGAAAATATTGAGAACGATATCAACTGAGATGGGGAGGTTTTTTTTTTTACTAAAATCCAAAATGTATCAAATTATTTAAATTATCTGCATTACTTGCAACAGCAATACAACATATTTTATGTAAAATTGTATCCACGTATTTTCTGGGTCCTTCTGAGATCAAAAGTGAATTTATTTGAAGAACAAATGATGTAAACATTTAGTAGCATTCACAAACAGTAGAAATATTTGAAAAAGGTAAAATGCTATTTTTGTTTATCAATGAAAGGAATTCTTTGAGACAGATATTGGTAGTTACTATAGCAGAGGAAACAAACCATAGCATATTGAAATATATACAGTAATAATGGAACTTCTATGTAAAAGACAATGCCATCTTTCTTTCTTTCTATTATAGCCTGCATAAATAAAGTATCTTTAAAACTAGCCATCCAGTATTTTAAAAGCATATAAGAGTTTCTAATAACACAGCCAGTAAGCAGGTACCCTGACAATGTAGTGTGAGGTAACACTTTTTGAAAGTAATATGATTGTTATTTGATACAGTAATATAATAAAAGGGATAGGGCAATAATGAGTTTCTGGGACGGCGCTTTAAACAGGTCATTTCTAGGCTGAAGTAGTGTCTACAAGATGGGATTGTATAATTGGACTTGCTGTCAGCAGCTCATTCACCGAAACTATATTGTAAATCGCCCACAGTATATTTTTCATCATGTTCTGGACTGATTTAGTGTCATGGAACACAAACATTCATACTTTATTTACTATACTAGCTGACCTACTTCTTTTTTTTTATTCACTACACTAGCTGACTTAATTATTTTTAAGCCTTTATTGACAATACTTAAGCTGAACAAAGTCAACTTTCAATAACATATAGATAAACATAAACAAAGCACTGAGATTATCTGTGTGCATGTAAGTGTATGGTTGTTTATTTATTTAAATATTTGTCTCTGTGATTGGCATTATGTAGATACATACCCAGCAACTCATTTTGTACTATATATATTTATATTTATATATATATGTGTGTGTGTGCTCTTTCTGATAATGATGTTGCTATTTTTGCACAGCTTATATTTCAAACAAGGCCCCTATTGAGATAAACAGATTGCACTAGAGCAGACTATGCTTTCTGCAGAACAAACCTTATTTTATTAGTTTAAATTACTCACTTTTCTTCTTTCTCTGCAGGCAGCTGAGCTGGGAATGGTGACAGCTTATTACACGTACATCTTTACTAATCTGGTGAGACCATCTTCTTCTATTAATGTGCATAACCTAAACATGCTGTTTGAAAAATTACAGATGCTCAATAGGGAGAAAAACTGCAATGGAGTAGGACGTGAATTATGATGTTTGTCTTTGATCAAATTAGCTATATAAGCATACACCATATAACATTCACTTTTGCAATGTTGGGCTTGAAACATTTAACATACATTTAATTATTTATCCTATTTTATGTATAGGGTGTGGAAACAAAATACTGTATATTTATCCACATACCTGTCATCGATTGTACATTGTGTGGAGCTGATTGTGAAGCCGTATGATTACATTTCTAGTCTTTGATCTATCCAGTGCCATGTGTTGTCTTTTACATCCTGCATTAGAAAACCCTAGAAATATGGCCAGTACCTTGAGGGGAGGGAGATACAAGAAAAAAGTTGGATACGGCAAGCCACAGTGGGAGGCTACCAAAATAGACATTGATTTATTATGAAGCTCAGTTATTAAACCGGGGTAAAAATTTAAACTGGGTAAATAGATAGGCTGTGCAAAATAAAAAATGTTTCCAATATAGTTAGCCAAAAATGTAAGGTATAAAGGCTGGAGTGACTGGATGTCTAACATAACAGAAAACAACTTCCTGCTTTTCAGTTCCCTAAATCTGAGTTAGTCAGTGACTTGAAGGGGGGCACATGGTACATAACGGTTCAGTGAGTCTGCAATTGATCCTCAGATGCAGCTCAGATTCAAAAGCAACAGTTATAACCAATGTGGCCCTCCCTCAAGTCACTGATTGGTTACTGCCTGGTAACCAGGGTAACCAGTCAGTGGAAACCAAGAGATCAGAAAAGCAGGAAATAGTGTTCTGTTCTGTTATGTTTGACTTACAGTCACTCCAGCCTTTATACATTACATTTTGCCTAAATAACTATATTGAAAACATTTTTTTATTTTGCACAGCCTGTCTATTTACCCAATTTTTACTTTTATACCAAACAATTCCTTTAAAACTGAAATTTTAAACCAGGCACCAAAGGCATCTTTTTCATAAATGTAAACATGTTTAATAGAGAATTTGCTGAACATTGTAAATAGCCATACTTGTTAATGGGGCACATCGTAATGCTCCTGGACACAAGTGCAAGAGCAAAGACCTTAGTGTTCATACCTGGAGCATTTCTGCCCAGTGGAATGGCTTTGCCCCTTGCACTGGCTAAACAATCTATCACAAGGCATAGAGTGCAGCTCCATAAATAACCTTGTTATACTAAACAGAAGGTTTAACTAAACATAAGAAAAGTCCTTCACAAACAGACTCAGAGGAAGCCCGTGTTTTTAGATATTGTGATGGCTCTGTTGAATGTGCCTTAAAGGGATACTGTCATGTCAAGCAGAATTCTGCATTGAAATCCATTTCTCAAAAGAGCAAACAGATTTTTTTATATTTCATTTTTAACTCTAAAATGGGGCTAGACATATTGTCAATTTCTGTGCCTTGTGCTCTGATAAACTTCAATCACTTCAATTACTGCAAGTTGGAGTGATATCATCCCCTCCCCCCCCAGCAGCCTAACAACAAAACAATGGGAAGGTAACTGGATAACAGCTCTCTAACACAAGACAATAGCTGCCTGGTAGATCTAAGGACAGCACTCAATAGTAAAAACCCATGTCCCACTGCCTTCCATTCAGGCACATTGAGAAGGAAAAACAACAGCCTGCCAGAAAGCAGTCCCCTCCTAAAGTGCTGGTGCAAGTCACATGACAAGGGGCAGCTGGTACATTGACAAAATGTCTATCCCCATGTCAGATTTCAAGACTGAATATAAAAAAAATCTGTTTGCTCTTTGAGAAATGGATTTCAGAGCAGAAGTCTACTGGAGCAGCACTATTAACTGATGCGTTTTGAAAAGAAACATGTTTTCCAATGACTGTTTCCCTTTAACTGAAGGATAATTGGGGTTTCCTAGATTTGAGTAGGTCCTGGAAACTGTTGGCACTATTTAACAGCTAATGCTATATGGTTAAGCAGACTGTCCTTCCTGTTGACCTGATGTAAAAAAATAAAACCTTGTTTACCTATTCTCACTGAGACACCAGGCAGTCAGGTTTAATGCTTACTTTTTTGGCAAAACCATAAGTCCCTGAAGCAATAGGCCATTGCTCTGAGGATTTTTTCACAGCTTGTTCCTAGTCTATTCTCAAAAATAGTGGCATGGGCAATCTGCCAATCCAACCAAATTATCTGATTTACCAGACAACATGTCATACCATTTTTAACAACAGTTACTAAAACTCAACATTTTCTCAATATATACAAAAAAATTGACGAAACCCCCAAACCTGAATCCCCTTATTTTCCTATAAATCCAGACCGAAAAAAGCATTTGCATAAAAAGTCGTGAATCGTGCAACTTTTTTGGATTATTGAACAAAAAACAGCCTGAAACCCTCATAGATCATTAAGTGAAAAAAAATCTTCCAATTTTTAGAGGGACATCTGCCACTTACTTCTACATGACTTCAACAGGTTTTAGCTTGAGTATATTCGGATTCAGATGCAGCTTTGGCACATAATAAATCCTGAAAAGTTTAGCATTTTTTGTGGATTTTTTGAGACAAAAAACCCAACCATATAAATTCAACCTTTAATAAATGTGACCCATAATATCTGCCACCAAATACATTTGTTTAAGAAATGTCTCAGTCTTTTTCTCCAAGGAATGATGTAAGGAAGAATAATCATCACTCAGGCAATATCCTTTTTTGAAAGATATGTTACTGGAGCATCAATGACAGGAGGGTTATATAAAATCTTACATTCTTATATTCTGAAGGGGAAATTGTTTTGGATATTTCCCATTAATGCTAATCTTTCTTCCTGGTTTGTTGCCAATCTCTTTCAATCATTTTTTGTTATTCTATGCTGGAAATTTGCTTATCTTTTTTATGAAGAGAGGGTAGAAGTACAAGACTGAGGATCATCTCGGATAACTAGAATTTTCTTAACTGCTTTAATCATTGGTTCCACTAACTTGAAAACAAATCCCATTGATGGATCATTCTCTTTTTCTTACTGGAGCACAATCATGCCAGCTCTGCACAGGATGAATCCTCTTCATAATTTCAGCCTTATGTGTCAGGCATTTCACACATAACCATTAATCAGTTACAGCTGGTTCATAACATGGCCACATGCAGTGCTTCTAGAATGCTTCTTCATTGTGCTAGATCTTCAGGCAACCTGGAAGAAAAGAGTTCCAGAACTAAAAGAAGAAAACTCCCTCTGCTAAAGATTCACCTCCCAAAACTCTTAAGAACAGGTTCTTGGAGGTTCTGGGTCCATGAGCTAACAAGATACTCTACATACAGTAGGTAAATACAGAGATCTACTAAAATAACTGAAAGAAAATAATCATCCTTGAACAGAAAGAAGAGAGAGAAAGAAACGCAAGCGGCACTTGATACTGGACTAACTAATCAGAAGAACTACAAAACCTAGGTTTAGGGAAGAGTAAAGATATTTAACTTTGTCACTGGCTGAGGGAAGAAAGGGCCCTATATGTGTGATAGGGATGGACAAGAATTACATAAAAATAGTAATATTATTGAAATTCACTTCTTGCTCATTTTCACCAAAATAGAAGATTAACCACTGCAAATAATAGTAATGCCATCATCTGAGTGGTGATCCCATTTCAGAAAAAAATGTTAAAACATGTTTTTGCTTTACAAAAATGGTGGAGTATATCAAACTCTTTAAATAAATAGTCAAAATATGCAGAACATACCATAGCTCTGAGAATTAGGTTTGGATCAACATTTTAATCTGTGTTCCTTATGGAAAACCCTGCCCTTTGTGTCTTTAATGTGTTAAATCCATTGGTATGTCCATCCTGATTCTATGGATTGTAATTATTAACATGTATATGTGCTAACATATTCTGAAGAAATGTACAATAAATGGGTTTAAACAAAGTACTTATAGAATAACATACATAGCAACCAGAAACCGATACCGATACAAAAAATGGAGGGCCCTGCCCAAAAGAGCTTACATTCTGATGAGATTTCGTAGAAATAAGATAAGAGCATACAAAATATCAAACAAATTGTATCTATTTTGGAATTTTAAATGACAGGTAAAGTAATACAAACTATACCCTGGTGCAGTGGTTTTGTGGCTTTCTTTTGCTCTGGGGTCTCTTTGGCATTCCAACCTTTCCCTTAACATGGTTACAGATACAATTCATCATACATTCATCAATTTTCACCTCCAAATATCACTCTAATGGGCTTTTAGGCTGCTCTTTTAAGAGTATCAAGGAGAACAAATAAACAGAAAAAGAATAGCAGAAAATAACCAGGATCATCAAAGGATTGCCTTGACATTTTTGCTATTAGCATGGTTTATATAACTAAATTATACCTGTCTCATAAAAATACAGGAATACTTTTATTTCCTCATCTTTCCCATTCCACCCTTTCAGTGAATATGTACAGTATGTGTTTTTGCTGTCTTTTGGTCAGTGTAGTTACTGGAACATTTTAAATGACAATCTACCTTCCCTAATGTATCCTTTGCCTATAGAAGCAGAAAATGGGCAATGAAATTGAACATTTCTATATACATAAGCATCATAAAATTGGTGTTATAAACACTTTATTTATTTGTAAGAAGAATGGAAAATGAAGATGAATAAAGAACAAATTTAATTGTGTTAACTCCCCTAAGACATTATAGAACCACATAATACTGATTTCATAATTAATGGTTAGTCAGGTGCAATTACAAATCTGTCAACCAATATAACACAATATAAATACTTTTTTACTGATTGGCCATTCCAATTATAAATATTATTAACTGACATCCTGAAATATAACCATGATTAGTGTCAAGTCAAGTGCAATTACAGGTATATTTGATATCACAAAATATATGCAATATTATTGATCTATCTGAAACAATTACAAAATCTGACAGCAAAAGTTCCGGTTAACACTGTGTTTTAGATAGGTTCAATTACAGTTAATAAGATTCTCCAAAACTGATGTTAAAAGGGAAAGGGAAGGTCTGATGAAAATACTGTATTCTCTAGTATTGTTTAGGAAAAATCCATGTTCCTTGTTGCACAATATTATAGATGTTTCTTAATTGAAAAGGAGAATTTACATAGGCAAAATGTTCTTTATTTTCAGAATCCAGATAGAAAAATAAAACTGTTGAGTTAATATGAATAATATGGAGGGCAGTGTACTATGATTATGATTTTATATAGATTACTCATTTTCAATCTCGTCTGTTGGGCAGACACTGCAGTTATGACTAGGGCTAGTGATGGGCGAATTTATTCGCCAGGGGCGAATTCGCGGCGAATTCCCGCGATTCGCCGCTGGCGAATAAATTCGCGAAACTGGCAAAAAAATTCGCCCAAAAAAATTCGCCGCGCAAAAACGAGTCGCGCGTCGTTTTTGACGCGATGCGCCAAAAACGACGCGACGCACGTCAAAAACGGCGCGACGCGCGTCAAAAACGGCGCGGCGCGCGTCAAAAACGGCGCGCGACTCGTTTCGCGAATCGGCAAAAATTCTTTCGGCGAAACGCAGCCGTTTCGCCCATCACTAACTAGGGCATGCTTGAACTCTGTTGCAGTGAGCTGGATTGGATGTATAAGGGGCAAAGATGGGTTTTCAATGTTTATATAAAAAGTGATATCAATGGGGCAGTTATAAACTACCTGGAACACTTTGGACCATATTCAGTTTGATATGATTCCCGATTTGCTTGTAGAGATTCCATAAAGAAGAAGTTTGATAAAACATTTGCCAAAAACATTTGGTCCAATAAACCACCATGGGTAGCTCTGCTGTCTTACACCACTGGGGCCCTAATATTGCTTCTGATCTTGGCAAGGAGTTAGCATATTGTCTGTCCTAGTAAATGGGTTATCTCTAGATATATTGGGTTTCCACTCACACTCCAAGAACTTACAGGACTCATTTCTTATATAAATTACTCCTGTTGCTTGTGTTTGTAGGAAATGTATATTGTGCATTCTAAAGACAAATTGTGAATAGAGATGGGCGAATTTCTTCACCAGCAGCAAATTCACAGCGAATTCCCGCAATTCGGCGCCAGTGAATAAATTAGTGAAACACCAGAAAAAATTTGCCAAAATTTTTTTTTAAATGAGTCGCGTGATGAAAACGACGTGACACGCGATGAAAATGACGCAACACATGTCAAAAACGAGACGCCCAAATTTTTCGTGAAGTGAATCTGCCTAGATTCGCCCATCACTAATTGTGAATTGAGTATGAAATGAGATATAAAGGATAATAATAAAATTCACATTCCATTACAGATACACACAATAATAACTAAAAGGTAATACTGTATATCTGAAAGAGCTGTAAAAATACAGCATACAGTACAGCAGTTCTCCTAGGAATGCCTCCCTTCTCTCTTATCGCAGGAAACATCAGTTCTATAGCATCAACCAAAGAATGAACATCCCAACAGACATTTGCAAATTAAAGCACTTAACTGTCGCCATTTTTTTGGCTATCAATTTACATGTGTCTTTATAAGCAATTCCCTGAAGCTGAAAAGCTTTTAATGCACAAGATGCATTAGTGTAAACTCCTTTCCCCTTATTTGTGATTTTCATTGACTGAAAAACACTTCTGTATATTTATGAATTAAATCCAGTTGCAGTAAGCCATGCTCATAGCTTCTTAATATTTTTCAAAAGAAAAAGGATCCCTTGTCATTTAGTTTGTTGAAAACCTACTGTATTTTAGATTACATATAAAAGCAAAGCATCAGATTAAATGTAGTAAGATTATATATATATATATATATATATATATTTATATGTAAGTCCAATGTCAGGGCACATATATCAAATCCTAGGTGCTTGGAATACATTATAAATAGTAGAATAAATCAACTGAAAAATAAATAAAAAAATCAACTCACATCTGGACTTTGTGCAAGAAATATATATACAGTATATATATATATATATATATATATATATATATATATATATAT
>CM044443.1:79544915-79561718 GCA_024363595.1 Xenopus borealis | reverse complement strand
ATATATATATATATATATATATATATATATATATATATATATATATATACAGAAGTAGCAGAAACAGCATGTGATTGTGGATCCCTTCCCTTCTGGTCCCCTGCAAAATGTAAAATGGGGGTTCTACTGTACATATAAATATACATATATAATATATTGTATAATATTTTTTTTTTTTTGAAGGAGAAAAATATAGGGCAAAATGCTCAGGAATAAAATATAAATGGCATTTGAGGATAAGGTAAAACATTGGATATTCTTCTGACAGCATATTATTGCTTCTAGCCCACAGATAATCTTTCTCTCAGTTCATATATTGAATAAATTAAGGAAGGTCATTCTTGTCTTTAAAGTGTGAATCTGTTACACAAACTATATGATTCTACAATGATCAATACAGTTTGACAAATTAGATGTCAGTGGTACTTTACACTATGTAATAATTTTCCTTGGGGGCTTAATTAGAGGTTTATGTATTTCAGGTCGATTGTAAAATAGTGTAACCCTGAGAGACTCTACATACAAACTCATCTTTAGTAAGAATAGCAACATCTTTAGCTGTTATGATTAATGTCTGTATTTCCTTTCTAAATTACCTACAGTATTCACATACATCTTTGCTACACGATGACATCTATTAAGAGGGAATTTGAAATCACTACATTTTTTATTGGACTTCCATATGCCCATGAATGCTGACTTTTATATCTATTCTTACTAAAAAAAAATATAACAGCAGTTATTACCAAGCTATAATCTAACTGCCTCTAATTGTGTCAGTTTAAGTTTTTTCCTTGGATTATCAATGTAATTGTCATCTTTATATAACCATTTACCTACATTAATTTCCTACTTTTCTTGACCTTTGGTTTTCTTCCTTATTTCTTCTATGTTTGTGGTGGGCATGTTGACAATGATAAGCTGTACGTGACTAGGATATCACAGAGCAGCACAGAGATATTTAGCTGTACTCATTATTCTATGGTTCAGTGGAGCTTACAATCTAAGGTCCCTATCACATACATTTGGGCCAATGTAATCTGTAACCATTTAACTTACATATATGTTTTTGGACATGTATGTTTTTGGAGTGTGAGATAATAACATAATACCTGGTGGAAAAACATGGAGACACAGGGAGACCTTGCAATGTCCTTGTAGTCGGTACCCAGGCCATAATTGAACTCAAGACTCCAGCACTGCAAGAAACAAGTGCTAACCATAAGCAACCAACATGAAAGAGTCTAGTTATAATGGGGTATGTTTTCTTTTTTGGGTTAAGAACTGTTTAAGACTCTGGTAATATGAGAAATGCATTTTCAGTAGATTATGCCATTTATAGACAATGTATGGGGGTATTTAGATATTTTAGATCCACACAGCCTCTGAATGGCTGAGAGGAAGACCATAAGTAATTGCTGGATGTTCCAGGCACAAGAGCTTGCAGATAATGTATGTGTGATGCCCCCTTGGGTTTGGCTTTACATGGAATATACCATGGAAGGAGAAAAAAAAGACATCCTTGTTTGCAGTGCAAACATAATGTACATTTAGGGGCAAATTTACAAAATTCACTTGAAGAGATCGAAGTTCGATTGAATATGATGAATTACGATCATAGGATTTTTTCGAATATGCAAAATTTGGCCTCTTCGATCATCGAATACCGAATTATCGAATAGCTGGAATGATCGGATATTCAATAATTTGATCATTCGATGATCAAAGGATTTAAAATTTTAAAATCCTTCTAACGCCTACTTTGCCAGATTGAACCTACCGAATACCAATAGAAGCCTATTCTCGAATACCATTCATATGATTGAACGCCTCGATCGTTCGAATCGTACAAATTTTTCGGAGGCTCGAAGGAAAAAGTAAGTTTTTTTGTGAAATCAAACGATCGGTATCCAATCATACGATTTCATCGAGAAATCCAATATCGAGCAAAGTGATAGCCTTAAACTATTAGATAAGCATTCGATAGTCAAATTATTTTGATGTTGGTATCGTAAATACTATCCCTATTTTGTTGATGATACTAAATTGCTCAGATACATAAATTACATGCAGAATGTTGCTGTTTTGTACAGAGATTTTAATAATTTGTAGAACTCAGCAGAAAACTGTCAAATGAGGTTCAATATTGATAAATGCAAGGCTGTCGCTATAATAGTTATACACTAAATGGTCTTGTGTTCAGTGGCCTCTTTAATTTAGAAGCATTTGGGGGTTTTGTGGATAACAAGCAGCTTGACTCTAAGCAGTGCAAGCTAGTGACTAATAAAGCAAATAAAGGGTATTATATTTTTCTTTATAGATTCCCGGTAAGAGACACTAAATTAAATTGGTTAAAAGAATGGTATAAGTAAGCTACTATATGAGAAAAGACTATTGAGGTTGGGATTGTTTTCTCTGGAAAAAAATGAATACTCTTTACAAATACAGTACATTAGAGGCCATTATAGACAATTAGGGGCAGATATGCTAAGGGTCGAATTTGAGGATTAAAAAACCCTCGAATTTGACCATGGGAATAGTTAGGTAATAAAAATTCTCGAATTTGAATTCGGAGGATTTTTACCACTATTCGATTGGTTGAATGATCGAATAGTAAAAATTAGATTGATTAGAACGATTTTGACCAAACTTTTTGAATCCCATACGGTAGCATTGATCTGGCGAACTAGGCAGTCGAATACAAATTTAAATGGGAAGTACTTCGACTGTCGAATAGTCTAATATTCGAATAGATTTTTATTTGAATAATTTAATGCGATCGATTTTTTTTGTACAAAAAAACTAAGAACATGAGGCAACCCACTTGTGATGGGAGGAATTGCGTATTCATTTGAAGTCGTGAAAATAGTTCATAATAGTAAGGGCAGTATATGTGTATGTGTGTGAATATTATATATATGAATGAATGAATGAATGAATAAATAAATATCTATATGAGTACTGGGGGTTATTAGGAGTAACACTTACTGCTCTAAATTTGCATATTTCTCCTGGGGTAGTGATGGCTAGACATATTGCTGTAAACTTAAAAAATATAATAAATCTGCATATACAACTAGGAAACCAGATGTTTTCATTGTTTTGATTTATAGAATATCTAGCAATTTACTACAAAACATAATTGAAATTCAAAATGTGTAGATAAAAAAAGTTCCCTGCTACTCTTTCTGAATGAAATATGAAGATCACCCAGAAATTACTTTAGCAATGGCAGAACTCCCATTAGACAAAGAGAATAAAGCATAGATTTAAAAAAAAAAAAATTCAACAGTGAAAAATGTTATTTGGCAGAAGTTTGCAGAATAATCATATTTACTCTTGGAGCCTTTTATGCAGACAATGAATGTGTGTGTTTGGAGTATAGGTTTGTTAAAGGGGCTATGTGCTGAGAACAGGTTTTACCTCCTGCAGATTCATAACAGCCAGCAAAAAAACCCAAATATGATAACATTATTACTTTATAAAAAGTTACTGTGCAACCTCACCTGTACAGCTCTTTCCAGGATTCTCTTATATACTCTGTTTGCCTCCCCATCAGACTTTTTTGTTGTATTGTATAACTTTATTCTTAAAGCACTGTTAAGGAGCCACATCACTGTACAGTGCATTCAAATACAATATACTGTATATAAAAGTATACATGGGGGAGACAAATCACATCATAAATATATACAGAATATATACAGAATCATAGGACAAAGAGCTTAAGTGCTATGTGGTAAGAGACATTGTGGGAAGGAGAGCTTACAGTCTAAGTGGATGGGAGGCTAACATACAGGTACAAATTGGAGGTGAAAAAGTGCACAAGGCAAGGCATAGTGAGTAGGTACAAACTAGGCTAATGTTTTAGTGCTCTAAAAGGTAGGCTCTTAATTTTTCCTTGAAAAGATTGAGAGAGGATTCCTTACGGAGAAATTCAGGAATGGAATTCCAGAGC
The DNA here is from genome assembly GCA_024363595.1 of Xenopus borealis. Classification (NCBI taxonomy): domain Eukaryota; kingdom Metazoa; phylum Chordata; class Amphibia; order Anura; family Pipidae; genus Xenopus; species Xenopus borealis. The sequence goes on along the minus strand of CM044443.1, from coordinate 79,557,760 downwards.
TAAGGAGTAGCAAGATAAAAGGGTTTGAGACAAGAGGTGACAGTGGATGTGGGTGGTGTGAAGAGAAGGTGGCTCTGAGAAGAGCGGAGAAAATGACCAGGAGAAGAAATGTAATGAGGAGCAGAGGAGGGAAGGGCTTTGAATGTTAGTAGGATGTTATATGCAATCCTTTGCTTAACAGCCACACTAAGGATTTTAGTTGTGGTTCAGCAGATTCCCTTTTAGAAGAGAGTAGAAGGATCCTGGTAGCAGAGTTTAAGATTGATTGGAGGGGAGAGAGATTGGAGTCAGGAAGACCAGAGATTGCAGTAGTCTAAATGGGATAAAACGATGGATTAGTGATTTGGCTGTTTGTGAAATAAACGGAAGTAACTTGGCTATATTGCGGAGGAAGAAAAACGTCAGGTTTTGGCAGTATTATTAATATGATTGGAGAAGGAGAGGGACTGGTGAAAGATGACCCCTAAGCAGTGTGCTGAGTTAACCAGGTTAATGGTCATGCCATCCAGCACCGATTCTAATGAAGACAGCGCCCGAGGCAGCTCCTCAAATGCCGCCCCTCCCCTCGCCTGCTTACCTATCGGGAGGGGAGGCATAAAAGGCAGGAACACTAGTGCGCTCTTTGGCACTAGTAAAGCTGAATTTCCGGTTTAAAAACCAGAAATTCTGCTCTTAAAAGTACCAAATATATATATGAGTTATGCAGGTGGGTAAGTGAATTAGTGTCTGTGTGTTTCTCTGTGTAGGTAATGACAGTACCTTAATAGCTCTAAGATGTGATGAGACCATTGTGAATAACAACGAAGGCACAATGTCCAAAGTATATCAACCTGTCCTATCTGATTGCATAAACTAAAAGCAATAGTCTAGGACAGGTGTTCTTGGTCAGCACAATACAGAATATAATTAGAAGCAATCAAGATTTCTGCAAGAAGAAAATGGAAAATGAGAGAAAACAAAAGGAGTAAATTGCAGTTTTCATTAAATGCAATGAAGAGGACAATATTAAAAAAAAGTCAAGGAGTTCAGAGTCTCTGAAAAGACTAGCAACAAGAAAATAAATAACAGCAGCCAGTGGGTATGCTCTGCATAATGTAAAGTTATTCCTTGGAACTTTAATTTTGTAAATGGCAAAAAAAGGAGAAAATGTATCAAGGAAACCAATGGACCAAGGAAACTAAAATAGTGAAAAAAAACTAGGACAAATAAATTAGACAAAAGCAAAAAAAATTATGTTTTTGGGCAGCTATTTTTGCAACTAGATCAAAAGAAAAGCTACCAAATAATATAACAATGAAGCACATTTGATGAGGGTCCAGCTATTTTGTTGATGGATATACGCTCACCAAGTTGAAGGACTGGTGCACAAGGAACCATTACGTTATATGTGATCTATTTGAGTGACATTCTATTGCCTTATTATGTGGCTTGGAGTAGAAAGAAATATGTATTCATTTTGAATTCATCAGAATGTGCCCTTTCCAAAAAAAAAAAATTTCTTCTGGGTCAGCTTACCATAAAGGGCATTTCTGGCCTTGCAATATAAAATATGTAATTTTCTGATGTGTTTTTTTTGAAAATTCATTTATTCTTCTGCTATGATCGATACACATTTGGAATCTCCATGAAATTGTACATATTAAATATTGGCCCCACTGGGAAACACAGAACTTTACAAATCCCATTTATATTATGTTATTTGTATGTATTATCAAATATATTTTATTTTATTTAGGTATTCAGAAATGGAATGATGCAAAAATGTAGAAGGATTTAGAAAAACAATATATAAGGGGTCACAACCTAGACTGTGGGTGCTCCGAAATGGATGCAATGAAGAGTGTTCACTGACATAATGATAATTACGACAAAGTGTGACCTCCATTGCTTTATCATGAGCTCCTGCTCAATTCCGTCTCTTCTAAAAAAATTAAGTGGTGGGCAAATTTTCAGCACAAATTTTAAGTACTTGGAGCATGCATTCTGCTCACTTTATTTCCCATTGCTAGCATGATTCATTTAGTTACCTTTATGTGATGTCTGTTACCACAGTTTAACATATGGTTCTCCCTTAAAGGAGAACTAAACTCTGAATGAATATGGCTAAAAATGCCACATTTTAGATAACAACTTTATTACACCATCCTAAAGTTTTAGCTTCTCAATAGCAGTAATGATCCAGGATTTCTAGCCAGGCACAGATCTTTAGGGCCCTTACACACGGGCGTTTTGGACCTGCGCTCCCCTGCTTTGCGTTTGGCTGCGTTCAGCCGCAGGGGAGCACAGGTCTAGACGCACCTCATTAGTTTCAATGGCGTTGTACCCACGAGACGCGTGTAAGCCCCGAACGCAGATTCAGACGCAACATGCTGCATTTTTCCTGCGTTTGGCGCCTGCATGCGTTCGAGTACAGCCCCATTGAAAATAATTGCGTGCGTCTATAACTGCGCTCCCCTGCGGCTGAACGCAGCAAAATGGAACGCAGGGGAGCGCAGGTAAAAACGCCCGTGTGTAAGGGCCCTTACTGCTAAAGGACTGTGGTTGCCTTGGGCTAGTAAAAACACCCAAAACATAATGTACAACATTTCTAGCCTACGTCTTGAGTTAAGCTTTAGTTCTCCTTTAAGTAGATAGTATACTTAGGTGTTATCAGTTAGTATAGTATAGCAATGATTTCTGGCTGCAAGTGCACTATGCAATGTGCACACTAAAATTACTTCCATTGAGTCTAAATGAAAGCCATATTATGTTTATTCATGAATAGGATGTAATTTGCAGCTACATTTTCATAGTTGTTAAGTCTTTGGGAGTAAATCTGGTGCTGCCTATCAACACAATGCACTGATGGTACTAGAATAAATGCCATATTCCGGGTGTCAGTAGTTCTAGGGTTCCCCAGTATCAATAATCACACTTGTACATAATTCTCTGTAAGGGGTGGGATGAATGCAAATATGCTTAGCATGTTTGGATGAAAATACCTTCGATAAGTTTCATTTTAGCTTTGGTAGACTTATTCATAAATGTTCTTACGTTTGCATTCTTTTGAGTAATCCTTGTAAAACATCATTGTAAAGTGTGCTGATCAACTGTTATAATGAATGGATAATGAATGGCATGAGAAGTACTAATTAACCCTTCTATTTGTCTTCTGACCTTGGCTTACTATACAGGAATTTGCATTGCAACGCTTTGAGACCCCACTGGATGAAAGAGTGAATATCTTAAGTTTTTCCATGTTTAATCAATCACACAGCTACTTCAAAGAATTTGCCCACACGCTCCAGCAGTCCTGGGAGGAGAACTGTGATCACAGCCCTTTCACCGGTCCTGCTGTAAGTGTCAACATGTATAAAATGTAGTCACAACAAGATGGCACACAGTTATTCCTATCAGTGATATAAATATATTACATTTTGGTACAGATACAGACTTGTACTTGTATAAAGTTCCAAATATGTGTTCCTTCGTATCTCTTTATCATAGTGTTTTTATTTTTGGGACATCAGTGCATGATATCCCTGCAATTAAAACACTATGATAAAAACTTTAGATGTTTTGCTATCTCCGACTCACACTTTCTAAGTACATTTAGGTATAGTCACGTTGAAGAGGCAGTATCCAACCTTTTTAATATTGGTTCATTGAACAAAACGTGTGCTGAACATCCATTTTGGTCATTATTTTAATTAGAAATGTGTATGGTTTTTGTAAACTGTCCAAAATTTGAAATTGAAATTAAATTCCCATTCTACCTCATCACTCATACAAGCACAATCAAAACAAATGACTGATCCAATGAGAAACCTCTGTGTGCTCTTTGATCAAGTCAGGAAGTAAAATGTGACTTTAGTTTCAGTTTCCGATTTTGTCCTGTTTAGTGCAAGAAACACCAATAACAACTTTCTAAACACTTCCTAAACACTTCCTAAATGCTTCCTCAAACAATACATGTTCAGCACAAGCCCTATTTATTTAATCAGTGTTGAAGGGTGTATTATGTTCCTTTAAGCAAATTAAGTATTTTGCAGAGAACAGTGTTACACATTTCTGGCACTCTAAACAAAAGCCCAGACCAAGTTATACTCATAGTGCATACAGTGCATCACATACAGCAAACCTATAGTCTCCCACCCAGTTTCCACATTCCAGGTCCAGAGTCAACATTTGTAAATATGCACCAGAATCTACAGTACATAACAATGAATTGGATTGAAGGAATGTTCCTTAATTAATTTACACATCTTGGTTTACCAACAATGAACCCATTAGCACAGGTCTGAGTATTAATATTATTTATATCTACTTCAATACATCTACCTAATACAATTTATGTCCATTAATTGAAGGAATGTATGATATTTCTAATCATTCACTTGTATAATACTAACAATATTTCATTTGCAGATGAAAAATGAAGGTGAATTAATGTTTAATTTAAAATTGATTGCCTAGCTTCATACACACTCAAATCAGTAATATTTTCTATTTGGTCATGTTGACAAGTTCACCATGCATCCAAAATGCCACCTTATTAATATATAATAAAATAATTGTGCAGGCAAGCTTGTTTCTGCAGAAAGTAATGCAGCTATTTCTTGACCTGGCCCCTCAAGAAATTAGCATGGCAAATATTCTAATTCATTTGACTGACAGATGTTCATTCTTTTTGCCATTAATGCAGCAGAGTCGGATGTGTTTACAATGACAAGAATTCTTCCCCAGTTCAATAAAGCATTTACCTTGTGTATAATATACATTTAGAATCAACATTTCATTCACTGGGGTCTTTTTAAATTCATGCATTCTCATAGATGAGGCATTACTGCAGCTTGAGTGCATTTTTTTCATGTTTGAAACCTCTGATCTAAGGTAACACAAATGAGGCAAAAGCCCTTGCCAGTGGCATTTATGCAAATCAGCATTAACAAGAAACAGTGTTAGAGAGGCTTTATGGTTAAAGGAACAGTAACATCAAAAATTCTTATGAAAAAATTCGTTAGAATACAACGAAATAAAAACACCAAGACAAATTAAAATTTCAAAAAGAAAAACCTTTATTAAGAAATAACTTACAGAAACTCCACTTCCTGTCCTGTTCAGAAAAGGCGACATGGCGACCATCTGTCCTGCTGGGCTCGATTTCTCCTCCTGGCTACTCCGATTCCGTCAGCAGCTCCCCTTCAGGCTAAGAGCGCAGCCCAGGGAGAGAAGGGTTCGCACACGGCCAACATTGACAGCTGGGAGATGATTACACCTAGTGCTGGGCTAGTGGAAAAGAGAGGCATTCAGCTTTTTCTCCCTAAGGATCCGCCCATTGCAGTAATCTCTTTTCTTTGCGCTTCAGCGCTTGCCTGGTTGCTGTATCTAATGCTTCCGCTTCTGTAGTTCAGCCGACACTCATCGCTCACAGCTTCTTCCCCACACCGAGGGACGGGGAGCCCCCCGAACATTGCCTTCGACTGCTGATCCTGTGAAGGAGATGAAGAAGAGGAGATCTATGTCAGTAGAGTAGCCAGGAGGAGAAATCGAGCCCAGCAGGACAGATGGTCGCCATGTCGCCTTTTCTGAACAGGACAGGAAGCGGAGTTTCTGTAAGTTATTTCTTAATAAAGGCTTTTCTTTTTGAAATTTTAATTTGTCTTGGTGTTTTTATTTCGTTGTATTCTAACGAATTTTTTCATAAAAATTTTTGATGTTACTGTTCCTTTAAGTGAGGGGGAAGCCCCATGGAATGTAACCAGGCTTTAAACTAGTAAATAATGTTTTAACATGCCAAATAAATGTCCCATATTAATGTGGGTTTCAACATAACTCCAGGCAGTGCTTTTTACAACAGCCATGGTGAACTAGTCATAAAGAACAGGTGCTGATTCAAACTAATTAAACCATTAAGATGGGAAAAAACAAGTAACTTCTGGCAATAAAATCAATACATTAAGAAAATCATGTCTTGTAATTGTGCGGTTAGTTGGCCAGGCTGCAAAGCAGTTAAAGATTTGTTACCATTTCATCAACATCATACAACACACAAATGTTTGCAAAACTATGAAGCCTCCAGATAAGGCTCAAATGAAACCTCCAGATGCATAGTCTGAATTTCTCTTTCCTTGAGCAACATCATTTTTGATAGAATTACATGTCCAGAGTCCATGTTTCATGAGGACAGCACATTAATACCATGATAACAATTTGTCCAGAGAAATACTTTGGGGAGAGTAAAAAAATCTCAGTTTTATTTGAAACGTTACAGAAACTTAATAAAATATCATATCTCAGCCAACCTTGCATGTTAAATCATCGTTGGGCTAGCCTTGTTATATACAGTAATTTAATGTTCCCATATGTTTCTTCATTAAAGCACAATGGGACCATGAAACCATAATCTCAGAAGCCATGATTAAAGCATGAATTAGAAATGATCAAAACAATGTGATTATCCTATCTGAGAAACTGTTTAAAAATGTAAGAGATGTTGTTCTAGTTACTCCTTAAAAATATGTGATATCAACAGTGAATAATATATTCTACATAAAGCGAGAAGAGCTATAATCCATAAAGCACTGGGAGTGGTGCATGGATGGTGAGGGACTCCTAATTTTGTCCTGACAAAGGAAGTACAAGGAATTACCAGTGGAATAATCCATTAAACTATAGCACATACGATATCTCCTAACACCTATAAATAGGTGATACCAAACAATATTTGACCAGTCTACTCTGTTTCACCCAACATGCAGAGGCCATGCTTGGCAGGCAAATAGATTTTTAAAATAAGATTCCAATAATTTGGAGGCGTTTGATGAAAACTGGAAACATTGGCTAATGCTCGGTTGCATCCCCAGATCAGTTTCATAATACAAAGAGCATGCAATATATTAGAGAGTTATAGCCTTTTGTCCTATAGCTAATTCATGACAGGCATTTAAGTAACACTATAGTAACTGCATAAATATAAATCAATAACTCACTCATATTGAATGAAATATAAACAGTGGTTGCCAATGAACATACAGTATTAGTCATCAGAGACAACAGAGAAATGCATATGACAGGTTAGTGTAAATTTTGTCTTAAGGGGACAAAAACCTTCTATTAAATGTACCTATTTGTATTCTCTAGCTCTCCAGCATCATCTCAGATTTCATTAGAAATGCAAGAGGATTCTCCAATGAGAATCATCCCTTCCAGTGCATTGTCTGTTGCTATAATCTTTTACTGTGAGACTGCAGTGCAGCTACCAGCATGATTTTAAGTCTTGATAATATGTTGGAGTATGCTTAGAGCTAACATTGGGGTGCAGCAATACTACTACAGAATGTCCCTTTTATTAGATAGGCATTATGTGGCAGCTCCGGAGCAAAATTCAATTACAGTTCAGTAATATTAGAAGCTCTTTGCTGTCTATTTCATGATAGACATGTGTAAGAGTGTTCTCTAGCACAAATGCCAAAAAGGTTCTTTCATGCTGATGTGTATTAGGCACAACATGTAATGGGCCATCAGGTATAAACTTGGGCATGAACAGAGAAGCATAATCATTGTAAGCATATTAAAGGGAAATATGATTTTTTAAAAAAATGTAATCACAATCAATGTTCTTTTATAAATGCTCTGTAAAACACAAAGGCATTAGGTTATTCTGTTACTGAATACCCACAATGGCCACGCTCCCCAGTTTACGCTTACCACACCAAATTACTTTATGTCCCAAATTGTTCTTAGTTGGTTTTCCTTCATGCTTTAAACATGTTGGAGTCCATCATTGGGGACTTCCTCCAGAAACCAAACAATTGGGAGATTTGCTATAAACATATAAACCTACATGTCTTTAAGGCACTAAAATAAACCGCAGTTGTACAATGTGTAGGTGACTTTTGAAACCAATGGTGACAAAGAAACCAATGGTGACAAAGAAACCAATGGTTATTTGATTGATGACAGGTTCACTTTAACATGCATGCAATCTATAAGAGTACTGGAGAATAACATTTCCTGGTTTTTACTGGTTTAGCCCCAGTTCTTCTGGTGCAGAGACTGCATGATGTTAACACTTTACACTGGTTCTGCTAAAGATTGAGTAATTGGAATTTAGGGGGAAACAGATGTTTGTAATTAAATGTTTGTGCTGTTGAATGCGATTATTTCCATATCCATCTGTGCAGTTTATTTGGCTGCCTCATGGTTATATGATATTGCTCAAAGGGACCCATCCAAAGATTATTGGAGCGTATTAGGGGAATGTATATTTTTAGCTTTTTTCAGTCTTGATTTCTCTTTTTCCATTCCATGTACAAAATACATGTTAACATATGCATATACGCATGAAGAAATTCAAGGTCATGGTATTAAATGACTCTAACACACAAACACTGCATACAATACAGCCTGGGTTCTCTGTAAAAGATTTATACAACCTTTTGGAACTTAACATAAGGTCTTAATTAAAGGATTACCCAATGTACTTTACTTGTCTCTTTACTTTGGCTTGGCTCTCTATCTCCCTCCATTGTTCTTTATTCTTAACTCATCTTTTTTCTTCATTTTGCTTTACTTTTTGGTTTTTTATTGGCAGAACTTTGTATTCATAATACTACCCATCTTGACTGGGTTTATTTTATTTATCTCTATACATTACTCTACTAAAGTTGACCAAACATCTTATTTTTAGTAACAAGTTAAACCAGAATGTGCAAATACACAATATGTGAGCTCAGCTAGACAAGTGGTGGTTAGAGATGGGCGAATCTCCCGAGATTCGCTTGGCCGAAAAATTTGCGAATTTCCAGCAGGAATTCGCCACGAATTCGCCCCTGGCGAATAAATTCGCCCATCACTAGTGGTGGTCTAAATCAGGGAAAGATGTTTGGTTCTCAGAAAAATGATTCAATTGCATGTGAGGCCATGCAGTTTAGTATACATGGCCCTATATGGTTCTTGGTTGAAAGGCTCATTATCTGTACAGGGGTCTAATAAAAGATCAGTCTGGATATAAAGTTGGACTCTTGCATGGGCCAATAGACAGAGCTTTATATGTTCATATTTATTCTGCAGTTGATGGAACAACCTTACCACACATCCTTTGTTCTTCTCTCTACAGCTTTCATCTGCTTTGCTTTTTGATGCAGTTTATGGAGTAGTGAGTGCAGTACAAGAACTAAACCGGAGTCAGGAGATTGGAGTAAAGTCTCTCTCCTGTGGTTCTTCCCAAATTTGGCAACATGGCACAAGCCTCATGAACTACTTGAGAATGGTGAGAAACGGTGGGATCATTTAACCCATTCTTATACTCTTGAAAGGGATTCTGTCATGAATTTTATGGAGTAGTAATAATGTTGGTGTGTAGGCAGACATCTCAAGCAACCCTAGCTTTTAGAAAGAGCCAACAGCACTTCACAATAGAATTGCTTTCAGATTAGCTATTGTTTCTCCTACTCAATGTAACTGGATGAGTCATAGCCGGACTCAGGTTTTTTACAATTGAATGCCATTTTTAGCAATGCAGGTGACAGAGGGCTGTTAACTTCCTATTGTTTTGTCTATAGGCTGTTAAGGGAAAGGGAGGCAATATCCCTACTTCTTGCAGTGCAGCAGTAAATATTGACTGAAATTTATCAGAACAAAAGTCACATAGCTGAGGGCACCTGTGAAACTAAACTATTTCAAGCCCCATGCCAAATTTCAAAATTAAAACTAGAGAAAACATCTGTTTGCTCTTTTGAAATTTTGATTTCAATGCAGGATTCTGCTGGTGGAGTGCAATTAACTTAAAAAACCATGTAATAAAATGAAAAAAAAAAAAAAGTTTTCCTGTGACAGAATTCTTTTTCACTTGAAATCCTTTTTAATGTAAACATTAGTTCTATGTACGATCTGCTTTTTCAACACAATTTAGCCTTTTCAGACTACTGAATTACTTGAAACCATTTATACTTATTATTACTGGCTTTTCATATTTTGGGGCTCATTCGCTAACATAACATCTACCTAAGTGAAGTAGTCTATAGCAACCAATTAGCTGGATTTTTTAATTTCTTCTTAATCCTACTACACCATGAGCAATGAAAGTTATGCTATAAGTGGCTGGCCAACTGTGAATGTGCCCAAATGTTAGCCAATTACTTAATGATATCCTAGAGCAACACTGTATGATTATATGATTCTAAAAGCTTTCTCAGTGGGCTAAATCTAATTTAAAGAAGTACATAGCCTGAAGGAAATAAATGTAAATATGAAGCTGTGTTTTAAGCTGATCAGTCAATGCGTAACTTCAGACAAAGGAAGCTTGGCATTGCCAGTGGGTTTCTGTGATTCTCTCTATCCTGCACAGGTAGAGTTGGAAGGTCTCACTGGCCACTTGGAATTCAATAGCAAAGGACAAAGATCAAACTATGACCTGAAGATCCTGCAATACACAAAGACTGGCTTTCAGGAGGTGAGAAACAATATATTCAAGAAATGTTATTTACTGGATTTGTTATGGGATGTATGTGAAATTGTGTTTGAAGGAGGCTCTGGCTGCTAATATACTACATACTGTAACTACAGGATACTTATTAATTCTGGATTTACAAAAAAAGGCAATACATTTTAAATGAATATTGTTGTGCTGAAAATTAATCCTCAAAGTGTATAAAAATACAAATTTTAGGAGAAATTTTAAGGAACTTTTCTGTAGACAAAAAAATCATCTCATGGTCCACAGAGGAACACAGCTGCAAACTTTGCTTGCTAAGAGGGGATGTTCAGACGTCCTCAACACATAGAGCATTAAAAGGAGAACTAAACCCTAAAAATTAATATGATTAAAAATTCCATATTTAATGGACTGAATTTATTGCACCAGTGTAAAGTTTCCACTTCTCTACAGCAACAATGATAAAGAACATCATACTTTGTCACAGGGGGTCACCATCGTGGAAAGTGTCTCACATGCTCGTGAGTTCTGAGCAGCTGTTGAGAAACCAAGCTTAGGGATCGTTGCAAATTATCAAGCAGAAAATAAGGTTGGCCTGTAATTTAAACTGATGCTACAGGCTTGGTTATTCAATTCCAATGCTAGTTGCACTGGTATCTATGCTGCCATGTAGTAATTATCTGTATTAATTATTAAAGGAAAAGGAAACCCTGTCGGCGCAAAATGCCTCCCCCCCTTCCGGCCTATCTCCCCACCGGAGATAGGACCCCTCCCTCCTTCCGGGGCAAATGCCCCTAACTGGTTCCTTACCCCTCCTTTGCCCCTAACTGGTTCCTTACCCCTCCTTCTTGGACCTCTCCAGGGGAGTTCACAGGGGCCATCTTCTCATGAGCGGTCTTCTTCCTGGATCCATCAGCATCTTTGGGGGCACTCGCAGTAGATCAAGAACGGGCAAATGCCTCCTACTGCGCATGCGCCAGAACGCAGATGGATCCAGGAAGAAGACTGCTCTTGAGAAGATGGTGCCTGTGGACTCCCCTGGAGAGGACCAAGAAGGAGGGGTAAGTAACAAGTTAGGGGCATTTGCACCGAGAGGAGTGCTTACGGGGAGGGGGGGGAAGGGGGGAGCCGTTTTGCTCCGACAGGGTTTCCTTCTCCTTTAATCAGCCTTATACTATACTGTATGTTTCGTGTCGGTATATTAGCTCAGTAACTGACAGTAGCACAGAGCATGATGTGCAGTGAATCAGCATAAAAGAAGATAGGGAGCTACAGGAGCTTCTTTGGAGGCACAGATCTTCTGCTAAAGGCCTGTGGTTGCCTTGGGCTGATACAGAAGCCCAAAACATAATTTACAACATTTCTAGCCTATTTCTTTAGTTGAGCTTTAGTTCTCATTTAACTTCACTACCTCCTTCCATTACAGAAGTTCTGCATTTTTTACTATATGTAACAAAGGTTATTGAAAGCTTTCTAACAGCAAATAAATTAGTATGATTGATATTCAAAAGGCTGGTTTAGGGATTTGCATTCTTTATAAAATGATCAAATTCAGATTTATTCATTTGAGGAACTAAGAACTACCAGACCTTGTGCCCAGCCTGTGCTCGCCTCTTTACGTATCCTAGAATTATAGCATTAAACTACTTGAACATGCAATCATTAGACACTTGGCTGTGGGGCTTGCAAATGACAAGAAATCAAACCACACAGCTTTCATATCGGGAGGACATAAAGTGGTGAATATTAAATGACTTTGCAAATGTTAATGTTGTACTATTTTTTGAACTTTCTGTGACTAGCTGGGATATTACCCTTCTTTTAATGTGGCTGCAAATGTAAGTGCTACTTGCCAGACAGATAATTGCAGGAGGTACAGAAATAATGGCTCTCTGGCTGTTTCTAAGGGCCAACTATTTATTCAGGATATGCCTCTCACTAACTTATAGACAAGTTTTGATACCACAAGGACTGAACTGAGTGAAGTTTACTGAATGGTTGCTGGTAATGCTATGAATAGGAGTTAAATAGAAATTGTTCTGGCTGTAATTTTAGACATCCAGTCACTCCAGCCTTTATACATTACATTTTTGGGTAACTAACTAAACTAACTATGTTGAAAACATTTTTTATTTTGCATAGCCTATCCATTTACCCAATTTTAATTTTCTTACTGAACAATTCCTTTAAAGAAAGAGTATGGTTAACTTTTCACTCTTAAATGATATCATAAATATCTGTTTTAAAGGACATTTAAAACTCAAAAAAGATCCCTCAAATATGTAGCAGTTCAGATTACCTGGCAGCATGGCAGTCTTTTAGTATCAGCTTCTATGACATAAAGATTTAACCAACCTTTTCTCTAAAGTTTAGTAATTTCCAACAACCCCAAAGCTTACCCACCTACTGCCCTCTGAGCATGTGCAGT
>CM044443.1:79518166-79541678 GCA_024363595.1 Xenopus borealis | reverse complement strand
AATAGGTTGATCTGCCTTCCTAGTGGCCAAAGAAGTTCTGATAGCAAACCCTGTGGTTATTCATCCTTTCTCTGTAAATTGTAGAGACTTTGCTCACATACACCAAACCACAGGGGCACCAAGCCAAGAATAACACAAAAGAGCTTAAACGTGACTGTCTATATCTAATCATTTAATGATGACCTGTGTGTGGTTGACTGAATACAGATCCCTGTCCCATCCCACTACTATAATAATTTGTTGTTCATGGCAATGTAAGCATAAGTGCCTGTTTGCTTTTTTTTATTGTTTTCTTCATTTATAAATTACTCACAAGTTAGTCACCAGCACTTATGATTCATCATTCACATCAATTCCTACCTCCATTGGCTTTCTGCAAGGATGGAGAGAAGCCAAATAAAGAATTGTACAATATTGCTGTTTTTAAGCTTTCCCTATTGTTACAGGGCTCCCTTGTTTTCCCCATATAGGGAATTATGTGCTATTTTTCAGATCTGATTTAAAGAGCTTGGAATTGGAAAGTTCTTCTCATTTTGGAATCAATGAAGGACAAGAGCAGAGAAATATTTCCTGCAGCAGGGAAACAGCAGGGACACAAGATATTAACGGCTTGCTTAGTTCTGTAATAGGCAAGCAGGTGCTTAGCCAGGCTTGAATTTATGTATCATTTATGCACTTCATCTGCTCAGTAAAAAATATACCTCTGCTGCGTTATATGATGAGAAATGTTTAGAGAGGAAAATAAGAGGTAAAAAGAACAAATGAACTTGACTGGATGTGATAAACGAAGGAATAGTAGGGATTATAGTTAAGGGTTACTAAAGGAACAGTAATATGGAGCATTATGAAATGGTTCACAAGGAGAAACAATTACAGGGAAAGTTGTCCAGTAATGGTGGCCATAGATGCACAGATAATATCGTACGAAACGAATTTTCGTACGATATTCGGTGCATGTATGGTGGGAAATGAGCCGACCGATATCATCAGAAGATTAAGATATCGGTCGGCTGGATGATCGTGCTGGACGGAAAATTTTGATCGGATGCCTTTGAAAGCACCCTGAACATCGGCCATTGTTAGTGCTGAATCGTCAGATACAAGTAGAATTCTATTGTTTCTACCTGTATATTTGACCATTCAGCTCTACACGTGTGTGTTGAAATGAACAATCTTTCTTGGAAAGATATTTTCCGAGAAAGATCGTAATTGTTACGTCTATGGCCAGCTTAACTGAGTGACCATGAACTGTGCTGTAATCTGCCTTAAATGAACAGTATACAAAATATCACTCTTGCCATCAGGCTGTCTCTTTTTTGACCCTACAGATATGGGCTCTATTATCTGGAATGCTTGGTACCCAATAAATCCAGTAATATACTATTTTGCCACCAATATGGATTTATGCAGATTAGTTGGGGTGAAGCACAAGGTATTGGATTATTAGTAAATAGAAAAAGGAAATAATTAAAAAAATAAAATCTTTGCTTAAAATGGACTCTATAGGACAGGCCTTCCCATAATTACAAACTTTCTGGATAAAGGATTTCCAGATATGAGATCCGTACTTGTACATATTAACAGCTGAGACTGATATATAAAAGATATTTTGGATAAGGCATTTCTGGATAAGGGATTTCGAGATATGAGATCCATACTTGTATATATTAACAGCTGAGACTGATATACAAAAGAAGAAATTACACACACTTTTTCCAGGATAGAAGATGGCATGGCAAAACAAGCACTAGTCACTGTCTTCCTTCCTGTAAAGTGACTTTCCTTTTGCATTTTCCATGTTCTTGAGTACCTCTGTTCCAAATAAAGTGTCTCTGCCTGGCTACGCTTGCCGAGTCTCATCCCTGCAATTCAGTTGGATAAAATATTGTGATAAATACTGCTCATAGTTCATAGGCGTTACAAAAGATTGCACAATAAAACATGACCAGAGGTGGCATTTAACAGATGGAATTTAATCCTTATTGTTGGTAAATATGCTCCTTTGTTAGCTTCAGTAAGAAAAAAAAAATCTAAACTGAGGCTGCATCTTCTCTCAGTGGGCAAGAGCATTAGAAATTTCTCATTACAGCTGCCAAGGCTGATTCTAATAGGAGCGGCTGCTGGCTGGCAGTTTCACCTGTCAAATTATGGCTATGGTTTGACACAGCGTCATCTTCCCAGCTGTAAGGCAAGGAAAAGGGATTTCTTTTGGATAGTTTTAAAGTCAGACTTATTAAATGTTAAAATTACAGATCTGGGGGCTTGATGCAGGCATCATGGAGTGCTCCAGAAATCTCACAGCACAACACATTACTTTTCCTTGCTTACACACTAATAATAATAAGCCCAACTGTGGCCAGATGCCAAGAATCAATGATTTTTACAGAACTATTACTCAGTTATTTCAACAGTAGATGTGTTATTTCAGAGTGCCAGAGAAACATCTGTACAAAGTTCAGTTTGTTGGAAACTGCCAAAGGTAAATAACTATTAGATTTGCTGTGGATTAAAAGTATTGGACTTTGCACTATGGATCACTGTATTTTACAGTTCAAAGAGAACAAGAACAAGTGTTAATAGCCAAGGATTATCTGAATAACCCTATTGCTTCTGTTATATGAATGTGACAGGGACCTTAGAATCTCTTCTGGGAAAGAGACTGAAGTGAATGATATTAAAATGTCAGCACTCATGTATCATGTAAGATTATAATACAGGTATGGGACTGGTTATCCAGAATGCTTGGATCTGGTGTTTTCCGGATAAGGGAGATTTAATGCCTTATGTCTGCTAAAAAATCATTTAAATATGAATTAAAACAAATAGGATAATTTTGCTTCCAAAAATGATTAATTATATTTTATATGGGATCAATTAAAAGTACTCTTTAATTTTTAGAAAAAGAAAATGATTTAAAAAAAATGTGAATTATTTGATTAAAATAAGAGTCTGTGGGACATGGCCATCCCATAATTCAGAGCTTTCTGTATAACGGGTTTGCATATAATTTTTCCCATACCTGAATGCTTGGATAATGGACAAGTAACATTTGCATATGCATGATGTACAGCTCCAGCATATACTAACAGACAACGGGTTATTGAGGTATGAATTGCCCTACTAATCAACATTCTGTGTTTACAAAAAAAACTTACATGTAGGTGGTTTGTAGTTACCCTCGTAGCAGCTACCCGTATGGCTGAACTCCGTTTCAGCCTAAGTATACGAAATTCACTAGAAAAGGGATAAATGGAAGCTTAATAGCCACAGGTAAAAAAATGAAAAAACTTTATTTCCAAGTAAACATTAAAAGCAGGCACAGGCATCTTACTTGAGACCTAATGCTGAACTGTCACATGTCTAGTCACCTGACATGCCTCACTCTGGCACTTCCATCTGATTAGTCTGCCAGACTAATCAACATTCTACATAATAAAATCAGCCATAAGAAATTCCCCACTTACACCATTTAAAGTATTTTAAAAACATACAATTTTGGCCAGAATGTAAAAATTGTTACCATTTTAGTCATATTCACTAGGGATGCAACTAATCCTCTATTTTAGTATTAGAGCGACTCTTTTGTGAAAGATTTAGCTCAATCCCAAACTGAATCCAAACTGTAATTTGCAGATGTAAATTAGGGAAAAGAGGGGGGAAAGAGAGCTACATAGTTAAACATTTTTTGACTTCCTTCTTTGGGGCAAATTCACTAAGATCCAAAGTTGTGCCAGCAACAGCTTCGCCGCATTTTGCCAGGCGTAGTTTTCCACAGCGTTACGCAAATTCACTATGATGCGGAGTTGCGCTCGGGGAGGCGTACGGTAGTGGAGTTGTGCTACCGTTACTTCATCAGTCAAAGCGAAATTACACTAGCGATGCCTAATTTGTATATGGCTCCAAGTTAAAATGGACGCATATGCTGCAGCTACTACATTATACTACACAAGCCCAGGAAACATTGAATAAATAAAATAAAGTGGTTCTGTTGCCCTAAACATGTGCCCACTGTATAGTTAAAGTTGCCATATGTTTAGTTCAGTCAGACAATTGGATTCGATCGAATCCTGCTGAAAAAGGCTGAATCCTGAACCAAATCTTGGATTTGGTGCATCCCTAATATTTACTCAAGTTATCATCTGTTTACAAATAATTTCAACTGCCTTTCCACTAAAATGCAACAAATGGATAGCCACAGAGCAATTTAAACTCATGGTTAATACTGGTAAATAGCAGTAACGGTTCATTGGTAACCTTTAAGTCCACTGTAAAGTGGCAAAGATTGTTCCATGCAGTTGAGGAATGTTCAGTACAGCCAGCTTTTTTTCTGCATTCCATGGAACCAGTGTGAGCTACAGGTGAATAACATTAGCCTCTAAATGATAGATAAAGCTGTGCATGACCCCTGGTCAGTTTTATTAGATAACCTGGAATTCACAGATAAAGAAAATATAAGGGTTGTTAAATGTTTAATAAGTGCCCATCACAGTTGGTGGTTATGTCTTTGTAATGTGTTAATATTATTATTATTAATAATAATAATAATAATAATAATAATAATAAGAGCTATGCTTACATAGCATATAGCCCCTGATATATTTGGTTGTATGCTCTAGTACATAATTATATTATTGTATTGGGTGATATTTCTAGTACAACAGAAATCTTTATCAATCAGTATTGTAGGGGCTTATATTTATCAAAGGTCGAGTTTGTGATGTTTTTTTCTACCTCGAATAAACACACAACTCGAAGGGTTTGCATATTTATGAAATAACACAAATGTTAAAAAAACTGAATGCAGTTCGGGGGAAAAACTCTAACATTCGAATTGATCCAGTTATAGGCTTGAAAAGCCTTGAATACCTGGGATTGATTCAGTTTTCGAGCAAAAACCACTGTAAAAAAAAATTTAATGAAGGCAAAAAACATCTTCAAATGGTTCAAAGGACCTCTGCTATTGACTTCTACATGACCTCAACAGGTTTTAGCTTAAGTGTTTTCTGGTTCCAGCTTTTATTAGCTTCAGGGCATAATACATTTAAAAGAATTGAAGTTTTTTTTATCCTGAAAAATTTGAAACTACTCTTGAAAAACCCGACCTTTAATAAATAACCCTCTTAATCTCCATATATGTAGAAAGCATTATCCCTTATAGATAGTGATGGGCGAATTAAATTCACAAAACGGCAGCGAGAATTCGCCAGCGAAAATTCGGCAAAAGAAACGTGCAATGCGTAAAAAACGACGCGCAACTCGTTTCGCAAATTTTTTCGCCAATTCGCGAATTTCGCTGGAAATTTGCAAATTTTTCGGCGAATCGAAACGGGTGAGATTCGCCCATCACTACTTATAGACACTTATTGAAAATTGGTTTAAACAAGTGCTCAGCAGTCCTCAGCAGTCCCCATGCCTACACTTTGCAATGTGGTTCAGCTTTTCTCTCTGCCAATACAATTATTATATATCGCCTGGTCTTGCTAAAGAGAATGCAAAAAGGCTACAGTAGAAGACAATAGGGATCATTCCAACAAGCTCCTAGAACTTTTATATAGATGCTTTCGGTGCCACTGCCTCAGTCCTGCCTCCTGTTCTAAACTTCACTCAGTTGTACCTATTAATGCAGAGGAATTCCGGAGCCATTTCGGAACCAGCTGTTATAATGTGAGTAACCAGGCTTTGGAGGAGGCTGGTCATTGTATGTAACTACCATAGGGCAAATTCACTAAGATGCGCAAAATCGCTAGCGTTGGCTTCGCTAGCGTTTGCCGCACTTCGCCAGGCGAATTTTCGCCAGCGCTATGCAAATTCACTAAAGTGCGAAGTTACACTAAGGTCAGCGAACTGTAGCGTAGTTACACTAGTGTTACTTCGCTAGGCAGAGCGCTGTTACGCTAGCGAAGCCTAATTTGCATACGGCGGGAACTTTAAGTTATAATAGAAGTATATGTTACAGCAACTACATTCCACTACACAAGCCCAGGAAACCTTTAATAAATTAAATAAAGTTGTCCTATTGCCCTACATGTGCCCACTGTATAGTTGTGTTGCCATATGTTAGGAAATGTAGGGGGGAAGGAGGGTAACCCCCCCCAAAAAAAATATCGATCTTTTTTAGACTGTCACCCTCCTATGCTAAAATACGCCAGCATTTTTTGGGAATTCAACATTTTTTTTTTCAACCTCCTATCTATTGTGTTGAACTTCGCCTGGTGTGACCAGGCGAAGTAACGTCTAACGTAAGTGCTAACATTCAGGAAAATGTTCATCTTAGTGAATATGCGTAATTACGATCCTCCGTCAGTACGCAACGTCGCCTGGCGTAAGGGTTTGAAGTTGCGCAAGTCTATCTACTTCGCTAGCGAAAATTCAACCAGAGTCGGTGTTAGTGAATTTGCAAAGTTGCGAAATGACGTCACGCTGGTGAATTAGCGCTAGCTTTGCGCTTTAGTGAATTTGCCCCCGTGTCATGCACCAATATATCCCCCAAAGCATGGTGGTATGCAAAAGTTTTGTTTCTGTGACTGTTCCAAGTTTCAAGCTTTGACCAAATCTCAATGGAAAAATATAGACTTGGAAAAACATGTTGTATTGGGCAGAAAAGCTGCATTAAATGGATTTAACACAACAAGTGCAATTGCTTTTATCTGTACAAGTGGCACATAAAGTACTTTGTTGCCTGAGGGAAGTTGCCTCTCCAGCGAGCGACAAAGCATGGGAAAATGCCCACTGAATGCATCCAAGTCACACATAATTACATCATCATGACATTTTCAAAATGTCTCTATACAGGAGCTTCTGAAGCTTTTTGTACACATGCCATGCATGTCATATAGTATAAGAGAATTCAGAGCTGCTCTGTTTAACATCAAATTCTCTTATAATAAGCATTTTGAAGTTGCCTCTATCATTGTGCACCGGGCTAATCACACTTTAGAGAGGTTGAGGGTGTGTGTTGGCTACTTGTATTCTTTACCATGCATGTCACAGGAGTTTTACCCACAGTCACTTGCTTCAAATGCATTTAAATATATCTAAAGGTAATTATTCCATTTATATATATTTTTTGAAAATATAAATACAAATAATATTTTAGATTCTCTTTGTGCTCCAAAACTAGAGCATCCTGTGATAAATAGCGACATCACCAAAACACAGACTTGACAGCTCATGGGTACAAACAGATAGAAAAAAGTGGATTCGCTCATGCTCTTCAGTGCTATCAAACCTTTGTCTCCAACTCGAGTCAATCATGAAAAAATGCCTCTGTGTATAAGCCATTAGAGTTAAACAGCTCCTTGTCACTTATTCAATTCTGCTCCGCATTTAAACATGCCATAAATTGTTTTGGCAGTTGTGTGCTAGTCATTAAAAATAAAATAGGAGGAATAGTGTGGAAAAGTGACAAGCTGTATCAGTGTGCTTCTTTAAGGGGCTGTTTCCCCTTCAAACCATTTTTTTTTTCATTTCAGTTGGTTTCAGATTGTTCACCAGAAATAAAGATTTTTGCCAGTTACTTTCTATTTTTTATTGGTGACTGTTAGTGATGGGCGAATCTCCCGAGATTCGCTTCGCCGAATTTCCAGAGAAATTTGCGAATTGGCGAAAAATTCGCGTAACGAGTCGCTTTTGACGCGCGCCACGTCAACTTTGGCGCGTCGCGTAGTTTTCAGGGCCCGTCGTGTCGTTTTCAGTGCGCGTCGTGTCGTTTTCGGCGGGAATTCACCGCGAATTCGCCCCTGGCGAATAAATTCGCCCATCACTAGTGACTGTTTCATTTTTCACCTTTTCTGGGAGGGGAGTGGTTGCCAACTCTGTCATGATTTTTATGATGTCGTTTTTATTTCTAAATTACACTGTTTACACTGCAAATTACTCACTCTACCATAAAAAATGTAATTCCTGAACCAGCAAGTGTACTTTTTTAGTTGTAATATTGGTGTATAGGCAGCCATCTCAGGTCATTTTGCCAGGTCATGTGCTTTCAGAAAGAGCCAGCACTTTAGGAGGGAACAGCTTTCTGGCAGGCTGTTGTTTCTCCTGCTCAATGTAACTGAATGTGTCTCAATGGGACCTGGATTTTACTATTGAGTGCTGTTCTTAGATCTACCAGGCAGCTGTTATCCTGTGTTAGGGAGCTGATATCTGGTTACCTTCCCATTGTTAGGCTGCTGGGGGGGGGGGGCTATCACTCCAACTTGCAGTACAGCAGTAAAAAGTGACTGTGGTTTTTCAGAGCACAAGTCATATAACTGGGGGCAACTGAGAAACTGACAATATGTCTAGCCCCATGCCAGATATCAAAATTAAATATAAAAACTCTTGCTCTTTTGAGAAATGGATTTCAGTGCAGCATTCTGCTGGAGCAGGACTATTAACTGATGCATTTTGGGAAAAAAATATTTTTTTTCCATGACAGTATCTCTTTAACTTTTTTAAGTTGATACATTTAGTTGATACATTTGTTATCTTTTGTCCCTGCATTTCATTGAAAGCAGCTGTTGGAACTGATACAATAGTTGCTAATACTAATTATATTAACTAAGGGGCAAATTTTTTAAGGGTCGAAGTGAATATTCAAATAAAATTTGAATTTCAAAAATTTAAATTTCGAAGTAATTTTGGGAAAATTCTATTTGAATATATTTGAATAAAAAAATCAAATTAAAATTTTCGAAGTACTGTCTCTTTAAAATCCTTAGAAACCAACTATTCGCCAACTTAAAACTGCCGAATTGCCATTGTAGCCTATGGGGGACCTCCTGGAACCTGTCCTGAAAATTTTTCTAAGTTCTAGGAAATCTAAGGTTTTTGGTTAAAATTGTTTGAATTGTTCGAATAGAACAATGCATTCAAACGATCAAATATAGGCTTAAAAAAAATTAGATGGTCGAATTTCGAAGTTTTTTCACTTCGAAATTTGATCATTAGTAAATCTGCCCCTATATGTGGCAAATTGTAACAGTTCCTTGATCTCTGAGCTGCCAGACTGAAACACTAGAGACACAAGCCTTTAATTCGGTAAAAAATACTAGTTTATGAAAAAAGTCTTTGTTTATGGTGAACAATCTGAAAACAACTGAAATGAAAAAGTGTTTGAAAGTTTAAAATCACAAAGATCGGACTACAGTAAATTAAAGGCTACTTTACTAATAAAGGCATTAAGTAACCTTGTTGTATTTACCCAAAACCAACCAAGCTAAACCCATATAACTTTTTTACATTTACACTTTACCCATTTATCGGCAGGTAGATGGGGTTCTGCTTTCACATGGAACCTATCCTATTCAGCTGTATCCATGTTATTAAAGGGGTCGTTCACCTTTAAGTTAACTTTTAGTATGTTTTAAAATGGCCACATATAAGCAACTTTTCAATTGGCCTTTTTCTTCTAACTCTTGGCAGCTTTCAAATGGGGTCACTAACCCCATTTAAAAATTCTCTGTAAAACTACAGATTTATTGTTATTGGTACTTTTTATTACTCATCTTTCTATTCAGATCCTTTCCTATTGCCCATCCAGTCTCTTCAGGGGCGATCTGGGCCAACATGCCACCTAAGGCGGTCCTCTTTTTGCTGCCCTCACCCCTCCCCATGGCACTTACCTTTTCAGCGACAGAGGGGGGGTCACGGACGGTCCATGACGCTAGTGTAGAGAGCGCAATCTCACTCTCTGCACTAGAAGAGCTGAATTTCTAGGTTGAAGAACAGAAATTTGGCTTTTAGTTACCAGGAGCAGCATTTTTGCCACCCCTGATAACCAGGGGAGCTGCCACCTGAGGCAATTGGCTAAACTGGCCTAATTGGTGGAGCACCCCTGAGTCTCTTATTCAAATCAGTGAATGGTTGCTAGGGTAATTATAACCCTAACAACCAGAGAGTCACTGAATAAAAAATGAAAAAAAAGCAAAAAATTTAAAAATTAAACTTAAGGTATGGTGATCAGAATTCTGGAAAGGTCTCTTCTCCGGAAACTATTCCCACACCTCCTGTATTACATATCTACTTCTGTATTTCTGGAAGGTAACTGTCTAGACTCTAATGTTACATACATAGAGTAAGGGGAAGAAATTGACTCTAATGTTACATACAGTAGATAGAGTAAGGGGAAGAAACCATTGCAACAAAAGCCAAAATCAAAATTCTTCATTACGAAGAAAAAAAGGTGATATTAAATGTTTTTGTTATCCTCTAACTTTTACAAGTAATACAGATTTATAATTCATTTGCATAACAGGTAGATTTTTTTTTTACTGAAGCAAATTGTTAATTTAGACAGATAACTAACTTATATTGTATATACTTAATGCATGTTGAGAGATGCAGTATGCAGAATAACAATAAAAGACATGCTGTTAGTCAAGTTGTCACTGCACATTCCTCTTTTTTGTGGCGCCTATGGCTTCTACCACAATATTGGGCCCTCTGGGGACATTATTACTGGGCACTGAAGTCAAAAATGCACTTGCTTCTACCTGCCCAATTTATTTATTTGTTCCTGCTGTATTGCAAATACCACTTCATCATAAAGCACAGAGGCATGTGGTCTCCAAGGTATCATTTAAGTATAAACTTAAACTGCTGTCAGAATAAAAAGTATATACTTTTGCTTGAAGACAATGTGTAATGTTGCAACAAATGTTCTGTATTACTTTTGAAAAAATGATAAGCACCACTTGTGCCTGGGTGGTGGAATCAGTTTCTTGATACTTACGGCACTACTCATGTTTACTTATGAAGCCTCTCTCGCTTTATGGCTCTAATTCTAGATATACACTAAGGATTACAGCTACTATCCACTAATCAATTCTTTTTTTATCAGAATGGCTCGGGAACATGCACACATATTACCCTGCTGTTTGGACCTGCCTGTGGCCAATTTTACAATAAAAAAGATAATGAGGCAAAATAAATGGATATGGGTATGGGATATATTATCTGGAAACCAATTATCTAGAAAGCTGTGTAATATAGGCATGCCATTTCATATAGTTATACTTATGAAAATAATTATTAATTTAAAAAAAAATAATTTATACTTAAACTGTAAAACCATGCCTTTTTCATGATGGTAACTAAGCTA
Organism: Xenopus borealis; assembly: GCA_024363595.1. NCBI lineage: Eukaryota > Metazoa > Chordata > Amphibia > Anura > Pipidae > Xenopus > Xenopus borealis. The sequence goes on along the minus strand of CM044443.1, from coordinate 79,530,595 downwards.
GAATATATTAATTTTGGTGGGAAAACAATCCTTTTGGTTTCTAAACATTTTTCACTAGCCTTATCATACTGTAAATTATTCCCTGAAAGACTCTTTTATCTAGGAATTCCAGATGATGCATCCTATATCTGGATCTATAAATCTCTAATAACAGACAATAAAAGAACACTGTTCAGTTATCCAGAATTCTCAGGCCTGAGGTTTTTCTGATAACGGATCTTTCCCTAATTTGGACCTTCATACCTTATGTCTACTAGCAAATCATGTAACCATTAAAATAACCAAAAATTGTGGTTTTTGCTTCCAATAAGGATTAATTATATCTTTTTTAATCATGTACAATGTACTTTTTTTTATTACAGAGAAAAAAGGAAATCATTTTTTAAAAGTTGTATAAAATGGAGTCTATGGGGCACAGATACTAAAGTGTGAATTTTCACCCAACTTCACCAAAGTTTGCCTCACTTTGCCAGATATATGTTTACAGCACATCTCCATATTTACAAAAAATTGTAAGTTCACTTTTTCAAGAGAAATTTGCTTAATTTTTTCCTGAAAAAAAATAATCTGCAAAAATGTCTATTTCCCCATAAAATAGTATTAGCGAAAACTTACTAGAGAGTTTTTGCTAGAGAATTTTCATCATGGAGAAAAGTAGCATGGAAAGGACTGATGTAAATTGTGACTTAACGGTGGCTGCTCTCAGGGCTACTCCTGTTTGCCATTGCCATAGAACCCTTCACTGTTGCAGTTAGTCTAGGTTGTCTAACCAGGTATTCTGTATGTTCAAAAGTGGCTGCTTTAAGTTTATAACGGGAGTTTGCCAGCCTGAACCTGGAGAAGTACACTTTGGAGAAAAGGATACTGTTCACACTGTGATAAATTACAGAGAATTTTTGATGGAGAAACTTGTTGCTGGCAAAACAGGGAAAAACTTCTCTAAACAGGGCCCTAGGCAAGGTAGTGCTTCTGTGCCCCCCCTCCAACACTAACACTGCATTGCTAGCACATACCTCCCAATATATTGGAAATAGAAAGAGGACGAAAAACAGTTGCCGCATGTAGTGCCGCGAAAAATTGTGTGTCCACACCCATTTTTGTGGCAACAAGTTTAGGCGCCAACTGTTCACTGTTCACCTTGCGCACACTTGCGCTATTATTTGGCAGATCCTCCTTCCAGTAATGACGGCGGTGACAGTCAGGCCAGGTGCTATGGTGTTTTCTAGTGACATAAGCACATGCGCCTTGTCACCTTACCACATCTGTCAGCGGCGCAACTAGGGGGGCCCAGACCCGGAAGTTTTGAAAGGTAATTTCTTTCTGGCCAGGGCCCCTAGAGCTAGGGCACCTAGCGGGTAATCTGACCCTGCTGGTGCTGAGTAAATTGGCGAATTCACAGAGAATTTAAATTTTGCTTATTTTTTTTGCCAAAAGTCCAGAAATGGCCCTCATGTGCCCCTGTGAGACGGCCTTTCTGTAATTCTGAGCTTTCTGGATAACAGGTTTTCAGACAATGGATCCCATGCCTGTATAATAAAAGGGGATTATTATGCAAAGACTCTATAACATTAACTCTTGACATAGCCCCTTACTGTCTTTCTGTATTGTGTGCTTATTAGGGCTAATGAATAGCGGGAATAACTGTAAAATATATTGTACCCTTAATTATAGAAAATACTCTCTGCAACATTGTAACAGATGGTAAAAAAAACCTTGCTGGGTTACTAGCACATCTAAATCAGAATATAAAGTGGAAATAGCAGGCAGCTCACACCCTTTTCTAACACCCAAGACACACTGTAGCAGGAGTCTTATAACTGGGGCTGCTCTGCTAAGAACCTTCCTTTGAAACCAAATTGATTTTGTAGTTTGCATTTTAATGAGCACAGGGAACAAGGATAGGTATTGGATTGTGACGGGATTTTTAAACAGACAGAGATGTGGAATGCTACGCTAAAGCGTTCCTTGTATTAAATGAGCTAAATATCTTAACTGATGACAAAAATGTAAGATCACTGCATAACCTTTCATAACAGCAAAGATAAATGCACATTATAGATGTTTATATAAATATATATATATTTATTCAAAGATACAATATGAACTTAACATTGTCAATAATATTAAATCATTTTTAGTGCACAGTTAAATTGCATTTCTGTTTCAGAATTGATTCCCAACTGTTTATATCTTCATAAAATATATTTTTCTGACTTATGATGCTTGTTCTGCAATAGATACACTTTCCTTATTTAATTGACTTGCATATTTTTGACCTGTATGTTCAGTATGTATCTTTTTAAAGCACATGATGCTGTAAAAACATCAGACCAAGGGAACTGGGTGACACTTTGCCGGAAGGGGGGCTATTAATTGAAGGCTTTATAAAGAAAATAAATGACTTTTAGTTGGGATGAAGTGCAAACTACTGTTTCATTATTTCAGAGAAAAAATGAATCCTCAGAAAAGGGAATATTGAGATATTGTAATTAAAATATATTAATTTCTACAAATCATGCTGAAACTGCCAACATTTGGATTTTTATGTATTAACACATTTAGGTTTTTTACTTTTATTTTAGTATAATAAAAATTATTCTCATCCGCACCAGGCTTAATTCTTAATTCTGCCAAAGGCACATAGCAAAATATTGATATGTCTGTCCTTATCGACAGACGATGATGATATTGATGATGTTTGTTTCTAAACTTCGTCGTTTCTCCTACACATTGGCAGTTTGAGTTACATTGGAACACAGAATATGTCAGAGCAGCAGATGTACATTGCTTGAATGTTTTCGTCTCACTGTGAAGCATCAGTTTTTCTTCAAATGACCTATGAGCTAAATGTTGGTATATACTAGAGAACGCCACAGCTTCATTGTAATCAGCTTGAAAAAGGGACTAAAATGTTCTGAAAGCTTGTTATGATGATTAGTTAGCCTATAAAGGTATCACCTTTGTACCACATTGTTATTTTTTATTTCAAAAGGGTTGCCCCATAACATTTGTACTGGCTTAAGCTGCCCATAGACGTAAAGATTTTTAAAAGATCCAGTGGTTATTGTGAGACCACGATTGTCTCAAAACGATTGTTTAAATGTACGATGTGTCCATCAACTAAAAAGAATATTTCAGGCGATATTGCCAGCAAAACTGAAGGGTCACTGCCTGCTTGGCCCTGCAAATATAGATTGCACGGGGATCGATAAAGATTTTTTTAACCTGGCCGATCAATTTTCAGACGTCAGATGAAAATTCGTAAGATGTAAGATCGTTTGAATCCCACTAACCATACGATAATTTGACAGATTGGTCGGACTTCTCTAAGATTGGTTGTTTGGCAGAGAAAGATCTTTGCATCTATGGGGAGCTTAATGGCAACTTTACCTGTCTTCACTGATGCCAACATATTCCTATTTTTATAGGAACATGTCAGTATCACTTTAAGGATGAAAACCTGAAACCTAGACGCTAAGGGCAGAGACAGACGAGAAGATTTGGGGAGATCAAAAGAAAAATTTGGGCGACTTTGGAAAACGAAGTGCCATCCCAAATGCGATTAAGATTCTAGCCAGCAAGGAGGCAGTTCGGGGAGATTAGTCGCCCAAAGAAGAGGCGATTTGTCGATGGGCGACTAAATCTCCCCAAATCTTCTTGTCTCTCTCTGCCTTAATAAGGGAAATCTCTGTTTCTCACAGACTCATAGGGTCAAATTTGCTAAAGGGCCATACTTCTCTCAACTTTATTAGTGATTGTTGGTAAAATTGCTGGAAGTGGCCAAGGAAAAAATGTCCAAGGAAGCAAAATAAAGTCAAAAGAGATCTATTGTCCTAGACATGAGCCCACCCTAAAACAAAATGTAATAAATAACATATTTAACAGTTACAACTTGTAAACATACTCCCACATTAAAATATGAGAAAACACCAACGTTTTGTCTTTTTTTTCTGACTTTTTTTGGCATGCAGGATCTGATGTCACTGACATAATGATGTTCAGGATGTAGCTTCATCTTATTAATTGGTCAGGTATAACCTGGTGAAACAGACTCTGGTGAAAACGGATAGGAAAGTTGGCACTTTGATAAATTTGCGGAGTAACAATCGTTCACTTGAGCGAAAATTAACCTAGCAAAACAGATGAAAACTTCTCTAGAACTGAGCTTTTTCACTGATAATTGTGTTTTTGGTGAATTCTTGCTAAGGCCCACTTCACCTTTTAGTAAATCTACCCCATAGACTCCACTGAACCATCAAAGTGATCCTGTATTTCTTTAAGAAATATGAAAATATGGCCAACCAGTATTCTGTACAATTATGCAACATCATATTCTTGTTGTATATAAAGAGTCCTTTCCACTGGTGTACATTACACAGGCCTTCCACATTGTGCTTAGCAGTAGTGCATTGCTTTTCATGTGTTCGTGCAATAGATACAGCTGAAAGATTGTTATGGGGAAAAACACTATTATACTTATATCATTACAGCAGGCACAGGTAGTAGATATGACCAGTATTATAAATCAAGACAGAGGTCAGTTTATCTGACAAGTCATAAATAAATTAACCCTGTGCTACCTCCCCCAGCCTTCATACATAGTAATGAGAGTAGTAGTAGAGTAGTAGTGTTCGTCAAACTCACCATATATTCTGGAAGCAACTGTCATGATCATGCTGTAGAGGTTCCAGTACTGCAAGGGTTGTGGTAACTATTCATCTGACTAGTCACACTGACTTCCAAAGTAAAGGGTTTTCTGTTTTGTTTTTATCATTTTTATTTTATAACTGAATGAACTGTAATTTTATTTCTTTTTATATTATACCACCATTTTGTCAAGTGTAACCTGTAACCTGCAAGTTTTGTGCATAGAAACTATCATTTGAATGCTAATTAACCCTTAACTATTAGTAAAAAGTGTGTGTTCTTACAGTAGTTAACCTGTGTGTGCTAGAGCAGGACAGTTTTACTGGCAGGGACAGGGACTTTAGGAGGGTCTGGTGGGTAGCCAGTAAACTACCCTGGTGGCAGCAATGAACTAGTGTCAGTGGGGCCTATCGGCTCCCAGTGGGAGTTTAGTCAGGACCAAGGAGGAAGCAATACGGTTAAAGACCAATGCAAGGTAGAGTAAAGGTTTAGGCAATATTCAGAGTCAATATCCAGGCAAAGGGTCAATAGGCAGGCTTCTGGTTCCTCCCATATGTCAGTACTGGCATGAGCACTAACAAATGCAGGTATTGGCTTAGCTGTGGCTGGCTTTTACGTACAGCTCATTTACATTTCTAAAGTGACTAGATCATTTACATATTAAATACATACCTAATTTGCATTTTTAGGTGAGCAGCTCATTTACATTTTAAAGCAAGCAGCTCATTGGGCACTTGCCCGAACCCACAGATTGCCAGTCTGGGCCTGAGTGAGAGTGTGCATTACACACACCTGAATGGAAGCAGTTCTGTGCAGTATAATTCAAAGGTTTTTTTATACATATAGTCCTCCATGTGTTGTTGAGCTGAAACCCTGCGGTTCCACTGAGCACTAAATGCTGGGATTAGCAGTTCAAATTATGTCAGCATTGGTTGGGCTAACCCAGATGTCCAATTATGCTCCCCAAAGGTTCAAGGAATGGTAGTTAGATAACCACCATGTGGTACATCTCGCAATTGAATTGTCTACAGTCCTAGTATTGCCCTTAGCCTTGGGTTTGTATGACTTGACCAAAGAGCTAAGCAAAAGTCAACAACTGCAAAATGCAATGTCAGGAATAACCTTGACTTAATTCTAAGATGTGTTTGCAAGCTATGTGTCAGAGCCTACCATTTACATTCTAACATTAACTGTAATACATTTGATGAAGATCAGCCAACTTTCAATGCTACAATATCCGTTGTTTTCCTTTTAGATTGGACAATGGCATGTCACAAATGGAGTCACCATGGATAAGAGATATTTTTCTCTCAATGCCTCAGACAGTTTGGTCAACAAGACTCTCATAGTCACAACTATCCTAGTAAGTCACATCTTTTCTGGGTTTTTGGTCTTTGGAATTGCATACAAATACAGAAAAATGGCTATTATTGGTATAATAAAAATAATTGGCATCCTTGTCTAAATTAGAGTTTTTTTTCTACTATTTTGATGTAGTATTTGCGGATAAGAAAAAATATAATAGGCCAATGAGAAACACATGGTCTTATTCAGTTCTTCATGATTCTATAGACTTCACTGGAGTTCAAGAGTCAGATTATATTTGATGTGGAAAATGTATTTCCTTATTCAGCTCCTGATTTCCCCATAAACTTATCTCAATGTTTATAAAATGAAAAAGTCTATGAATTACAGAAACATTTTTTTCTCTTCAGATAGAATCTCACCCATAAGTTTTCACATGATACACCATAAAATCTTTTTTTCTAGTTGATTTGAATCAGGCTCTTGAGATGGCACTGACTGTCTTAGATGAGAAATCAGCAGACACAGTAATACCCTATTTAAGTGCTGCATCAATGAATCAGAGGACAAAAGTTGTAATTTACCAAACTGCAAGTTTCCATTGACTCACAATAAAACATTTTTAACCATTCTTCAAGTGTTAAAAAGTGCCTGATGAAATTGAAGCAGATGCTTAGAATTCATGCAGTTGTTTGTAGTCTAACGCAATTTGCTGAAAACTTTCTTCATCCAGTTGGCCTTTTTTCCAGCGTTTGGAGTAAGAGAGACATATGCACCCAATACTTTTGGTGCAACTACAATTAATGTAGGCCAGTGTAGGAAACCTGGAGCTACTGCTTGTTTGAAGGTGATGGCAGCTTCAGGATTTTCACAGCGGCCTGCATCAATAGGCATCACTATACTCAATGTTGACATGTAGACCTGACTGTGGAGAAATGGAGAATGAAGCATACATCTATTTGTTCTCCATTCTAACAGTGCAACCATCTGCCTCTGGTTACAACCTGTTAGTCGAGGTGAAAAAGAAAGAGTACCTTGCCCAAGGCTTTTTAAATGAGACCTTATGACATTAGAAGACACTGTGTATTTCTACTACTATTTGAAAGCACAAGGTTGCAGGCCAAATGCTTTTTTTAATATAGGTAACAAGACTCCAAGGGGATTTCTAATCTTTTTATATATATATAATAGTAAGGGTATATTTTTACAGTTTATGTAAGGCCTTTGAGTACATAGTTGTATCACAGTTAGCCAAGTTTTTCACCCATAAACAATCAAAATCAAGATAAATACTATACGTGGGTAATTATGAAATTAAAATATATGAGAAAAATTACTTAATTTAATTAAAGGGATTTGTCTGCTTATTGTGCCTGGAACATATATGCATATACTTACAGGATTTTAGAGTAATGTTTTCTACATAAGCCAGGGAAAGCGGATTGCGTTTGTTGTATGCCATTTTCTAGTTCTCCTGGTCTGGCTCTTGACTCCATTGATAGCAGTGTTTCTCATATACCCTGGTTTGGCTTTACTCTGTGAGGAGTATCATACATAACAAAGACTGATAAAAGGTTTCAAGGAGATAAGAAACAGTATGGGACCAAACTGGAAAAGGATAGATCTTCAAATAATTAGTAATACTTTACTATAAATGACATTAGAAATTAGAATGGCTTGGGGTGATACTAAAGGATAGCGAGCTAGGCCAATGTCATGTAAAGGACTTTTCAGACAGTATACTTTAGTGAGTATAAACTGCTTAAAGTAATACTGGCACATTCCTATGAAAATCATAGGGACATGTCAATCTGCAGTAAATGCTGCACAAGAAATATTTCCCCTCAAAGCCTCCGCAAGCCCCCCACACAAACCTGCACTAACCCGACCCTCCGACACTCCTAAAAGATCTCTTCATCTGTTTCGTACATCTTTCGGGTTGCATCACTGACGCAGGGCTGGGGGCAGCATGACCCTTCCATAGACTGATTATAAATCAAAACAGGACTTCAGCCTATGGAAGGATTGTTCCACACCACGGCTTTGAGGGGGGCCTTTGTGGGGGAAATATTCCCTGCAGCATTTTCTTCATGCTGACACATTCCTTTGATTTTTATATGAATGTGTCAGAATCACTTTAAGAAAACCTAAGACATGCTAGAAATAATGGCTAAAAGGGACATCCAGTTCTGCACTCCAGGAACACAATTTTGTATCATTTTTACCTGGGTGCCCTGACTGTACTTCATTAATTACTCAAATTAGTATCCCAATTCTAAGCATATTGGTGTCTAAAAAGTTTTATATTTTCTCAGAATACATAGTTAATGGATATTGTGGCAATTTGCTCAAGCTGGTAGTGGCAGGCTGAAGGCAGACACACACCAAATTGCTGTTTAAAGTCATTTTCTTATTTTACTTAGTTATAAACAGTTCCGCTTTTACACAAAAGTATATAAAAAATTTATTTTTTTTCCAAATGGTCTGGGTAAATAGCTGAAGTATCATCACTCCTTGGGGGACTACATGGGTTTTCTCCAAACAAACACTTATAAAGTCCACAACACCTTTACGGTTTTCTGTTCACTACACTACACTCCAGAGGGACACCTTCTAAAGGAACTATCTTATCATTTATTTAGTTCTCAGATGGATCTCTATCAACAAAACTCAATCACAGCTTGATACAGTGAAAACATAAACCTTTGCTTAGTCACAAAAGGTCATATTTTTGTGGCAGTAAAAATTAAATTAAAGAGTTTTTTAGCTTGTTTCTCGTAACAAAAAAAAATCTGCCTGTGGCAGGAATCATTATAGAGGTACAAGTAACTGCAAAGGCCTGCAACAGGGGGGAATTACAGTAAGGGAATACATGCATGAGTCATTGTTATTGAGCACTTCAACTTTAGCAGCTGTAGTACTTGCTTTAAAACCATTGTAAATGGCACAAGCTGCAAAACTGCATAGGCATTTCTAGCAGTCAAAATTTCTGGTTCCATTTTTGAGCACTTAAATTAAATAAGACATAATCATCTATACATGGATACAGCAACTAGTACCAACTATAAAATGGAGCAGTTCAATGTTGCTTAACTAAATTTTGGCAACAATTTTTTTATCAATCTAAGGTACTAGGGTTCATTTACCAATACAGCTGCCAGCACTGCTTCTAAGATACTGTTTGCACTTCTGTATATTTGCACTTCTCTACAGTGCATCCATCCCTCCTTCTATTCCAAATTCCATCTGTTGCCCTAGGGCAGGGATCCCCAACCTTTTGAACCCCTGAGCAACATTCAGAAGAAAAAGGAGTTGGGGAGCAACACAAGCATGCAAAATGCTGTGATTGACCATTTGGTAGCCCCTACCTTGAGGTTCTGGTTGGCAGTGCACATGTTTTTTATGCAACCAAAAGTTGCCTTCAAGCCTGGAATTTAAAAATAAGCACCTGCTTTGAGTCCACTGGGAGCAACATCCAAGGGGTTGGAGAGCAACATGCTGCTCATGAGTTACTGGTTGGGGACCATTTCCCTTGGGGAATCCTGGAGCTACCACCAGCTTGAAGATGGCCTGTGTCTATATTTGCAACAGATTTGAGTCTAAAGCATCATGTGTTATCTTTCTGACACTAGGGAGCAGATTTATCAAGGGTCAAAGTGAAAATTCAAATTAAAAAAATTTCGAATTTTTAAGTAATTTTTGGGTATTTCGACTATCGAATAGGCCAAAATTATTGTCTCTTTCAAAAATTAGAATTCAACCCTTCGCCACCTTAAACCTGCAGAATTGCTCTTTTAGCCTATGGGGTACCTCCTATAACATTTAAAGGAAACTATACAGCCCGAGCAATGTAGGTCTCTATAAAAAGATATTGCATAAAACAACTCATGTAAAACCGTGCTTCATGTAAATAAATCATTTTGATAATAATATACTTTTTTTTTAGTACTATGTGCCATTGGGTAATCATAAATAGAAAATAAGGACAGCCTCCTGGGATCCTAGGATCCAACGGTGCACACAAACATACCAAACAAACTATAAAGTTAGGTCACACAAGCCAATTAACAGACAGAGTTGTGTCTTTTGCTTCAACACTTCTTCCTGTTACAGTTAGAGTTGAAATATTTATGGTCAGGTGATCTCTGAGGCAGCACACAGACCATCACGAAATGGAGGTTCAAGGCAACAGATGTAAAAGGGCAATATTTACTGAAATATATATTCCAGTTTGATAAGATTCTTTAAGGGTGGACTGGTCTCAGTCTATGAAATCCAGCATGTCTGTGTTAAAAATACACATTTTTATTTATTTACAATTTACCACAAATGATGTACCCACAAAACCACCCCACAGAGCAGACACAACTAGGACCAGACACAACTAGGAGCAGCAAGTGTAGGACATATCTGTAATGCAGCAAAAAGAAGTGGTACTATATTAAATGACCAGGGGAGCAATTTATCGATGCAGAGCACATTTTAAGAAACTCAGTTGTTTTTTTGTAGTACTGGTATAGAATATGTTATTCATAATTTTTGGGATGTGAGGTTTTCCAGGTAAGGGATCTTTTTGTAAATTGCTATACCTTATATCTACCTTAACAGGGAGCTCCACCTTTAACCTAACTTTTAGGGGCAAATTTATCAAGGGTCGAAGTGAAAATTCGAATAAAAAATTTTTGAATTTTGAGTTCTTTTTGGGTACTTGGACTAGGAAATAGTCCTAATTAGATTTGAATTTGCAAAAACGTAAAAATTTCTAAATTTGAATTAGACCATTTGCCATCTAAAACTTGCAGAATTGCTGTTTTAGCCTATGGGAAAAACTTTGAATCAAATGCATGAACCTATTCGATAGAAAACTGACCTATTCTGTTGAAAAAAAAATTCTAATTCATTTTGGTTGGTCTTTTTGAATTCGAAGTATTTGCACTTCAAAATTCGAGCCTTGCTAAATCTGCCCCTTAGTATGTTATAGAATGGCCAATTCTAAGCAACTTTTCATTGGTCTTTAATATTTATTCTTTATAGTTTTTAAATTATTCACCTTCTTTTTCTGACTTTTTCCAGCTTTTAAATGGGGGTCACTAACCCCATCTCAAGAATGCTCTTTAAGGCTACACATGTATTGTTATTGCTACTTTTTATTACTCATCTTTCTAATCAGACTGCTCCTATTCATATTCCAGTCTCTTATTCAAATCAATTGCAAGGGTAATTTGGGCCCTAGCAACCAGATACTTGAAACGGCAAACTGGAGAGCTGTTGAATAAAGAGCTAAATAACTCAAAAACCATGAAAAATAAAAAAATGAAGAACATCACTTTAATATGAAAAGTGAATTAAAAGGTGAACAACCCATTTAAGTCTACTCAAAATCATTTAAACATTAAACTCAATCAGATATATTGTTGTCCCCCAATTTGAATTAGTGCAGCTTAGATAGGATACATTTCTAGGTACTGTTTTATTATTACAAGAAAAAAGGAAATTGTTTTAAAAAAATTACAATTATTTGCTAAAAACTGAGCTTTCTGGATAGTGTGTTTCCAGATAAGAGATCCTCATGCAAATTACAGCTGCACTGCAAATTACATTACTAGTTAGATGTACAAGAAATCTGAGGAGAAAGATAATGACCATACCCAGTTTTTTTGCAGGAAAATCCATACCTCATGTTAAAAGCAAACCACCAGGAATTAGAGGGTAACGACCGGTATGAAGGTTTTTGTGTGGACATGCTAAAGGAGCTTGCTGCCATCTTACGATTTAATTACAAGATCCGACTGGTTGCTGATGGTGTTTATGGTGTCCCAGAGCTGAATGGCACCTGGACTGGCATGGTTGGAGAACTAATTTCAAGGGTAAGAAAAAAAAACACATGAACAATGGATGAATATTCTTGGTAAAATCACAGCATAACAAACATAATGAAGACAAAATAAATAGTATCTATGGAACTAACCTGATTACTTAGTAGAAAAATGGATATCTACATGCCTTCCTAGCTCTCCACATGGATATTATTGTACACAATCTAAATACAGCGCAATATGGACAATACTTAATAACACTTTTATGAGTGCTAATGACTAGCACTTTGACTAGCAACCAATAAAATATCTGGACTCCTTAAATCCAAATCCTTGCAACATATATTTACTTTAACTTATTGGCAACCAAAGGCTGCTGCAAAAACCCAATATACCCAATTACAACAATATAACTATGGATGCACATAAATGTAAAGGTATTTACCCCAGAGTATTAAATGAGCTAAACATTGTGATTGCCAAACCGCTTTACTTATTTTTACAGTATTCCTGGAGTTCTGGCATGTGTAAAGAGATTGGTAAATTGCTAATTGTATGACTGCAAACTATAGGCCTGTTAGTCTGAAACTGGCAGTAGGAAAACTTCTAGAGGATAATAAGACATAAGATACTTGAACATTGCAAATCACAATGCTATGGG
>CM044443.1:79495390-79505406 GCA_024363595.1 Xenopus borealis | reverse complement strand
TTTTTTGTTGTTTCTGTGATTAGTCCCTGGGCTAGTGCTGACTGTAGTTGTAAATCCACTAGCTGTTTGATTCGTAATGTAGGATCGCCATCCAATAGTTGATAGACTTGTATGTCTCCAAGTTGTCTCAAGATCTCATCTCTGTACTGGATATAGTCAATAACGACAACTCCACCTCCTTTGTCTGCTGGCCTTATCACAATTTGTGAATTATTCATAAGGTTTGTCATTGCCAACTTCTCCTCATGTGTCAAGTTAGGTCGATAATTAGTGTCCCTCGGTTTCATTGATTCACCTATGAGTAGTCTTGTATACGCTGCAATGGATTTTGGTGTATTTGGAGGTTCAAAATTGGTCTTTGGCCGAAATGCTGGTATCTGCACATTTGTCAATTTAATTCTAAAGTGCTCTTTAAGCTTCAAAGTTCTTTGGAATTTGTGGATATCTACCATCATCTCCAGCGGATCAATTTTAGTGGTGGGAACAAATGACAGTCCTTTAGATAATAGCTGAAGTTCCGTTGGATCAAGATGGTAGGAGCTAAGATTGAATATTACCTCCTCCGCGGGTACCCCGTGTTTGTGGGTATGGTGTCGGATGCCCCCCCGCCTCTTGTGGGGGCGTCCCTGGTTCTTGATCGGGTAACTGACCCTAAAAAATGTGAGTCACTTGGTGTTGAGTGGTTGGGGCCAGTGGGGTGTGGAGCATATCTACCTCTGGTACGGCCTCTGCCCCGAGTGCTCGTTTCTACATCGGAGGGGGAGGAAGTGTAAGCCGAAGAATCTATCCCACTGGTTCTGTAAGCACGTCTGTGTGATCGCTGCTGCTTGTGCCTTGATTGGCCCGTGCTGGTTAACCAACTGTATACTCTCCGGTTTTGGTAGTCTGAATTAACGACTTGTACCTTATTTTTCTTGAACTTGTGTAATTCTGAGGTGTAATGAATCAATTGTTGTTCAAGTTTATCTATCCATTTGGTGTTCTGATCCCCACGTAATAATGTAAGGTTAGCTTGTTCAAATGCTGTGATCTCGGTGTGCATCCCTTTAAGGTTTCTAGAAACTTCCTCAATTACTAACAACATTAAATCAAGGGAACATTTATTTAATATTTGGCACCACCTCCTGCACAAATCCGTGTTGTTCCTTCCGATAGTAGGGACATTTTTTACTCTGAATCCCCGTGGAATGTGTTGTTGTTTGTAGAAATCCGAGAGGTAGATGCCATGTAGCTTGTAGTCGATCTCTCGTTCCTTCAGTCGCAGTAAATGGTGGTAAATATCATTATATGATGATTTAGGTGTAATGTCATCTGCTGTCTCAGTAAATAATATGTCAGCCGCCTCTGCATCCGAGAACCGTAGCCCGGTTAATGGGATGTCTATGAAATCCATACTTCTTAAGCAACAATGTTGATATGATAACTTTCCGTAGATACACATCAATAGGAAACATTGAGCGATCGGCTCATTAGATGGTTTATTCTTTATTATGTTGTAAGATGTAAGCCAGCTGCTTTTTAACATAATTTTAATATTTGTAATATATTTTTTGACATATGCTCACAATGTGAGGATTTGATGTTTGCGCCACAACATATTGTACACTGTTTTGAGGGTGATCATTGGGTTAATTTTGTTGAATGCAATTTACATATGTGATTGGATGATGTCACTTCCACTTTTCCCGCCACTGGGGGTTTATAAGTTGGTATTTTGTTTGTCACTTCACTTTGAGAAAGGTCAGATTGCTGACCGAAACGTCAGGCTCTTTTTTATTTTGATTAAACACCTATTGTTTATGCCTTAAGTCCTGAGAGTGCGGACCTTTTTTTGGACTATTTGATACTACTTTGGCCATTGCACCCAGGCGCTGCTGAACCCATATACGTGAGTGCTGATACTCTTCACCGTTGATATATATATATATATATATATATATAATTTTTTTTCATAGATATATTTATGACTAAAGAAATAAAAAATATATGACTGCAGACACTGCTAAAAATAAAATAAAGGAGCTTAGACATTTGAGAACCTTAAATTGAGTAGGCAGTCAACAGAGGCATGAAGATTAAAGTTACCAGCACACTGGCTGTACATTAATGGGCTTCAGACCTACAAATAGAGATATCATGATTGACTGTGTCTACGGTCTGATTCAACAGAGAATTGTATTAAGATCTGGGTCTTGCATCTGTGGAATATATTAATATACAGAACGTATTTCCAGGGAAGGTTACTAAGATGATGCTTGCATAAAAACATACAGAGATCAAAATTGATATATATATATACTTGGAGGAACGACATACAAGTAAGATATCTCCAAATGTCATGTATAAAAGGGATCAGAAAGTTCAGAATATAATATTTCAGAGGAAGAGAGGCACTGGAACATGTAGTGGAAAGTTCAGGTGTAATAGTAAGAATTGAAAATTTAGTGTATACTGACAGACTGGTTCATTAAAGCAACAAAAATTATCTTTATCTTACTTCTATTATTACAAAGTGTGGGTTGTCAGGTGATGTCGTTCAAATTTGCCCAATGGTTATTTCCCAGGGGCTAAATAACAGAGTTTGCTAGGGCTAAATAGGTTATAGCAAAATTTATTAAAATTGAAATACTTTGGGATTTATGTAATTAAAGGTGCAAAGACTACAGGTCTAACCACTCTATAGCAATCAGTTGATAGCATTTACTGGCCAGGTGTTTAAAAGCCAATATCTTATTGGTGCCTATGGATTAATAGACCTGGGCCAACATTGTGCCTTTTATCACATTAAGCTTAACCTCAGTTTGAGGTGGGGTGTGGTTTGATTAATTGTAGTGGAATATTCAGTACAGATAGCGACCCTGGAACTTCTGTGGAGCTTGCTGTTGGGGATGGCCACTTTTTAACTGTAAGTTGAGTTATGAAAAAAATTAAGTTTAAAACAAAAACCACATTTCTATAAAAGGCACATCATTTGTTCAGGTACAGTAGTATCCCGTGGTGATAGTGACCATAGCAACCCCCCCCATGGAGTTCAAAACAAGGACTCAGAGTATTAGGATCTAAGTGCATAGTATACCTTCTGAGATCCCACTGTTACAAATAAATCCGTATAACAGTAACTACCCAATAAAAGTATTTTCTTCCACTGCCTCCAAATGCACTAAAGAAATTACAAAAAAAATTAGAGGTGGAACACTTAGGGAGTTATTTACTGAAACCTGAATTTATCTTATAGTCCCAATAAAAAAAAAAACTCAACCAAACTCTCATGCCTAATTTTGCCTTATTTTGTTAATGAATTCTTGAATTCTCAAATAACTCGAAAAACCCGTATTGTGTGATTTTTTCAGGCTTTACTTCTGAAAATATAAATTTTTATGAGAAAAAACCCACCAAAGACCACAATAACTTCAATTTGTATCAGGTGCCTCTCCCATTGACTTATGTAGTACCTCGACAGGTCTGAGATGGCAAATTTTTCGGATTCTGGCTTTTTGCAGAAAGTTCACGAACTTTGCAGATTGAACTTCGTGAACTTTAGGCGCATGCTGATGGATCCAGGAAGAAGACATTGCGGAAGGAGATGGTGCCCGGGAACCTGCATGGAGGGGTAAGTCCACTTAGGGGTATTTGCCCGTGGGGAGAGGTAGACTGGGGGGGAGGAGGGCCTACGGGGTGTGGGGGGAAGAGGTTAGCGCCTGAGGGATTGAATTCCCCATTGATAAATAAACCCTCTAGTTTTGATGAAAATTTACCACTTGTTGGGGCGAATGCACAAACAGGACAGTGGGAGGTTCAGGAGGGATCCAATTTGTGAAAATGCTGTTATGGGACCAATTCGCCGGAGAGCTGGCACCAAAAATATATGCTGGAAGGGAAACCAGCAAAAGCAGGAACTGGAGGCTGGGCAGCAAGATATGGAGCAGGAACTGGAGCAGCTTATTCTTGAGAAAATACATTTTGTGGAATTGGCCCTAAATCCCCTGTAAAATGTACTTTCATTAGAGAAAGAAAAATGCAGGCATCATCCAAGATTTCTCATCTATGGCCTATTCAGCCAAGTTTTGAGCTTCCCCTCTAAAAGAAACAGGGTAATGAGCCTGCTTCTCATATACATAAAGGTTTGTAAGAAAGTATTTTAAACAGCAACAGAAAGTCCACAAACTATTCCTTTTGCCCTTCATACTTTTTAATTGTAGGGATCCACCCAGCAGAGTGCTGCAGTTTAGCAATGTGCAGCATATTACAGATACCAGCAGGTTCCCATTTGTATGGCTGAATCACTCTGTAAAGATTTGCTTTTGAAAAACTGATGGGCGCCGCTGTGCTGAGTAACTATTTGATTTTAATAAAGAAAAACAGTACTCTGCAGGTGATTGAAAATGAGGAAGAGAGCAAAATCAGATCCTTGAAACAGGCAGAGGGTCAAGAGCAGGCAGTCAAACATAAACCAGAACACAGACCTATGGTCAAGGCAGTCAGAAATCATGCAGAGTCAGTTAACAGGCCAAGGTCAAAACCAGGAGATCAGATGCCAAACGAACAAGGACAGGATAAGAACAAGGTTACCGGAACATGATCAGGAACAGGATCACAACTCAAGATCAACATGGAACAAGGCTGGGATAAGGCAGATTGCCCAGTGATCCAGCAAGTAGGAGTCTGGGAAGCAGGCTTAGCCCTTTAATGAGTAATTGCTCACAGCTGAATAGGTATGCGTCAGGGAAGATGAACACTGAGGCAGCAAAACAGAAGGCACATTATAAGCCAGGATGCGTCACACTGCCTCCTGTGGCTCAATCAGGAGGAGCAGGGGCAGGAATACAACAGGTCCCTTATTCAAACTTGAAATGCTCTAGGAAAGTAAAAGGAATGCATGATTCATGTGGCTTTTCAGGTTTCAAGTTTATCCCCACTGCAGCAGGGGTTGAATATTTTATTCAAACACTGCAGGAATCATAAAATAGAAGAAAGTGAGAAAAGTCCAGCAATATTCAGAGAAGACCTCCAAGCCTCTAGTGAACAATAACTAAATGTCATTACACTGCCAAAAAGGAAAGAACTGTGAAGATGCTAGATATGTCTATGCTACTCTTGTTTGCCACAAGGAAAGCCTTTCTTGACAAAAACACTACATATTATTGAAAAAGGTTGTAATAGAGTCAAAGAAGGATCCTGAAAAAATATAAATATTTGAATATGGAATTGCAAGATCCTGCTGTACTTCCCTTTACATTTATTACCTCTATGGTGAAACATAATGCACTCTTTAATGTATTTTCAAATGGGAATGTAAAATACATACAGTCAATAGGGATTACATACAGTTTAATCATACAAATTTGGCAGATGTAGTACTTGTTATGCTGGATGGAATTAATACACATGTTTGAGTCTTTTTGAACACTGCATTGTGTAGGAGAAAAATGTATCATTATTACTATTATTATTTTGTACAGTACATGCAGTTTAGCACTCAGTGGAGAAGAAACCAGGTTAGCAAAAAGCCAAATTCAAAAAAATAAAAGAAATACCAAATATTTCAGTCACCGCCTCTCATGACTCTTATTCACTTGAATGGAATATGCACAAAGTGTAGCTGTGAGTGCATTTAAGACAATTCAAGCTGCAAATAGTGGCTGCTTATATATATCTTATGATATCAGACCCTCTAGAATTTGCCAGAATCTATAGATTGCCAATCTGGGCCTATATGTAGCGTATGCCTGCCCCATGGGTATCTGTAATTTGGCTCTTGGCTTAATAAAGTGGAGACCCTACAGGATGAGCCAATGTATGGACACATTTATCTTCATGAAAGCAAATAACTGATTGGTTGGTATTGACAACTTCACTTTAATTTAGCAATTCAGCCCTAATATGTGTTCATGCTAATGCCCTCATATTATGCTATCAACTCAATGAAAAATATATGAACAATAAACTACTCATAATAAATGGCTAGTCACAGGAGACAAATTATGATTGGGAGAAAGAAAAAAAACTAGGAGGCAGAGTATGGGCGTGTTCTGACAAATGAAAATATATGATTGAATGTAGTGGAGTCAAGTGCAGTGCAGAAAGTCAAGGAGGTGAAATCCAGATTTTCCCAGCTGAATAGTTGCCTGCTGTTCATTTGTATGCCTAGCAGGCTAGTAGCTTTCATTTGGCTCTGGATTGAATATAGTCAGTTATGTATGTGCTATGAGGGCTAGGTTAATTAAATGTATCAATGTTCTGAATATTAACAATATCTTAAGCAGGATCACAAAACCAGTCAGTGATATATATATATACATATATATATATATCCTGCAATTAAGATTAATTTTGCTATTGATACTTTTGCCATGCAGTAAAGCTCTGGGTAGTTATAAGATTAAGCAGCAGAATAATGATACACTTGCTTGGTTAGAATCCAAGTGCAGAGAGGACATACTATGTGTACAGTAGTTATATAAGAAATATCTGGCATTCTTAGATAGAGGGCTCAGTGTGCTGCCTTATTAGCAAAGACAGGCATTCTTATGTTTACTCTGCATCAAGATACAGTGTTGTCTAAAATCTGATTACCATGAAAAATTACAATGACATGTCACTGTGTTCTATTTGAAAAAACTATTTTGCGGTGTGAAGTAAATTTGACATTTGGTCTGGATATTAAATGAGTTTAGATTTGCTTGATTTAGTAAACCTTGAGCCAAATGTAACTGATTAAAAAACCATTGTGTGGAATGTGTATTGCCATTGTTTTCACACCACATACATGTGAACTAAAGCATTGAACTGAAGTTTTTTGTTTCTAATGTGACTGTTTAAAGTTCAAATAAGTCTTTAGAATTAAAAAAAAAACAAAACAAAATATGCTCTTTGAGTAAGTATTCAATACCAGTTTTGTGGAAGATCTAGGTTTGGTAAAAAAAACAGTTGCCCTAACAAGGACACATTTACTACAAATGGCCCTTTAAAATACCGGTCCCATTTTCTGAATAAAACCCCCACAGTTAGCGATCTCTTGCTGCATTATTGCAAAAGAGACCACACAGAGGCTATCAATAAGTTTGAAGGAGTTATAAAGGTAGGGCACTGGAGTATAGACTTAAGGTAAGCATTTGTACAGATATATATGACATAAGGAAAGGGATAGGAAATGGGGCCCTCTGACTCCCACAGAAAAAAAATGGCGAAGACAATTATCTACAGGATAAGTGTTACCCACCTAAACCAAATATAGAGAAAATAATTCAGGTATCTCCATTGGTAATTACGATCTGGCAATGGTTTGGTACATGAAAGAAAAGGGAAATTAACCTATCTATTCAAATGAATAGTTAGCCTAGCCAGAAAGCAGTTCCATCCTAAAGTGCAGGCACAAGTCACATGACTGGGGGCAGCTGGGAAATTGACAATATGTTTAGCCCCATGTCAGATTTCAATACTGGATATAAAAAAACTGTTTGCTCTTCTGAAAATTGTATTTCAGTGGGCAAAGCAAAAGCAAGGGGTCTTAGGAAGTGTGGAGATTTGCTAATGTGCCATAATGGCATCTGCAAGTTTGTTGAAAGAATGGGCTGTAGGAGTAGAGTATAAGAGTTCTGTTCTCAGTATCCAAAAGACTGCAAAATGTGGAATTACCCATGAAAATCTTCAAAGAGTGACTGACAGAGATGGGTACTAGTTCTGAATCTATTGTGAATTGTAAGAAACTGTGCTATATTATTTGTTCACTGTGTTATTCATTGTCATTTGAGTTTATTTATGTTTAAAAAACGATTTATACCTACTTAAACATAAAAACAAAAGGCTAGTCTGACTGTAAGGCATCTGGTCTGGATGTAACCCATGTATCTAAAAATCCCCAAATTGCATTCCTTAGAGTGCTATTTTCTTAGCACTTGCAAATTGCACTTGCACTTGCAAATTGATTGAATTGTGCATCTTGCACTGGTGGCACTATTGCTGGCACATATGGTTTGGTATGCAGAATACAGTACTTTGGCTCCTGATGAGCATGTGCCATCAGTAATGAGAAACAAGTATGGCAGCTTCTAGCAGCAGTTGGTGCAGAAAAGAGGTGCCAAGTTGCACTGGGAGCAGAAACCATGATGCTTTGCACCTGCTGCTTGCACTTGTCCCACTTAAGAAAATGAGCCATAATACTGTATCGTCAAACTGTGTTAATACTTAGCTATGTGTCTGCTGTTACCTTGCATTTTTGTGACTTTTGTGACATTGCATAAGCCCAAGAATAAAAGCCTCATACTTATATGCTTCACAAAGCTAAAAGTAGGGTGTCAGTCCTATGATGCTCAACATGTTAATTATGCATTGCTTTGAGGCAAACGCTCCTCTCTGTAACAATGTATAAATTTAGCTTCTCTGTGGGGCTTAGTTCATGACTCACATGAAGCAAAATAATAGGTAAGAACCTTCGGGAGACAAAAATAGTTGTAATTAAGTAGTGTTGCTTGCGCTGTCTAGCCCCAGGCATTTTGTTGCTCAATATAGATTTAAGCATTCCACATATGACAACTCCATAAGATCAAGACCTATTTGGCGTTGGACACAGATACAAGGCAGAATAAGATCAATTAGAGAAAGCAGTGCCATGTGTTTAAAGCCAAAGGCTGCAGTGCACAGCATGCATGTGTTTTAATGCGTATGGCTATAGAATCCAAGTCTAGCAATCCGTGTCGTGCCCCAAGAATTGCTTTAAAATTCAGTCTTTATAAATACTGTCTATTTTAGCATATCCTGCTGCTGTATCCAAAGTGATCATGGTAGCCCACATTAAGCAGCACAGGCAAACTGTTTTATTTTTTTGTCTGAATTGCATATTAGCTTTGCATGCCTGTGAAACAAACTTACTATGAGCTTATAAGTGAGTATCAAATGAAATAAACATGAACAGAAGTGAGTTTGCCAGATGGTAATGGTTATAGTATATATCTTCCACCACCAGTTCCTGGAATTATCGTTTCATAAACAAGTTCCCAGTTTTTTTTCCTGTAAGCTGTGAATATATTTGTATGTGTGCTGCAATCATAATCTTATTTAGCCAATGACGGCATGGCTCCCAGTGCACTGACCTGATGTCTCTGTTTCTCTGCAGAAAGCAGATTTGGCTGTTGCAGGTCTCACAATTACAGCCGAAAGAGAGAAGGTGATTGATTTCTCCAAACCATTCATGACTTTAGGAATCAGCATCTTGTACCGCGTTCATATGGTAAGGCTCCTGATTGCATCTCCTCTCTGGAATCATTAGGCATATTTGCATGCTAATTCTTACATACTGATTACACACAATAATGAGGTTTGCAAATCTGCTGTTTTCATAATTAAATTGCAAGGTGTTATACTGACTGCAGCTAAGAAGATTAGGCCCAAATGATATGTCCAGCTTCTGAGGCAGGGACAAAAAAAGGGACTGCTTTACACATGCAATAAGTAAACTTTATAGAAAGCTTTATTATTAGTTTTATAAAGTAATTATTTATAGATAAAATGATTTCTCTATATAAAGTTGACTCTCGGAAGAAAGGAAACACAAGTGATCCAGGGAGACAAGTGCAATTTCATACCATTGGCTCCTGAATTAACAAAGCAAAGAAAATTTGATTTTTGCTTGGATGAATGCATAACAATGATTGGCAGACCCAGCTGGCCAGAATTTCTACAACTACGGTTAGATGAAGTGACTTTAGCTACTTTTGAGAGCAGAAATTGTTAGAAGTTACAGTGCTGAATTCTCCTGGAGAGAACAATGGCATAGCAGTGGCTGGCATGGGAAAGTCTTGTAATTTGGGGAAAATGTGGACAAAGTCAGCTCTGAAAAAGATAAATCAAAATATAAATGTAGGACAAGAACAGGCAATGTTATCATGTACAGATCATTGAAAGATTCACAGACAGAAATAATATAGTCTGGCCGCTAAGTATAAATGCTTTGTTACACAAATGTCTTTTTGCACATGCAGACCACTAGCCCCTCTCAGTGGCGTTACTACTCCATGGTG
>CM044443.1:79456052-79494442 GCA_024363595.1 Xenopus borealis | reverse complement strand
TAATCAGCCCCCTCCCTCAGGAATTTGCTTTGGCTGTTGACTCATGAGCATGCTCAGTTCGTCTCAGTTAAGATTACTAAACACACCCTCCAGTCTAACAGTCAATGAAGAGATAACTCTGCTCTAGCTGTCTGATCCTATTTTTTCTCCTAACCACCTCTCCTGAGCTCAGCTTAACTATTACTGTACTCAACACCAGCAGAACTTTTTATCAAAGTATTTTGTGCCTGTGTAACCTGCATTCTGAATTGTATGAACTTTACAGCATACATGTCTCAATGTTATTGATGATGTGTCAGAGGGAAAATGGGCGCCACTGAAAGCTGCAGAAAATGTGAGGGCTCTGGCAAATGAACTGGGTATTTGTAGCACAAATGATGTGGCTTGGGTGGGAAAGATATGCCCAACTTATATACATGGTAGGAAAATGTAGGCTTTACATGTCCTTTAATGTTGTGCTACATTGTGATATTTTTGGGTAATAACAATGACTACTTCAATATACAATAAAATGCAGCGTTTTGTAGAAAACTTCCAGTAAATTTGCCGTTCTCCCCACAATAGCTAGTGTATGTGGTAGGTGGTGCGACTTCCTGGACATTTGGCATTGCCTCAATATCATTGAATAAATCAATCAGGAGTAGTGATGGGCGAATCTGGGGTGTTCGCTTCGTCGCTTCGCTACTAGAAATTTGCAAAAAGGTGAAAAATTTGTGAAACGCCGCATCTCGTTGCCGGCATCCAAAAACGGACGACCACATGCAAAACGAGACGTGGGCAAATTTTCTCCAGGCAAAATATTTCTGGCGTTTTGCGAATCATGGAAATTCGCAGCAAATTTGCCCATCACTAATCAGGAGCTCAATATAGCTATCTTGTGGGTACTTAACCTATTTATTCAGCCATTACCATATAAATAATTCCGGGGGCAAGCACCTCCTGACTGCACTCTTACCAGAATCACAAAGATTTGCTTATGGCAACACCAAAGGGGCAAAAAAAAATAGATAAAGCTTACCCGAGCCCTGTAGCTCACAATCAGTTAGCTGTTATGCATAGTGCAGAATAATTAAAGCAAATATCTGATTTTAATCATTTACAGGCTAACTTTGCCTGTATTTCTGCAAAGCCCTTAGAGGAGAACTAAAACTAAATGTTGTACATTATATTTTGGGCTTCTGTACCAGCCCAAGGCAACCACATCCCTTTAGGTTAAGGTCACATGGGCAGATTCGGGGAGATTTCGTCGTCTGGGATACAATCTCCCCGAACTGCCATCCCCCTGCCTTCCGCCTGCTATAATGCCAGTGCAGTGGCACTCACGGCGCTTCTATTTCCAAAGTTGCCTGAAGTTTCCTCATGAGACAACTTCGGGCGACTTTGGAAATCAAAGCATTGCGAGTGCATTGCCGCAGGTGATTTTTCATTATAGCAGGGGGAAGGCTGTTCGGGGAGATTGTCACCCTGAAGAAGAGGCGATTAGTCGCCAGTCTACTAAATCTCCCCCCGAATCTGCCTATGTGCCCCTGCCATTAGCAGGGAAGATTGGTCCCTCCAACAATTCCCCAGTAGCTCCCCATCTTCTTTTCTGCTGATTCACTGCACATGCTCTGTGCTGCTGAAACTTACTGAGCTTAGGGACTGACTCAAAATATACAGTACACATAGAATATACAGTAAATATCTCAATATAAGGCTGATTAGTAATAAATATAGATGATTACTAAATGCCAGCCCAGAAACCATTGCAACTAGCATCAGGATATAATAATTAACCCTGTTGCATCAGCTTGTATTACGGGCCAACCTTAAAGGAATTGTTCAGTAGAAAAATAAAAACTGCATAAATAGAAAGGTTTTGCAAAATAAAAAATGTTTCTAATGAAGTTAGTTAGCCAAAAATGTAATGTAGTGGAGTGACTGCATGTCTGACAGAACAGAACACTACCTGCTTTTCAGCTCTCTTGTTTTCCACTGACAGTAGCTCAGTAACTTGAGTGGGGGGGGGGCACATGGGCCATAACTGTTGCTTTTGAATCTGAGCTGAATGCTGAGGATCAATTGCAAACTCACTGAACGGTTATGTCCCATGTGGACCCCCTTCAAGTTGTTGACTAACTAGAGAGATAAAAATTTGCAGGAAGTCGGATTCTGGCTATTATATTAGACATCCAGTCACTCCAGCCTTTATACATTACATTTTTGGCTAACTAACTTTATTAGAAACATTTTTTATTTTGCACAACCTTTCTATTTATGCAGTTTTTATTTTTACACTGAACTGTTCCTTTAATTAGCTTCTCAACAGCTGCTCAGAGCCCACTGATCACGTGAGTGTCACAGACACTTTTCAAGATGGTGACCCCTTGTGACAAGTTTAAAGTCCTGGATCATTGCTGCTATTGAGAAGTTGAAACTTTAGGCTGGTGCAAGAAGGTCATTATATAAAATATGGAAGTTTTAGTCATATTCATTTTAGAGTTTAGTTATTCTTTAAGGTTTCTGGCTGTCTCTCATTGTTGCTGAGTTTTCTGCATATTTTTTGGTGAAAGTCATCCATTCCTTATATAGCCTAATACCATATGCTTTCTTAATATTGCTTCAAATAACCTGTATAACTCTCATCTTGCCTATACCTCGCCTTCTAAATATTAATCTCACATTTCTCAGTTTGCTAGAACCCAACCCTCTTCTTCTTAAGATCAAACATTGTGAAACTCCATGACTTGATGTAGATGCAGAATTGTTTACATACCTGGAACAATCTGTGTTGCTGTCTGAGGCCTCTGATGTGTATTGGTTGATGGGGCATCCTTTGAGCATCTTCCTCCAGATACTTCCATTCTTTTGCAGACTTTTTTCTGTTACATATCAACATCTGAGTAGGAAAGGACATCTGTAAACACCACCACCAAATAACCTTGATAATCTCCCTCTGCACCAATGCAAATTAGTTGTGTAAAATCCTGTACACTGTTAATTGGCTTTAGCAGGTGGCATGCCCACATGAAGCATTCATAGTCTTATGGCTCCATGCTAGATTACCTTGATGAATTTGCAGTTGTTCTTCATAGGTGCTCTTCACCTTGCTGCTTTGCAACTTATACACTCTGTTCCATGTAAGAACCAGAACTTACTCTATTTCTTGGTGCATAGTTTTGTCAAGTCCATCCCAATCTTCTAAACCTTACTTATTTGCTTGTGGCTTGTGGCTGGAATGTGGACATGCACCAATACATGCTTCAGTTCTGTACAATTTTAATGGTGCATGTCTTAAATCACTTTGGAAAAAATAAAAAGGAACAAGGCAAGTGTTAGGTAAAGGTTACCCTTGTGCCTTACATTACTAGGTGCTGCATTTTGCTTTTAATTTTAAGGTGGTTTGCAGCCTTAGCATCTCTAGCATTTTCCAACTATGCTTGCTTAGAGGTAGTCTTCTTCTTCCCCACAACTTCTCTTGTTCTATACTCTAAGCAGATGTTGCAATCACTTTATTATTTGCTAGATAGGTTAAAATAAATTGGTGCACTGTATGACCTGCAGGAAATATCTTTAGGCAGTAGAAAAGTGGAACATGTCCCTTGGCTTTGAAATTCCCCTCCCCTTTCTCATAAATTCATAGGAGCTCCTGTAAGAAATGTAGGGATGGGTTTTCCATGTTAATACCCAAATAGTTATAATTTCTGCTTCTGGCATCTTCAGTTCTACAGAGACCAATGATGACAAAATAATTTTCATGTTTGCATGATCTAGATTGTAAGCTTCCACTGAATTGGTGTATGTTTGGGTTTCTGACTTTGACTTGCATTGACACCTTCTAAACCCTGGCCTGTGCATCCCAAATGAAACTGCCATCCTGGTAATGATATGAAATGTACTGCTGAACAACAACGCTGCTCTCCAGGCTTTCATCATTCCCTGCTACATCTGTGATTCTTTTTTTTAAGATGTGGTTTTACATATTTCTATTATAAGCATGATACACTGGCCTAATACCAATATCTGATATCTGTATTACATTATACACTGCTCAAGGCATTAATTAACATAGTGGCCTTCTTTGAGTTCCAATATTAATATGGCAGGTGTGATGTAGTGAAAGTAGGGGAGGCCATTTACCTGCTGTATTTAAAAGCATGTTCATAGGCATTTTACTAGACTCCCTCATGATCTACCCTGCTAATGTCTCCAGTTTTTTTAACCAGTACACAGCTTGGGCTGCACAGTTACAAAATCCATGGCCTTTAATGGTTTACGCTGAAGTACTAAAATACATTACAGAGTTTAAGACTGTCTCTGTCTCGACAAATAACAATGATCTTCCTTTTTTGAAATGTGCAATATTCCAGACAAGACCTCGGCCAGCGTCAGCATGACCCAAGTTACCAGCATATTCATCATAATCTGTATGGCCATTCCATCAGATTTAACCCAAGTTGGCAGCTTTAAATGCCTCTGTCATTTCTCCTCTCTGTCTCATGTGTTGTAAAATAATCAGTTATAGATTTCTGCCACCACTAGTTCCTAATAGGGGCCCTGTGTGCAGAGCATGACAGAGTAATTTTTTTCAATTGACTTTAATGGATGAATGTGAAGGAGAGAAGCTGATTGAAGAGAATAAAAGACCTTTAGAAATACATGGTGAGGAAGGGGGTCATTTAACTCTTTCCATAGTATAGTTCCCTAATAAGTTCCCTGGAATGTATTTTATACTAGAGGCTACTGAATGAAAATAATAGCTTCGATTCTGATGGCGTTTTAATGATTCTGTGGTTATGTGTCAGGGAATAACATCTATCATTTGCAGTACATGCCTACTTAAGTAATGTTTGATAACAGCAGTGATAGACTCAGCTATATATAACAAGGAGAAGTTGTGCTCATCACTAATTATATATATATATATATCCTAACTGGAAGCCTAACCCCAGCTTATACTGCATTATGTGTTCATTGCTCTGCACTGTGTATTCATGTCTCTTTTGTTTTATTACAGGGACGGAAGCCTGGCTATTTCTCTTTCCTTGATCCCTTCTCTCCTGGTGTGTGGCTCTTCATGCTTCTTGCCTATTTAGCTGTCAGCTGTGTGCTGTTCCTGGTAGCTCGGTAATATATTTCACATTGACTTTCTGTCACCATCTAGTGTAGATCTGATGAAAAGCATGCAGAGATAAAACCCACGTTACACAAACACACAAAAGTCCCCCCCCACTTTTTACCTTTACCTGCCACAGTTTGATCATACTTGCTTAATGGCAATAAAACATTTGAACTATATTTAATAAAAGGTAAAAATAAAAAAAATAGGTCATATGCTGTTAAATAAAGTTTTGTGAATGTTTTCACCTTGTAAGGGAATTCACTTTGTTTGTATGCCTCAACTCAGATCCATAATTTGCCCATAAATCAGGCTCAATCGATGACCATTTGCCAAGCATTCAAACGTTATGTAATATTTTGCAAAAAAGAAACCTTTATCTAATACTGTTTATACTCAGACATTGACCTGTACCACCACAAACCGAAGTGAGCCTCAGGGGTCTTGAGAACCTATATATTATACCTTCATTAACCCACCACTGCCTGGTTTGTGAATTCTGACTTTTAATTTGCACTTAGTTTTATATCTAGTCTTTGTTAACTTTGACCTTTAACAGCCTCCCCTACCCCAGGGTAAGGATCCTTGTAACTTTGGACTTGTAACATAAAAGTAATTTATTATAGTTTATATCTAACTGACCAATATATTTCTTGCCAGCAATAGTAGTATTTTTTTTTTTTTAAGTTTTTTAAAAAGTCATGTGATGTGTACCTACTGTTTATTAGCACATAAGGGCAACGCACACAGGGAGATTTGATGACTGTGGGAGATCAACACTGCAGAGTGAATTTCCCAAAAATTCCTCTCCCTTGCCTAACATTTGGAACGCTACAAATATAACACATTACTTGCAATGCAGAAATTGCCCTTTTTCATATTTTCCCGTGATTAAGCCAGATTGCAGCTAAATTATTAATGTGTTTTATGTGCGGCTGTCCCCATGCCTAACATTTGGATCACTGCAAGCAAATTATATTATTTTATTAAATCTATGCAGCTTTAAGTATACATTAGATCATTGAGTAGGAGCTGGAAAAACTGTTTGCCTACTGTTTTAAAAGAAATGTCTATTGTTTTTGTTATTTCTCTTACTAAGGCTAATGCCACAAGTGGTGTATTTTCTCTGCACTCCTAGTAGTTTTCTGATGTGCCTGCATCCAGAGCCATTGTGTGGGGCTGGCATACTCATGTGTCCTTGGCATGCTCATGCGTTTCTGTGCTGAAATCCACTTCTTGTGCCTGCACCTGGTCCAATGCAGTAACTCCGGGTGCACATCAGAAAGCTGTTTGACCTGCATTTATCCGCAGGCTGAGAATCCACCACCTGTGGCAGTACCCAAGACTTTGACGCCAGTTTCTGTTTAACACATTCTGGCACTTATGGTCGCAAAGAACTTAATTATGTACTTAACACTAATAGGTTATTAAGCTCTATTTTTAAACTTACTTTCAACAAATCAGCAGTCCACTGAGAAGCCACTATATTATAAAGGTTGGTGGTGCACACATTTTTTAGTTATATAGAGGGAAGCGGGGCATTCAAAATAGTAAATAGGAGTATTTTTATTATTACTGCAGCTATTTACTAAACTACGAATTTATAATGTACAAGAGCCACAGATATCCTGTAAATTATATCCTTATTAATGGCGCTTAGTGATGTCATCAGTGCTCATGACTCACGAAGTGTATTATAATTAATTAAATACCCCTTGTGGAATAATATGAGTACATTAGAAGTCAGCTTAGAGTTCCAAGGCCTTCAGCCTCATACTTAGCCTTCAGCCTTTTGATTTTATTTGGTTAACGAAATATCCTTTTATTTTACAAAAGGGGTTACTTTTTCACTCCATACAAGCATATCAGAGTTGGAGACTTCCACCCTCAATCCAAACACACAGATCTGTGTCAGGCACTGTGTAGTAACCGTAAGTCTACCAAGATTCCAGGCCCAGGCCTCCAAAAAACGAGTTTCATCAGTAAAATTTGACTTCCTCGTATTACGTTCCACTTATTTGCCTAGTTTCTCCAAAGAAAATTATTACTCCATATTACAAATTCTTTATTTCTATGAGTGCAAAAATGAATAACATAAGCTTTTCATGTGATCCCAATTTCTTGCCTGTTCCCAAGTGGATCCAAAGAAATTTTCATTTGGGTTTTGAATAAATGCATAAAGTATAAGCTTTTGCTGGACTGGGTAGGGAATACTAATTTTAAGTATTTAAATGAAGAGACTTGTAGGAGCCTTTAGATTCAAATTATTTTCACTCAGCAACTCAAACCAATGACCAAAGAAATGCCTGGTAGAATTGCGAGATTTCTTTATTTTAATCACTAAACACATTTATTCACTTTTTCATTTGAAACTTAATTAGATATGTTTCTTTAAAGGAATGTTGGTAATTAGATGTTTATATTGCCCACTGGTGTGTTTTGAAGGAATGTTTCCTGTGTACAAGTAATCATATAACTAAATTACTTTTTATGTGGTTAACTGGAAATGAAAATTACCAGCCAATGTGTTGTACGACTATATAATCATCAAAGAGGTTATGGGTAAAGAATTCCAACTATTTAAAAACCAAGCATACATATTTTCTAGAATAATGATGAGACACTAATTGGCTATCATGGATGACTTTTTTTCTGCTATGCCCATATTCCACTGATAACACAATTTATATGATAATTAATAATGTGGGGAAGCACTCAGATTTGAAAACCTTGTCAAATACCTTCCAACTAAGCTTAAGGTGCTAATGAAGAAAAACTAACAACTCGTTATTTTAAATTGTATTTCCGTTTTATGACCAACCCAATGAGTATCAGTATAAGCCAGTGAAGCTGGCTATAATGTTCAGCTGTTTAGGATATAAGGTTTCTCTGTATAGCAACATATGCTAATCTGAAATTAAGGATTCTGGTCCTTACGCTTGCGTCATTGGGGTGTTGCACATGATGAGAAGAACATTTAGAAATTTTATAAATGTTTCCTCCATTTACCTTCCCCTTACTGTGTAGATTAATAGAGCATGTGTTATCTACAGTATCAGGGTACTCACTATTTGGCCAAAATATCAAGGAGACAATCCATTAGGATTTCAACAGTTGTGCTAATGGGTCTTTTTTATAATGACATAAAACTGCTTTAGCTTTACATGCTACATGTGCTATGCACAAAAAAATACATTCCATTTCAGATTTATACGTGATTTTCATTTGTTGATGTGACCAAGTAATATGCAGACAATTTGGTCTCTCCCATGTATCCAATGCTCAAAGCAGAACACTATATATAGAGTACATGAAACAACATTTTGCTTTTCTGCTATAATTAAAAAAGAACAAATACTGTATGTCTTTAGTAAGAATTTTATGTTCGAGTAAATGTATGAGATTATATAACTGAGTAAAGTAGGCTGTAGCAAGGTCTGTACCAAGTTGTAGCTTGCTTAAAAATCCACCCAATATAATGCAGCTACAGTAGTTCCATCAATGTGCAACATACAGTGTTGTGGGTGTAGTGTTATGACATTCTAGCATTGTAAATGTTACCATGGATCCAAAATGTTGGAAAAACTAGAAACATATCATATATTTCATAGATATACTCAAATCACATTAAATAAACTTGAAACATTACCTAAGGTTAAATAATAGGTGTAAAATCAAGTCACATATAAATAAATCCAATGTCTGGGTGTTGACTAAGAATTGTAAGCAAATCTAACAAAAATGCCTTACTCACAGGTTTTCATTGAAAATTCAACGTTTTGGTCACATAAAGTGACCTTCCTCAAGGAAAATATATAAATATCTATATATTCCATAAAGAGTTTATTAGATGGAGTTATGCAAGAGGACGTATTCTAAATCTTTGAAAATTATATTTGTATGCGTCAAAGCTGGAATCCTGAATCTAGCTTTCCTTATAATATAATTGTTGGTTTTATTCCTCTCTCATGCTTTTTTTTAACCTATATGTAACAGAGCCTTGCTTTAGTGCTCCAGGCAAAAAAAAAGATGAGTTATGTCTCTTATTATCTAGAGAGCAACTTATGATATAATAATGAGACGTTAATTGGTTGCCATGGAAGCTATATGTCAATATGTATGTTGTTTTTGATGATTATGTGAGTACATCAACTTTCTTCTAATTAGTCTACCATTCATACAACAAGGAATGGTATTCAAAGAAAATAAAATTTTTGAAAGTTTGCAAGGAAATGTTACTTAGGTAACAAGGTCTTTTTAATTTTGCCAGCTTAACTCCATATGAATGGTACAGTCCCCACCCATGTGCACAGGGAAGGTGCAATCTTCTAGTGAATCAGTACTCCCTTGGGAATAGCCTTTGGTTTCCTGTAGGGGGATTTATGCAGCAGGGATCTACAATTGCACCAAGAGCTTTGTCAACACGCTGTGTCAGTGGTGTCTGGTGAGTTGATCATGTAGCTTTTGCATTTAACTTATGTACAAATTCAAATGTTTATGCTATCCTGAAATGCACTTAAATATTTTATTAAATGCTGTATATATAGATATAATACACAAAAGCCGTAAATATCTTGTAAATTATATCCTTATAAACGGTGAGTTCTGATGTCATCTGTTATAAACGGTGAGTTCTGATGTCATTTCTGTCACATGACTCACTGAAACTTGTGTATTATAATAAATAAACTACCCCCAGTTGCAAAATATGAGGATATTAGAAGTTACCTTGGAATTCGGCCTTGTGTTTTTATATGGTCATGAAACTCCTCGGTAACTTATAATATTCTTATAATTTACAAGAGGGGGTACTTTATTCACTATATAAAATTTAGGAGCTGTTATCCAGAATGCACAATTTTTTTGATAAATATATATATATCATCAAACAAATGTAAACACAAGAAATTGGACAGAGCTTTACTTGACAATAACATTAACCTAGATGTAGAGTAACTAACAATTTTCAGCACCAGGGGCTAAATTTGTGTAAAGGGATCTCAGAGGAAAAAGTGAACAGCAGGTGAAGTAAAGCAGAAAGTCCCAGCCCCAGCAAGGATACATGCTCACAGTGGCATAGTAAGCTCATTCAAAAGTATACTGAAAAGAGAAATAGCCCTTCTATTTTTCTAATATCTATGTATACAGTAAAGTACATCACTTGCATGATTCAGCATTTCCCTCTACAATAATAGCAAACCCTGATAAGCCAGTTATATTAATCCAAGCCTAAAGTATATGAAATTCTAAATTATGTACAATGTGTGTATTTGAATTACAGTAACTGCACAAATTCTCTAAATGTCCCTTGCTATTTCCCCTGCCAAGTAAGCAGAACTCTCAATCTCAGTTACTATGCATTTCTTCTAATAATAAAAATACACAATAATTAAATGACATTAAGTGACTAGCAACACCCTATTCCACCTCCATGGATCAACTTGGTCAGAGATCAATCCAAAAGAAGAATACAGTTAAATATTTGTACAAGGGTACGTTTTATTCACTATGCTTATGTTACTGGTCAAAGGTAAATTAATTTAGGTTCAATTAAGGGGCAGATTTACTAAGGGTCGAATTTCATAGTTAACAAAAAGTGCGAAATTCAACAATCAAATTTTGTTTTGGGGGGGGGTTTAAATTGAAATCTTTAGAATCATTCGAAAGCATCAGTCGATTTGAATGATTTCAACCAAAATCCTTTGAATTCTCCAGAATTAGAAAAAATTTCAGGCTCTAGTACCTGTAGGTCCCCCACAGGTTAAAATGGCAATTTGGCAGCTTTAAGGTGGCAAAGTATAGAATACAAAGGATTTTAAAGAGACAGTACTTCGAAATTCAGATTTTTTCAATTCAAATTGAATTTTGGGCTATTCGATAGTCGAAGTAGCCCACAATTACTTCAAAATTCTAATTTTATTTGAAAACTCTCTTTGACCCTTAGTAAATGTGCCCCTAAGTGTTAACAGTACCTTTAAAAAGACATTTGATTGAACATCATATTCTATACTGGTTTCAGAATTCAACACAGATTGTTCACATTAAAAAAAGAAAACAGAAAACAAAATAATAAACCATACTTAGACAATGACACAATGGTTTCATTAGCTTATCAGGTCTTTAAAGGAATGATGTGAATATTAAAGGAAATATAATGTCTTTCAAAATACACGGTAGTACACTTGCTGAAAGTGCTTTTATCTGCACTTATTTTCTGCTGTTAGCCATATTAGCAGTTTTATCAGCTCAGCAGCTCTGTCTCAGGCTGCAGAACTAAATGAATTCCACTCCGTTCCCCCAGCTCAGCACAGGTTTCTAAGTTCCTCAAAAGTTTATTATTAGGTCTTGCCACTGATCTGACATGGCCCTGATGCAATCACTTGAAAACTTAAATTTTAAAAGGACTTTACTTCATCTTTTAGAAAAAGGGCCCAGTTCAGCAGATACTCACATGGACAACATATAACGATATATTTCAAATAAGAAAAAGACCTGTATTAATGGAGCATGTTATGCATATGAATAGTGTTAGCATATTGAATGAACAACTAAGATTTCTTAACATGTTAAACATACACATTAATGGCTGGGGCATTTGCTAAAAACATAACATGGTTATTTTACACTCTTATATTTATGGTGTAAGCAAATTGAAATAATTATTAAAATAAATAAATAAGTCTCAAGTGTCTTGGTGATAAAGTGGACATACAGTATTTATGTCTTAAAATGGTTATGTAACCAATTTAAGTCAATGGGAAACATTTAGGTGGCGATTAAATTACTGGGCTGTTTTCACTTGGTCATCAGTTGGTGATGTGTGGTGTATCTGGTTACCTTTTTTAAAAAAAGAAATTCTTGAAAAATCAGGGAAACACAGAGCATGCTTTATACCAGGGATCCCCAACCTTTTGAACCCGTGAGCAACATTCAGAAGTTAAAAGAGTTGGGGAGCAACACTAGCATGAAAAATGTTCCTGGGGTGGCAAATAAGTGCTGTGATTGGCCATTTGGTAGTCCCTATGTGGATTGTCAACCTACTTTGAGGCTCTGTTTGGCAGTAACATCCAAGGGGTTGGAGAGCAACATGTTGCTCACAAGCTACTGGTTGGGGGTCACTGCTTTATACAAACACCATTTATATGGCACATTGTTTATTAGTGAGACTGAAAATGCATGATTTCTTTCCATGCAGGTGGGCATTTACCCTGATAATTATCTCATCGTATACAGCCAATCTTGCTGCATTTCTCACTGTGCAAAGAATGGATGTCCCCATCGAGTCAGTAGATGACCTGGCAGACCAGACCACAATCGAATATGGTACAATTCATGGCGGCTCCAGCATGACCTTCTTCCAAGTAAATGTCTTTTTGGAGATGGTTGGGAGCACACATAGAGAACTTATCTTGTGCAGTAGAAGCAAGTGTCATTCGTTTAGGAATGCTATACAGATAAATATCCAGCCAACTATAACTTAGCCTACTCTTTGCATTAGATTTGCCAAGCTGGTTTCAAAAGAACATGCATCCACCACAATATGGTATAATTGCACAGATGTATAATTATTTAGTTTTTTAATTTTATCCCCTCACATTCTATACTGAAACTCATGTTACAGAAAGCATATAGGGGTAAATTTATCAAAGAGTGCAGTTCCGCCACTAGAGTGAAATTCTGCCGCTCTCCGTTCATTTCTATGGGATTTTGCAAGGCGTATTTATCAATGAGTGAAGTGAAAGTTCACCCTTCGAATCGGTAGAATATTGAAAATTCGATGGTCAAATTTGCCTCATTTGCCTCATTTGCATATTCGAAAATTCGAATCCTTCATGTGAATTTAGTAAATCTGCCCCTTAGTCTACTAAAAATTATTTTAAAAAAGCATTAATTAAACCCAATAGATTTGTGTTGTCTCCAATAAGGATTAACTATATCTTAGTTGGGATCAAGTATGAAGTACAGTTTTATTACTTCAGTGAAAAGGGAAAACATTTTTAGAAATGTGAATTAGGTTAAAATGGAGTCTATGGGAGATGGCCTTCCCATAATTGGAGCTTTCTGGATAACAGTTTTTATGGATAACAGATCCTATACCTGTAATCCAACATTTTGATCACAACCAATGACTTTTCCATTGACACTAAGTCTGGGAGATGCACATTTTAAAACTGTGAAAAAAGAAAATGGGGTCAAGTCCCATATAATACTTTTGTTTTTATTAATTATAAGTCCTGTGACTGCAGATCTTTTTGCAGTGAGTGTATATATTTGTGTGTATTGTGCCAGCGTTAGTCACTTCGCCCTTGAGTGAATTTGCTCCATAGCGTTCAGTAAAGTCCACATTTTTAGTGACTAACGTCCATTAAAGTGATAAAGTGTGAATCACTGCTAGCGTCTAAATCAGCAAAGTCCCTGCGGGTGGTAACGCTGGTGAATATATATATATATATATATAATAACTCTTCTGAATTTTGCTGTTATTGAGAATTGTGATTGAAATGCCAGATTCATATTTCCTTCTATGAGATAATACATTGACAGACTCTTTGAAACATCAACTGTGTCTCTGCTTAAATGCATTTACTTCCCACCTGATAATATTTTGTAGTTAAGTGGCTGGAGTTATAACTGTGATAATTTCTTGTGCTCCTGATGACAGTATGGCCTTCAGCATTAAGCCTTTGAAATTCTTTATGGACTTATGGGCAGGGATGCAAGGGAGAGTTGGCAGCAAGGTCAGAACACAAATGATTTGCAGCATGGTAGTACAGAGGTAAAGCAGAAGAGAAATCCATAAACAGGCAAGAACTGGTACACATGAGATAAACAGAAGCCTAGTCAATAGCAAAGCTATGAGTGATAAAGAATAGAGATATGTAGACATGGACAGGAGGCAAGCTGCAGATCAAAGCAGAAACATCAGGGTGAAAGAAAAAGGACACCAATCTAGAAGGAGCTATGATCTCAAAATCATCAAGAGCACAAAATACATTTCAAAATAACTTATAAAGAGTTATGGAAGGGAATACCCACCAGTTATTAAAAATATAAAGATCCCAGGATATCATTACTGAAAAGAGAAATACTGATCACAGAAATCTTTATCAGCCTAATGACTTCTGCTGCTACTGAATCTTTATTTTTAGTCTGTTTATTTTATTTCTTTTAACAGTAGACACGGATCATTAATGAGTCTTGTACTTAATCCTTTTCTCTGGACTCTGGAGAGTGAACTGATGTATTCTAACTCCCACCACCTTGCAAAGAGCAATAATAATTTGTACATAGTTGACTACACCCCCTCTGTGAACTGTGATTTCTACACTTAAACAACCAAAAAAATTTAGTTTATAATGCAGATTGGAATAAATCTTCCCACTCACCTTTTACAGAGAAAATGTGTGATTTCCCTCTATTCTTTAGAGAATACTACTTGTGGCTAAAGGCTCCCCTTGTACCTCCTCTTGTGAATCACATGCAGTGTGCCTACTGACGCTGTAGAACCTTGGGAATACTGTACCCTCATAGGAAGTGGTAGCTCCAGGGTTCAATGGTCAAGTGAAACAGTGAATTTGCACCTAAAGGATTGGTTGCAGATGTTAAATGGACACCTAAACACCAGTGATTTTAAGTGAACTTTTCTTATTACACCTGCAACTTCACTTGTTTTAATACATAACCAGAAAAAACGTCAGGCACATAATGTTGGAATTCTGAGGAAGACATTGCATTGAGGGTAAAAAAACATGGCAACTTCCACTCGAAATTACATTTTGCACTTTGCTCGTAAAAAAGCACTTTTGTTTTTTTCAGTTGTAATGCTATAGCAAAAGGAGGCTCCCAGGGCCTTTAAATTACCATGAGCTTTACAAATTATTTTGCCCCAATGTAACTTTCTGTCCTAGGCATGAGTCCTCACTGTATTGGAGGCAGGGTACTGTTGTATTTTGATGATCTATTATTACACAGAAATAGGTACCTGTGGTTCTTTTAAATTTACCAGAACTTAATTTGAGAACAATCCACAAAGGAGATCACAGAAATACTGTGCATAGAGTTCTTCTTCCCATTCTATGAGAACTCTTCTCTG
Source organism: Xenopus borealis (assembly GCA_024363595.1). Classification (NCBI taxonomy): domain Eukaryota; kingdom Metazoa; phylum Chordata; class Amphibia; order Anura; family Pipidae; genus Xenopus; species Xenopus borealis. The sequence goes on along the minus strand of CM044443.1, from coordinate 79,479,251 downwards.
AGTGGAACTCATGTAGAACTATCTAGCCCCTAAGGACTGCACACTGGTTGCTAACGGGAATCCTCTATCCCTCTATCATTTCTAGGTGGAGCTCAAACTGCTCAGCTAAATAGCCCTGAACTTAAGGGAGAATTCAACCCCTACGTGCAAAAATCCCTCCCCCTCCCCTGTGTAGGCCCCCTTCCTCCTTCCCCTCGGCGTACCTGCCCCCCAGGCAAAGGCCCCTGACTTGTTACTTACCCCTCCTTAAAGGTCCTCTCCAGAGGAGTTCACGGCAGCCATCTTCTCCCAATCGCTCTTCTTCCTGGATTCATCAGCGTTTTCTGGCACATGTGCTGTAGGAGGCATTTGCCGGTGCAGATCTACTGCGCATGTGCAGAAAGTCACAAAGTTTCCAAAAGAAAGATCGGACTTTCAGGCGCATGTGCAGTAGCTCCATACAGGCAAATGCCTCCTACTGCACATGCGCCAGAAAATGCTGATTAATCCAGAAAGAAGAGCACTCGGGAGAAGATGGCTGCCATGAACTCTGCTGGAGAGGACCTGGAAGGAGGGGTAAGTGACAAGTTAGGGGCATTTACCTGGGGGGCCAGGTAAGCCGGGGGGGAGGAGGGAGCGGGGCCTATACAGGGGAGGGGGGATTTTTGCACGTAGGGCTTGAATTCTCATTTAACTGTCTCTCCTAGTGAGACCTAAAACAGGTGATAACTCAACACTCACTAGATGCTGCACTAATTTGGGGTTCCACTCTAAACCTTCTTCCCTTTGTCAGGGAGTCTCTGGCTGAATCACAAATACACATCACTTTAAAACACTGCCATTTTATGGCTAAACTGGGGAACTCTAAAGAGCATGACAACCCAGGAAGAGGAGACTAACTCCTTTATAAACTAAGGGGTCCCTTAATGGCCATACTTTAGGGAACTTCAAAATAAAAGGGGGAACTTTTTACCAGTCCCCTAAACAATTAAACTAGAACAAAACTACTATACATAATTTATTATGAGCGGAAAAGTCACTGAAGTCCCATATATAAGGTAGATTAATCCATTCTACTTGTACTTACTGCTGGACCTGGTATATGTATGTATAATCTGATTTTCCTAAACTGTATTGGTGCATACCCAGTGGTGCTATTACTGCTGGCACTGGGCTTAAATTAAAGGGACACTGGAACAAGTTATGAACACTTATTAATATTGCATTATGTGATACATTTTGCAGTACTTAAAACAAATGTTAAAATGTTAAGAAAGAAATTGTATTTCACTTTAAGAATTATCCTTATTGTTTAGAACAGTAGCCACCATTTAACCACAGGATAGATGCTTTAACTGTAAAATTGCATCTGCTGCATTACTGACTCAAATGTTTTACAGTTATTAAAGGGGATATTTATATTTACAATAATTTTTAGTACGTAATACATGAACCAGTCTTAGAGACATTTTTATTTGTGTTTTTATGGTTTGTTTTTTGTTGCTGCAATTTCATAGTTATTATTTTTAATGCTTAGCTTTCTTTTTAGGACCTTTACTTCCATTTTGATTTAAAAACTTCTACTTGGTTGCTAGGGTAATTAAATCCTAAGTGAAAAAAAAAACAGGAGATTAAAATCAAGTACCAGTTGCACTCTGTCTTAGCCACCTGTTGTTGGACAAGAAAAAATAGACAACATAAGGAATGTGATCAGTTCCAGTACCATCTGTCTAACTGGGGCCTTTTCAAAACCATGGATTTTGAGAAAATAGTGTGCCTAAAGACTTTCTTACCATTACAATTTAAATACTATACTATTTGCCATGCTTGAAACAAATGCCAAATCTGGCATTAAAATCAGGGTGGCAAATAAGAGGGTGACATTTATGGGCAGATTTACTATTATTCACTAATTTGAGGGCTAAAAGAATTCGGACAAAATTCGATAAGCATTCGACTATCGAATGCTTATCGAAATAGTTTTAGGCTATTTTTACCGCAATATTCGATCCCTCGATAAAATCGTACGATCGAATACCAATCATTCGATTTCACGAAAAAATCGGACGATTCGAACGATCGAGGAGTTCCAACTTACGAATGGTATTCGATCAGGTGATAGGAAAAAAAGCCTATGGGGGGCTTCCCATAGGCTTCTATTGCAATTCGGTACTTTCAATCTGGCGAAGTAGGCAGTCGAATAAAATTTTAAAGTTAAAGTACTTTGAACATTGAATGGTCGAATTATCGAATATCCGATCATTCGATCTTTTCGATCTATCGAATTTTAGGTATTCGATGATCGAAGTGGCCAAATTTGCATATTCGAATATCTGATTAAATCGTATGATCGGAATTCGATCGAACTTCGATCCATTCATGTGCATTAAGTAAATCTGCCCCTTAATCTAACTGATATATTGTAATTTGTTATGTTGGGAAATTAAAATTAAGAAATTCATTAGAAATAAGAATGTTTTTTATATGGCAGTACAATAAATCCTACATGTAAAGCATGTATGTAAGTATGTAAGAAATGTAAAATGTTGTGAACATTGTACAGGTATAGCTTCTGTTATCCAGAAAGAAACCTGTTATCCAGAAAGCTCCGAATTACAGGAAAGTTGTCTCCCATAGAATCTATTATAATTAAAAACAGTACTTTGTACTTGATCCCAATTCAGATATAAATAATCCTTACTGGTGGGAAAACAGTCATATTGGATTTATTTGATGTTGAAATCATTTTAAGCAAACGTAAGGTATGAAGCTCCAAATTACAGAAAGATCCCTTGTCAGTAAAACCACAGGTTCTGAGCATTCTATATAACAGGTTCCTTACCTAAATATGATATTGTATATGTATAAATGCAACCTTACTTGTTTAGAAACATGCGCAGAAACATAATGTATAGCTGGCCTCTTCATTAGGTTGTTTCTTTATGTAGAACACTGCTAATTCTCTGTATTTTATTTATCCAATGTAGAATTCCCGTTATCAAACCTATCAGCGAATGTGGAATTACATGCACTCAAAGCAGCCCAGTGTATTTGTCAAGAGCACAGAGGAGGGAATTGCAAGGGTGTTGAACTCCAACTATGCCTTCCTGCTGGAATCCACTATGAATGAGTATTATCGACAACGCAACTGTAACCTTACTCAGGTTGGTGGTCTGCTGGATACCAAGGGCTACGGCATTGGCATGCCAGTAGGTAAGGGCTATCATTTTTCTCTGCATTTCTATTGACTAGCTGATTCTGTCTATACAGTTGACTGATCTGCAGTTTGAAGGTTGCAGTAAATAAAGTTTTTTTAGGAAACAGCTCTCTGGACATTTTTCATAAAAGTAAGCTAAATATAGATTATCAACTACAAAAAATATGTAATATCCTATAATCTGATGTCATAAAAAAGACTCTTGAATTATCTTGTAAGTTTCTGCTTCTCAAAAATTCACCAAAGCAAATACTAAGGGGCAGATTTATCAAATTCACATGATATGATTCGAAATTTGATTCGAATTTTTAAAAAGATTCAAGTTCGAATTTTCAAATATTTTTGAAGGCCACTTCGACCATCGAATTTTGAAAATTCAATTGAATCAAATAATTCGATTAATTCGAATAAAATTCTATTAGAATATTTGGCAGTTGAATTACTTGCCCTTTAATTTTTTATTCGACTGCCTAGTTTGCCAGATTAAACCTACTGAATTGCTTTTAACTATTTTTGATTGAATAAAAAAATTCGATCGAATGGTTGAAATCATTTTATTGTTCGATCGAATATTTATAATTGCGTAAATCTGCACCATAATCTTGATGGGATTACTCCAGAACAATGCCAGAAATCTACGTTAAGGGAAGATTAAAAGGCTTGCCTTAATAACAGTGTCCACAAAATGGCTCCTGCCTGCTTGCTATAATTATGAATTCCCAGACTGAAGAAAACAAGATTAAAATAATTTATACAGTGTAATCAATGTTAATTTTGCTTGACTATTATGATAAAATATGATTTTGAATATTTTTTTTGGGGTGAAAGGTCCACTTTAAGAAAGCCCATCAGATAACTAGCGAAACAGAAAAAAGAGCGCAGCAAGTCCAGCTGCTTTGACTTATTAGTATAAATATACTTTTTTAACTTTAGAATTTCAGCTCCTAAAGTTTCTGGTAACCAAAAGGTAATTGCTGCTTAAAGCAAGTTTTACAGCTTGATGACAGGAGCCTCATGGGTTTTATGTTGTCCAAAGGTAGTTTTTAGGTCAAAATGGTGCATAAATATTGGAAATTCAAAAGGGCTCACAATCTTGTAATTGTGTCAGTGGGCTGCACTGGACAAAATGTTGTGTCAAAATTGTGCAGTGCTTCCTTAGTTTTAAAATAGTGCTCATGAAAAAATCCCTCCCACTTTCTATTCATTACTGTTTATAGAATCACTGTTTGATTAATATGATTCCAAAAATAGCATATAAATAGCAAGTGGTCTCTCACATGTAGGAATACTCTTGTTTTACTATACTATACTTATTGTTTGTAATATTTCTAATGAATCGTACATTGGTTTTAGAATAATGAAAACATTTGCTTGTCTATCAGTCTTCCAGTATGAAATATCTTTGTATATTATGCTTAATTGTTGATCAATACATATGTTCTTGTCCATACAAATATAAACATAGTATATGGCTGTAGCTACACAGCACAATATGACTTTAATATCTCGCTAGCCTCAGTGTTCTTCAAACAATATCTTTTTTACTTTACTGTATTTGCTTGTACAGGTATGTGAACTGTTTTCCAGAAAGCTCGGGACCTGGGGTTTTCCAGATAAGGGATGATTCCATGTTTTGGATCTCCATACCATAAATCTACTAGAAAATCATTTAAGCATTAAATACATCCTAATAGGCTTGTTCTGCCTCCAATAAGAACTAATTATCATTAAATTTTAGTTTGGATCAGATTGTTTTATTATTACAGAAGAAAAGGAAATCATTTTTTAAAATGTGAATTATTTGATTAAAATGCAGTCTAGGAAAGATGGTCATCCCTTAATTCGGAACTTTCTGGATAAATGGTTTCCAGGTAACGGATCTCATACCTGTAGTGTTACAACATAATTAATACTAACATTGAGCACTCACAATTTTTTTCCTTATATTTTCCTTGTCACTTTCTCTTAAAAAAAATGCTATCTGCCCATGAATGTAATATATATCTAAAGCACAAAGCATAAATAAGGTTTAGTGTATAACAGATTTATTCTCCAATCTGTGTATTATGTGTGATGTAACTATTGAAAGTAAAACACTTTTGGACGTTTCAATGTGCTTTAGGCTCTGCTTTCCGTGATGAGTTTGACCTTGCAATTCTTCAACTGCAAGAAAACAATTGTCTGGAGGACCTGAAGCGGAAATGGTGGGATGGAGGTAAATGCCCAAAGGAGGAGGACCACAGAGCAAAAGGTAACACAAGTCGCTCATCTCAGATATTACTTTTTTATTTTATACTTTTGCCAAAAATTTTATTATTTATATTCTCAACTGCTATTCCTATTATAAATCGAAGATGGTCGCAGGCTTCCAGGACTTAATATTAGAGATACTGATTTTTTGTTAGCTTTATTATAAAGAAGTAGAGCAGAACAGAAATATGTAATTTAATTTAATTTGACATGACTGTGTTAATGATGGCAATGGTTCTCTGTAGCACAATGTTTCTTATGCCAATATTCATATCAGTCATAACAGCCATATCTCTTTATAAGTGATGCCACAAGTGAATATCTCATTAAAGGGCACAAATCATGGCCAAAATCAAACACATATTAACAATCTGACCAGTACAACCTAAACATGTTTAATCAAACTGCATATACAGTTTTTTTAAGAAAAAAAAAGCAGTTTTAAAAAAATCCTATACTTTGTCAAATGGGTTCAGGGCCGGAACTAAAGTAGGGGTAGGCAGAAGAGGCAGCTGCCTAGGGTGCAACGATTGGGGGGGCGCTGGGCAGCTACTTTTTCTGCCTACCCTTAGTCTGGACCTGGCACTATACTTGCACCCTTGAATGCTTCCGACGCTTATATGAACCCGAGCAATGTTGCCACACATGTACACTCTGATGCCACGCATGTGCATATCGCACAAGAGTGCCAATGAGGATGGGGGGGTAGCTGGCTGGCTGGGTTTCCTAGGGCGCCCAGTCAGCAAGGCCCGCCCCTGAATGGGTTCTTTCACTAAGGGAGTCCATACTTTGACTATAATATGCAAATGAGTTAATGAGCATGCTCATATTTTAGCATTGGCCTGAGTATTCTACCCGGATTGCCTAGATTTAGTAAACTCCTCCACTAGAAGTATCACAAGATTTCTTTATCTTATCCCCTGCTGGAGATGTCATTATGCAAATCAAGGGAACATACTAACGTCCATACAGGTGGCAGCACTACTGGACAGCAGATAAGACAGAAGTTTGGCAGATTTAAAAAATAGCTTAGAAGGTTTATTAGGCAAGCGAGAAATTTCAACTGAGCATGTTCGAGATTTCAGAGCTACAGTTGGCTGTGAAGATATAGGTAAGAGGAGTCAGCGAAATTCAAGATGCCTGCCTCAGCTAGAACTGCAGTGGAGATAGGGGAGATTTTGCAGAAGGTATAGTGAGCTGATGATTTACATTATACATACAATTCTAACTGTTTTAAAAATCGGATTTCTTGAACTTTCACATAGTGTATTTACTTGGTAAATTATTGTAGTTATGCTTGGTGCCTTTTAAGTCTTATTTTCCCTTGTGATAGCAATATTCAGTAGTTCTTTGCTTATTAGGAAATAGCACAGTTAAAGGGGTAATTCCATATTAGAGGGTAGGTCAGTGGTAGAGCATTAATTCCACAGTGTTCTGAAGTGTTGGTGTGTTTCAAATGTGGGTACTATCCAGGGTCAGACTGGGACAGCGGGACACCAGGAAAAAAATGTGGTGGGCCATGTTGGCCCAGACACCATCCCCGTCTGCCCTCCACCATTACTCCTTGGTGCCCTCTGCCATCACTCCCCGGTGCCCTCCTCCCCTTTTTGGGTGGGTGAGCAGGGGGTCACTAGAGGTGTGGGGGCCCCTGGAGTAGCCTCACACACAAGTCTGACTCTGGCACTTTCTGTGAAGGATTTAATATTTTCACCCCACTTATCCTTGGGTTTCACTTTCTCTATGTTTTCTCCCTTGTCTCAAAAACCTATTGCTAGACTAACTGGCTTGCTTTTAATTACCCAAGCTTCTGTGTGCATGTTGGCATGCAATATATAATAAATCATCTCTGTAATAAATATGTAGGTGCTATATACATCACGGATAAAAATACAGGTGAAATATGTGTTGCAACCAATGTTAAACATTATAACATGTTAAATATCACATATATAGTGGTGAAACATTATTAAATGGCAGATCTGTTAAAAATGCTATGTACACAAAAGGCTAGACCCATACCTGTATGGCAAGTGGGTTATAAAAATTGTAAAGAATTTCAAAAATTCCTTTTATAAATAGCGAACAATAAAGACATCAACCACATATCAGTATTGTAGAAGGAAAGTAAGCAAGGTCATGGTGTTCACTGCTATTTTTCTAAGACAGCTTTATGTTTATTACATGTTTAGAATTTTAGTGAGTGTTAAGAAGGCCATCAAAGCACTAGAAACATAGAAGACAATATAAAGCTGTTTAAATGCAGCAGCAGCAGTCACGGATAGTGCAGAGAACATAATAGAGGTTGTTCAAAATATTTTAAGAGTAGAGGTATTTGGAAAGAACATGTTAGACTAGTGATGGGCAAATTTATTCCCCTGCGACAAATTTGTGGCGAAGAATCACCAGCGTCTCGTTTTTAACGTGGGTGTCCAGTCGGAAAAACAGATGCCTGCGTCAAAAACGAGACACGGCGCCGTTTCGCAAATTTTTCGCTGTTTCGTGAATTTCTCTTGAAATTCGAGAAAAATTCAGCGCCGATTCACCCATCACTAGTTAGGACCTCATATTTTCCATACTTTAAAGTATTTTATTACCAAGACCTGTAACTGAGTTAAGATTCCAACTCAAATATGACTAAGCTATCCTAAATATGTTATAGCTTGAGCTTGAGGGCCAGATTCAATTTGATGATAAAGTTTATCTAATTTCATTCCAGATTTTGCCATAGAACCAGATCCAATTTAAGGCCAGATTCAAATCAATGAGAAAACATTATTTCTTGGTTTAGCATGTGAAACAGATATTCAGTTTGAGAAGAAAAAATTATTTGGTTCCAGTTTTCCTCCATAGACTTTAATAGAGGTTTCATGTGTAAAATCAGATTTTTTCCTCAAATTAAATCTTGCCCAGTTTTTACTTGATCAACCATAAAATAATGTTTTCTAATTGATTTATATCTGGTTAGAGACACAAAAAGCTGAAACTTCCTTGGACATATATACAGTATGTATAACCTTAAAGCTGTTGAACTGCCATTGCAGCCTAAGGGGGACCTCATGGAAGCTTTCCTTTAATTTTTTCTAATGGAAAACAAAGCTGGATCGTTCCAGTTGTTAGTAAAACTACCCTTGAAAACCTCAAATGTTTTTGGGAAAACCCAACTCAACCTTTAATAAATAACCTCTTAATTGTAGTTTTAGAAAACTCTAAAGCCACTAATAAATGGGCCTCCCAGTAAAATTTTGAAACATATTTATTGCATGAATGCATGAAATTATGTTTGACGTTAGGTAGCCTTTTTGTGTGTAACCTCTGAGATGGCATCTTAAGTAAGAGGTGTTCAGCCCGGAGGGACATTTACATTGTTAGGGAGCTCTATTGTGTTTCCTTAAGCATTTTATCTGAACGTATGATATGCATAGCGATACATGACAATTTATTTACAATACTAATACAAAATGTTTTGTACCATCTGCTTTTTCGTTTCAAATGGCTTTTGATTTCTAATGTGTGCAACAGTTAATTACATGCCACATTCACTTACCAGTTCTCATACTCACTGCGCAATGGCTAGTTTATTGAGGTTTCCTACTTCCCACTTAACTAGTAGGCAGAGGAGAAAAAATGATTTCACCAAAGTAAAATTCAACTCACTACTTGTAATAAAAGTGCCTTTAGCAAGTATTCCAGCAGATAAGATAAATAAAATAAATTTATTTATCTATATGAGAACAACACAGTCCTAATCCCAAGGGAACAAGGTGTAGAAAGTTTACACACAGCAATTTAGTGCAGCCAACACCCTTAATAAATGTACGGACCCATAAGTGAAATTGTATTTATGGCTTTTTTCCCTGCCAGTGGCTCCTTTCCCTGTTGCCGAGCTACAACCCATGTAACATATTGGTATCTTATTTGCATAACCATTTCATTGGTCCTAGTTGGTGACCACATCCTGCAATGCTATAACAAAGTGCTTGGCAGGGGGAGTTAATTTGTCTTTGGCCTGTAGCAGTTGATTTTGGCAGAGGATCCATTGAGCCTGGTGTCAACATGGCCCCAGAAGTGTTGGGCCCTAAAAGGACAACCTCTTTAGTGAAGTCAGGGTACAGGGACCCCGTGAATGAGGTGAAGTCAGTGTGTAGGGTAGCTCCTGCAATAGCACTTTGTAGAGAGAGTGAGACAGTGAGACTAAGTTAGAAAGAGCAGCTCAAGCTCCAACTAGGAGGATAGAAGGGAGTAGCTCTCCCCCAGGCTCTGATTTGCCTGTAGTGAATGGACCATAGTAGTGACAATGGAATCAGGTTATGTTCATCCCTTTTCCAAGTCTGCTGTAGGGGATACAGACCACATGAGGTACTAAATCCCTGGAAGGTGATCCTCTTAACTCCCTTGTCTATTCTAAGTCTGGTGTCTTTATAACTTGTGCAAGGTCAAGCATGACACTAAAGAAATTAAAATGGAAGCAGCAGTTCTGTAGCATATGGCTTTGTAGAATATTTGGAAGTTTGGTATGCATCTATATTTTGCATCTAGGCATGCAATATTGAGAAAAATAAAATGAACACACCATATAGAGCCATAGGCAGAGTGCTTTGCAATGGGACTTTAAACCAAGAGATTTCAGATATTCTTTTAAGAGTTTATGGGGCACATTTACAAAATTTGTGTGAAGAGATCGAAGTTTGATCGAATTCGATCGAATACCGATCATAAGATTTTTTGAGAGGATCGAATATGCAAATTTGGCATCTTCGATCATCCAATACAGAATATTCGAATTATCAAATAGATTGTATTATCGGATATTAAAATTTTTTTAAATCCTTTCACCCCAACTCCCAGGGCCCTGTGTCTACATAGGGAGCAGCAGCCAGGCCGACTCTTCACACTTGATCGCTCCTTGGAGAGCAGCACAGTTTGGATAGTGCGACTGTGGCACCTGGCCTGGCTGTTGGATCCATCTCTCTTATTGACAAGCAGATAAGCAAGCGGGGGCCGTGCTGTTTCCAGTGATTTCTTTCAAGAACCCTGCTGGGCTGCACGGTTTCCCAGTCTCCTAATGGCAACAAGTCCAGATAATCAGTAGAACACCTCTGTGACAGCTCTTTCCCAGGTTGCTCTCTTTAGACCAGTGAAACATTTGCCACAGGCTTCCTGAGAAACCTGACGGAGCTCTGTTGTACCTCTACCCTGAAATGTGAGCAAACAAAGGCAAGTGCTGCCACTGAGTTGGGCCAACAGCAGCCCCATGTAATAGCCTCGTTATGTACAGAGATATATATGTGTGTGTGTTTATGGGAGCTGGGAGACTGCAGAGAAGTTCACGAAAAATCGTACTTTACTAAAAATCGTACTTTTGCCTTCGAGAAATCAAATATCGAGCAAAAAGATAACCTATCGAATGCTTATCTAATTTCGAGGGGATTTGAGGTATTTTATGGGAATTTTAGTAAATTTGCCCCTTAGAATTGATATTAATATTGATTTAACACTATGGGGCAGATTTATAAAAATGTGAGATTATAGCTCACCACATAAAAATGTATTCACTTTCTATTAATTACTATGGAATTTTTAGAATCATGTTTATAATTAATATTTATTGGAGGTTGAATTTTAGTGGTTTTAGATGTTTTTGAAACCTTTACTAAACTCACTTTCTCTAAAACCATAAATGTCATGACACTTATTAAAAGATCTGAACAAAAACAAATATGAACGGAAAACAATGCTAAGATCCAAAAAAAAACCCTCTAAAATTTTGGAGTTTTTGGACAATTCCAAGTGGAAAAAATTGATTTAAAATTCTCCAATAGGATCAAATCTAAATTACACTGTTTACACTGCAAATAATTTACTCTATAATATAAAATCTAATTCCTGAACCAGAAAGTGTATTTTTTTAGTTGTATTATTGGTGTGTAGGCAGCCATCTCAGGTAATTTTGCCTGGTCATGTGCTTTCAGAAAGAGCCAGCACTTTAGGGTGCAATTTTGCCAGTGATGGTTTCACAGCCATAGCAACACTTTGCCAGGCAAAACTTTGCTTAGACAGTACTAATTTACTAAGTAGTGAAGTTACGTCCTGGGCACCGAATGCTGGTGAATTTTCTCTAGCATTAGTTTGGCAGAGCGAGCAAATCAAAGCGAAGCTGTGCTAGTGTTCAATCTACCTAGAGCAACTTTGCTAGAGTTCTTGCACTCAGACTAATTTGCATACGGCAGGAAATTTAAAGTAGAATGAAACTATTTATGTTACATGGTGCATCTAATACATTACATTTACACTGATAACTAAACATACCAAGGTGACTTTAATAAAGTCGATAGAATTGTTTTAATGCCCTACACATGAGCCCACTGTAAAATAATGTGCCATATGGTAGAAAATGTATGGGGCAAAACGGGCACAAATTTTTTTTTTTTAAGTAACTGAAGATTGAGGATGTTCTATGCACTTTGCCAGGTCAGAGCTGGCGAAGGCAAGCCTGGCGATAGAGGCAACGTTCAGTAAAATCCGTATTTTAGTGAATTTTCAAAGTTACGTCTATTCGCCAGAGCGAAAATTCGGCTGGCGCTGCAGTGCGAAGCAATGCTAGCGTCTAACTCCTTTGCTAGCGATGTGCTGTCTGCGCTTGTTAGTAAATCGGTGAAGTCCCTTCGGGGTGGTAACGCTAGTGAATTGGCTAAAGCTTTAGCCACTTCACCCATTAGTGAATCTGCCCCTAGGATGGAACTGCTTTCTGGCAGGCTGTTTCACCTACTCAATGTAACTAAATGTGACGCAGTGGGACTTGGCTTTTACTATTGAGTGCTGTTCTTACAGTATATCTACCACGCAGCTGTTATCTTGTGTTAGGGAGCTGCTTTCTCGTTACCTTCCCATTTTTATTTTTGTTAGGCTGCTGGGGGAAAGGGAGGAGGATGCTTTCACTCCAACTTGCAGAACAGAAGTAAAGAGTGACTGAAGTTTATCAGAGCACAAGTCACATGATTGAGGCAGCTGGGAAACTGACAATATGTCTAGCCACATGTCATAATTCAAAATGAAATATAAAAAAGTCTGTTTGCTCTTTTGAGGAATGGATTTCAGTGCAGAATTCTGCTGGAGCAGCACTATAAACTTGAGGCATGTTCATTATGTTAGGGAGCTCTATTATGTTTCCTTATATATTTTATACATTTTATCTGAGCATATGATATGAATTAATATGACAAATCATTTACAGTATATATGCAATAAATACATTTTTGTACAAAATAGCCTAAAAAGGCTATTAAATGCTACATACGCTAGTTTATAATTTCACACCATGACATCAGAAAGCAGATTTTCTCACACACAACAGACTTAGAACTGTATATTATATGTATTATATGTATGTATGCCACAGTGCTTTGCACCCGAATCAAAATCTGTCATGCTTGGCAGTAATAAAAATATACATTTTCCTTCCATCCAATATTACCTCTGCTGCTGCCTTCGACATCTCCCACCACTTCATTCCACACAAATGTGGCTGCAACCCGCGACACATCTAGGCAGATTCGTGACAATGCCATGCATGAAATGATGATCACACATACAAAACATAAATACAGGGCTACGTGCTTTGCTCATATTATGCTAGGAAGCGTAACAAAATTATCCCTCAAACAGCAATAAATAATATATCTAAGTTGGAACATAAAACAAAGAAAAAAAAGTGCAAACAATTGGGAGCAAGTTGCCATGTTCTTTGTATCATCACCTGAACTTTGAATAGTCCAGGTATTTGTGCTTCAAATTGTAGTGCAAAGACCCGAATCTGGCCAATGCATACAGCATTTCCTGCAAATGGAGGCACTGTCTGCATAAGTAACCGGTAGAGAACCATGTAGGGGACAACTCAGGGAGTGCAGGTGAGTGCAGGACACTAAGGGCCTTGTATTTACTGCCTGCTGTGTTGCTTTTGCTTCTATTTGGTATAATTGTCCTACTCAAATTAGAACATTTACCATTTTTAGAAGTCTTAAACAAGCTTATACCACCATTTTTCATATTTTAACATACAGGTAGTGATGGGCGAATCTCCTGAGTTTTGGTTCGCCCAAAAATTTTGCGAAAAATTTGCAAAACGAGTCGCGGCACGCTTTTGACTCGCGTCGTCGTTTCCGTCACGTCATTTCCGTTGCGTCGTTTTCGACGCGTCGCGTCGTTTTCGGCTTGCGTGACTCGTTTTTTCACCAAATTTTGGCCAGGCGAAATTTCGCTGGCGTTTCGCAAATTTATTCGCCAACGCCGAATCGCGGGAATTCGCCGTGCATTCGCCCCTGGCGAATAAATTCGCCCATCACTACATACAGGTCACACAATATTCATATAAGCCACAGAATAGTATATCTATGGGACTTCTAGAAGCTCTTGAAAGCATTGTCTTCTGAGAGTGCTGCAATACAGGTCACCTACAGCTAATGGAAAAGAAGTTAAACAGTCTTGGTTTACATTCATTTAATATATCACAGATATAGCTAAACTAAAGTTGCCTGTACCTGATGACTTATGGATTCTGAAAACTGTAGTTCAGCATCACCTGCTCTATCCTGGAATTATAACTTATAAGTTATTTATCAAGGTTGAATGTTAGAGTTTTTTATACCTCAAATGAACATGAACGTAAAACTCAAATGGTATCTTTTTTAAAATAAAACTCAATTCATTGAGTACGAGTTGTGAAACCCGAAAACTCGAGTTAATCAAGTTTTCGCTGGAAAAAACGTAATTGCTCAACTACTTGAGTTTTAGGACAAGACCCTCCAAAAAAAACTGGAACATCATGCAGGCTATTAACATCTTCAAGTGGTTCAAAGTACCTCTGCCAATGACTCCAACATGACATTGACAGGTTTTAGATGGTGTATTCTCAGATTCAAGTTATTTCCAGGGTTGGGGTATAATGAATCTCAAAAAAATTCTCGTTTTTTTTTAACCAGAAAACGTGAGTTTTGACTAAACAAATTAACTTGAAAACTTGAATTTTTGTGGAAAACACAACTCGAACCTTAATGAATAACCTCCACAATGAAATGTTTGTACATTATATCTAAAACATAGTCAATGAAATATTTGAATGCAAATATTACATTTTAGGCCAGGTCAATGATACATAGATTTCCGTGATTTCTATATTTGTGCTGAAAAGCACTAGATTTGTTGTAATTTTTGTCATTCAGTGTGTTGTAATCAGTATTTAAAGATATTCAATCTCTTTTCTTTTTTAAACAGGTCTAGGAATGGAAAATATTGGTGGTATATTTGTGGTATTAATATGTGGACTTATTGTAGCTATTTTAATTGCAATGCTGGAGTTCCTTTGGACTGTACGGAATGCTGAAGACAGTGAGGTAACTTCCAATATACATTCATCTATATGGCAATATGTATTTAATTTCCAATGAAATCTCTGTTTAAACAATAAATATATATAATATCCACTTGCTAATATTCCATTGGTTTAACCACAGACTGGTAAACATGTGTTATGCAAGTGTTCTAAGTACCAATACTAACTGGGCATTCTTTTGCAGTCTACATTCTTTTTTAAAGGATATATAGTGTTTACTGTATATTAATACAATATATAGTGAATAAAGTAGCCCATCTTGTAATATATTATAAGTTACTGAAGAGTTTCATGACCGAAGGAAGAAGGCCGAGTGTTGTTATACAGGTCATGGAACTCCGAGGTAGCTTATAATATCCTCATATTTTGCAACTGGGGGTACTTTATTTATTATAATACACATGTTTCAGTGAGTCATGTGACAGAAATGACATTAGAACTCACTCTTTAGAACTGATGATATAAGAACTCACCATTTATAAGGATATAATTTACAAGATATGCACAGCTTTTGTGTATATACTGCAAGTCAGTGTCGGACTGGGCTGGCGGGACCAGACCCGCTCCTTTAGCTCCACTCCCCGAGCTTCTCCAGCCCCGTTGCCCCAGAAAATGTAGCCGTAACCGTGGCCCGTCTTCTGTACATGCGCGTCGCTTGAACATCAGTTATTTGCTGTCTTTCTACAGTAAAAAATAATGATAGACAGTAGAGTAAAAGTCATCAACCATATTTGTGCTCCTGGATATCAACTATTGGAAAGATTTTATATATCTTTATCCAGCCCCCAGTTGGCAGTCTGCAACAACAAATCCATTTTTCAGTTAATAGTCTTAAACTTATCTTTAACAGATGGAACCTCTGTAATTGGAATTCTTTCACAAATAGAAGGAAAATCAGGTAGTAATCTATTCATGCAATGGACAAACCTAACATTTGATAGCCAATTTTGCCTGGATCTGTGTTTCAAAACCCTTATCTAGAAAGATCTGAATTATTGATTTTAGGATATGATTTTTTTTGTTATCCCTTTCTCTCTTTTTCTTTAAAAGAGAGGGGGTGTATTTATCAAAACCCAAATTTTTCAATTTTTTAAAATAAAAAAATCTGATCAAACTAGAATTCCCATTTTTACCTTAATTATTATTAAAAAAGCTTTAATTGAATTGGTGGGAAAATTTTTGCCACATACAGTATAATAAATCTTGAAAAATGTAGGGTTTTTTCCACAAAAAATTCAGATTTTATACATATATAACTCAAATTTTTCGAGTTTTTATCATTCGGACTTTAATATATAAACACCTGGATCTGGCCAGACTCCCAACAAGCACATCCGAATCAGAGATCTTATCTAGATAACTGGTAGCTGAATAGCATATTGTGCCCCCAGCTACCATAAAGAAGAGTCTGATAAAGGCTCCAGAAATCATAAACATATTAGGTAATATGTATGAGAATATCCAGAGTAAGAATAAAGAACAAGTATTAGGTCATCAAGTTGATTAGTTCCCATGATTTCTCTTGCACAAAGCTTCATTATACGGGATTAAAGATTATAAAGCTGTCTTGTATACTATATTGGGTTCAACATATGACATTGGTATTGCAGTATTGCAATAAGCTATTGGGTTCAATAGCTGTTTAAGATTGGCAGAGTCTAACAAAAAAATTATTTAACAAATAGCAACTGATAATAATATGCCCTATCTGAGGTTTTAAGTCATTCTTTTTATACTGTATATATATAAAATATGAAGATCTAGTTTTATTTTAACACTGAAATGTTTTGGAAAAATTTTATCATTTACAATGTTTCTATAAGACACATAAAGAATGTGGGCTCACAATAATAAAACTACAGTCATGGGAGTCATTATGCAGATACCCATTATCCAGAAAGCTCAGAGATATTGGAAGGCCTTCTCCCATGGGGGGAAATTTATCAAAGAGTGAAGTTCCGCCACTAGAGTGAAATTCAGCCACTCTCCATTCATTTCTATGGGATTTCCAAAGGCGTATTTATCAATGGGTGAAGTTCACCCTTTGATAAATACGCCTTTAAAAACCCATAGAAATTAATGGAGCGTGGCAGAATTTCCCTCTAGTGGTGGAACTTCACTCTTAACTTCACTCGTTGATAAATATACCCCTTAGACTCCATTGTAATCAAATTTTTGAAAATGATTACCTATTTGTAATAATAAAGCAGTACCTTGTACTTGTTCCAAACTAGAATATAATTATTAATTAATTATTTTTAACAGACTTAAGGTATGGAGATCCAAATTACAAAAAGATCCCTTATCTGGGAAAACCCCAGGTGCTGAGGATCCTGGATAACAGGTCCCATGCCAAAGTGTAACTTTCACAATTGAGATCTTTTAACCTCTAATTTTATAACTGAAATTGTGGGAGACGTAAGGTTTAGGTAGGTGAAGTTCAAGTTTTATTGTATATTTTTTAGGAATAAACAATGTCTTCATTTTAAGACACAGTAATTAATTACCGTATTAATTAAGTCTATACGTGCAGTGATGGCACGGAGAAAGCCTACTTAATAAAATGGCAAAAAAATTTAACAGTGAGCTATGTAATTCTAACTGTATTTTGTATACTTTATTTTTTTAGGTTTCTGTGTGCCAAGAGATGGCTTCAGAGCTAAGCAGCATTATCCTTTGCAAGGACAGCTTTTTGCCTCGTCGGAGGCGTGGGGGTGGGATACGTGGCAGGCCTATAACGCCAGATGATAGGCGGGGACGTAATACTAGCATTCTAAGCAATGGAAAATTGTGTGGAGGCACTGGTCCAGACCCACTGACTCAGAGACTGGCACAAGAAGCAGCTTTGGTAGCCAGAGGATGTACGCACATTCGAGTATGTCCTGAGTGCCGTCGCTTCCAGGGTCTCAGAGCTCGAACTTCTGTAGGTTCTCCAGCACAAAGTGAGGACAGTTTAGAGTGGGAGAAGACAACAAACAGCAGTGAGCCGGAGTAGTAAAAACTAACAGAGACAGAAAATAGTACACTATATGTTTTTTACAGAGCATAAAAATGTAAATTTACACTTTTTACACCTGGATGTACAAACCAAGGATCAGTAGTACCAGAAGAAGCTCTCTTGATTCTTGATGGAGTTTCTTGTTTTGTGAGCTGAAATTAAATGCCCTGTTGACATAACAGATGGGTCTCCTCAAAAACCTGACTGTGTTTCCATAAAGAATTAAAAGGCACCACCAAATATTCATTGGATAAAATATTGTTGGATGTGATTCCTTTGCTTGGATAGGGTCCAGAGATTTGTAATGATGACTGTCTATAATTGGATTTAAACCTAAAAATAGTTTCCCTTCCAAAAGCGGAAATTTCTCAGTCAAAGAGGTAAAGGTTTTGTGTTGATTTATTTGCGTTTGTTGGGTACTTCAACTGATAAAGTTATTTGCATATGTTGTTGGTTTAGAGAATAAGGTAGTCCTGTCTTTTAATAGTCCTGTCTTAAATTACCATGCCAAAAATATCACAGAGGGTCTTGGAAAGTTATATGGATCACCAAATTTGAATGGCTTGTTGAAAATATATTCATATTCAGTGCTGAGCCCAAACACTGGCCTCTGCTGATTTTTCCACCTTTCCAGATTGATCTAAGCACCTATAAGCATTTCATTGAGTAGTGCTGTTGCTCAAGAGTATCCAGTCAAAAAAAATCTATCCCTTCCAAGATTCAGATAATGTTTTGCATAAGAAGGTTATCTTTTTTTCTGATGAAAACTTCAACTCTATGCAATTTCTGTAAAATAAAGAAAAATTCCTAAATATGTGATTTGTATCTGTTTGGAAACTGTTTTGTCACATTTATATCATAAATAGCAAAAAATTGGAATATCAAGGACAAAAAATTCACAACATCCTTTTTCAAAATGTAATATGATTTAATAGACAGTTATTAAAAGCAAAATTTACCTCTAAAATCTATATAAATCTTCAGCTGACATTTATTTATTTATTTGTGTTTTTTACATAGCTTAATTTTCTATTCTATAGATCTCCAGGTCAGGATTTCTGTAATGATCTGATTATTCTGGTCCAATTTAACTTAACAAACAGCAAATTGTCAACTTAGTCAAAATCTACCTATAACAACCAAATGAAGCCCTGCCAAACATCACCTTCTTAGTTACTGGGTGAGTGACTCTGACAATTAAATAGTGTTTTAAAGTGCACACTCAAAAGGGATGGAAGGGCAAATCATTCAAAAACAATACAAAATAATAAATTAAAACCAGATTTGGAGAGTTCCTAAGAGTAATGCTCTATTGAAGTGCTATATATTTAAATTCACAGATTGAACATTTTAAAGACCTTCTTCAGGGTTATCTTTTTGCAAAATAATGTTTTTGTTCAATAAAACTTTTATTACATACATTGCACTGTGGCACACTATAAAATGCACAATTGTTATTTTCTACAGGTTCAAAAACACCAAATATGTGAAAGGAATTAACACAAAAAGTTTTTATTTGTGCTTAAAAATATTCTGTTTAGCATACCAAAAAATTGGTATTGGCAAAGTTAAGCCTGTTTTTATACTCTGAATACCACGGACTGAATTAACTATGAGATTAAAATAAATAAACAGGCAAATGCCTAGATTTGGTTGGGCAATTTGGCTGATTTTGACCATATTCACTTGAGAATGACAGCAGGCATTCTTCAAGAGGATATGGATTTTCTTCCTGCAGTTCCAGTTGTTTGTGATATCAGCCAAAACAAGCACAACAATGGAATGTGGTCATTCCAGTATACATCTGTTTGGCCCACTAGTCAATCAGTTGGATACTGTAGAACTTTTTGTAAATTGTAAAAAGAGTAGGGGAGCAACACAAGAATGAAAAAAGTTCCTGGGGTGCCAAATTTGGGCTGATGTTGGCTATTTGCTGGGTCCTATATGGACTGGCAGTCTACAGGATGCTCTGTTTGTCAATACATCTGGTTATCATGCAAGTAATGCTTGCCTCCAAGCCAGGAGCTCGGGAGCAACATCCAAGGGGTTGAGCAGCATGTTGCTCAATAGCGGCTGGTTGTGGATCACTGCCAAAGGGGATCACTCAGAGTATTTCTACCTTTAGAAGAGACAAAGTAAACAAATGATTTGAACTTATACACTACATAAGTATTTACAATCTGAACCTCTAATGAGGCAAAAAATTACAGAACTGTAGAAAAGTGTTCATAAGAGATTATATAGTATAATAGAAGAGGGCAGTTATACTTTTAATCAATTATTAGGTACAGGAACATTTATTACTGTTTCTGGTCAAAAGCTAATGGTATCCATAGAATTGCTATAAAACCATGGCACAGTCTGATAAGTGAGGACACTGAGGTTTGAAAGAGAAGTTCCTCATTTAATTAAGCTAAAAGAGCCCCAACATATTTGGTTTTTATTGAAAATGGTCATAACTATGCTTTTAGAAATTAGAAACCAAGATGCTGGTGACGTCAGTGGGTCACTGGCTTTATTAAGTAATGGCATGTAAAGCATTTCAACCAGATACTAAAGGGGTGATATAAAAAAGAAAAAAAAAGCAAAGCTTCGTGCGGGCTCAATGACCTACAACTCTGTATAGTAACCAATCAGGAGGTAGCATTTTCTAGTCATCAGTTTATAAACAAACATCATTTGTATGTTACATGTTACTCCACTTGGGCAAACATACTGCTTTTTATACATAATGGGGTACGTTTTGTATGTTTGATAGTTATTTACAATCAGCTATAAAAAGATAGATGGAGCACAAAATATAATTCAGCCTTATCTATAGAATACAGCATAAAAGTGATGAAAAAATGTCATAGTTTGTTCTAGTTCAGACAAAATACAATACAATTCAATCTAGCAAGAAATTAAAAATGTAGAGTATTTCACATGAAACAAAATACAAGTGTAATTCACACCAGTGGGATTCACGACTGCCATCCTATCTAAATGGCCATTCATTCCTGGATACAGTAAACTGGAGTTCAAGATACCCAGGGGATCATATAAGATACAAATCTTAATAATTTTTTTCAGATTGATCTTATTCACTAGGCCAGTAAACAAAAAGACTTGAGCTGATTGTTTGCAATTTTGCGCTAATTGAAAGCAATGGTATGTTTGATGATAAACGTCAGTGAAACAGTACAAATATGGGCTTCGCTGTTGGGCAGAAAGTGTGTAATTTTATGAGGAATCTTATATTTCAGGTACAGTTTTATCAGGTATTAAATGTTTATCTAAAACCCTGTAAAGAGTCACTAAAAGGGGTCAAGACCTTCTGCAAGAACCCTTGAACATCTCTGCACACACAGGCTTTTGTGCAGTACATGATAAAATATGAAATGGCAATTGTGGTTGAATTAACCACATACAAAGCAGAAATATTAGTATGTAGGAAGCAGATTGCTCACATTTTAGCCTCTCCGTTGTATTTAATTTATTTATTTATTTTATTCTTTTTAAATTGCCTTAAAAAATCTAAGGGCTGTACGAGGGAATAGATTACTCAATACATTTGAACTATCTTAATTGTTAAAGGGATACTGTTAATACAGTTAATAGTGCTGCTCCAGCAGACTTCTGCTCCTTCAAAAGAGCATACAAATAAAATCTGACATGGGGCTAGACATATTGTCAGTTTCCCAGGTGCCCCCAGTCATGTGGTGTGTGATCTCATAAACTTCAGTCACTCTGTACTGCAAGTTGGAGTGATATCACTCCCCCCCCCCAGCAACCCATCAGCAGAACAATGGGAAGGTAACAAGATAACAATTCCCTAGTAGATATAAGAACAACCTTCAGTTACATTGAGTAGGAAAAACAATAGCCTGTCAAAAAGCAGTTCCGTAGTGCAGTTGTGGCTTTTTCTGAAAGCACATAACCAAGCAAAATGACCAGAGATGGCTAAACACAGTGCACACAGTGGGTGGCAGTGGGCCCGCTGTCGTTTGTCGCCCCTGTCCTGTCCCTTTTATTTGCTCAAATTTTCATCATCAGGACGGAGCAATGGGAATTGGCACATGGGAAATTTAAACTTCTGAACCAATGTGGGAGTGGCTGCCCCCTAAAATCCTGCCACCCTAGGCCCTGGCCTAGGTGGCCTCTCCACATATCCAGGCCTTTCTACACATCAATATTACAACTAAAAAAAATATTCTTGGGTTAGGAATTACATTTTATATGGTAAAGTGAATGATTTTCAGTATAAACAGTGTACTTTAGACCAGTGATTTTCAACCTTGTGCCTCCAGCTGTTAAGGAACTACAAGTCCCACAATGCAATGAAGGAGTCTGACAGCCACAGTCAGGCAAATGCATTGTGGGACTTGTAGTTTCTTAACAGCTGGAGGCACAAGGTTGAAAATCACTGCTTTAGACAGAAAAACATCATATAAAATTGGAATTATCGCGAAAATGAAAATGTAAAATAAGCTTCATGATACTGTAATAAGAAACTTTCTAAATACAATCAATTAAAAATCCTGTACTGTTTCTGAAATAATCAAGTTTATCTTCACTTTTCCTCTCTCAACATCTGCTTCTCTTCATTCTGTCTTCGTGGAGGAGCTGGGTGTCAGATATTCATTGACAGTTAGATTCAATATATCTTATAGGGAAGGTCCTTTTGCCTAGAAGATGTATTAGAGCTCACTCTATTAGACTCAAAAGATATTATGTCTCTCTACATGCAGAATTTGTGCAAATGGCAGTTATTTTGTTAGATTTTGTTTGTGCTGAAATCGGTTATTTGAGTGAGCTCTATTTCATCTTCTAGAAAAAGCATCCCCTTTATATATTGGATCTAAATATCAATGAGTATCTGACACTGCAATAGACTCTATTTTATCCAAGTAATCAAAATTTTTAAAAATGATTTCCTTTTCCTCAGTAGTAATAAAGCAGTTTGATCCAAACTAAGGATATAATTAATCCTTACTGGAAGCAAAATCAGCCTATTGGATTTATGTAATGTTTACATAGGTTTAAGACTTCAGATATGAAGATCCAAATCAAAGAAAGATCTGTTATCCAGAAAACCCCAGAGTCCAAGCATTCTGGATGACAGGTCCCATAACCATATAAAAAAACAGAGCCAAAGAACAATATATATTGGAAATGTCCCTAGCAGGTAGCTAAAATCCCTAAAAATTTGAGTGATTGTCTAAAGATTAACTAAAGAAGTAGGGTAGAAATGCTGTACATTATGTTTTGGTCTTCTGAACCAATCCAAGGCAGCCACAGCCCTATAGAAGTGCAGATCTGTGCCAGTAGCTCCTCATCTACTTTTCTGCTGATTCACTGCACATGCTATGTGCTGCTGTAACTTACTGA
>CM044443.1:79302365-79342877 GCA_024363595.1 Xenopus borealis | reverse complement strand
AAAAAACATGTTTTCCCATGACAGTTTCCCTTTAAAGGGAGTAATGTGCATACATGATCCTGTTTAGTCTTTGCTGAACTGACTGACTAAGCAGGATGAGAATCTGCTTCCAGATAACATACTGCTTCAGTCCCTGCACCTCCACACACATAGCAACCTCTCTGTCATCAATGCCTTCTTTGTCCAGGCCTCTCCATCTGTGCAACGTGAAAAGGAGACACCAAGAGGACTTGTGCAGCCATTAATGACTGTGCCTTTCCAGTTCACAGAACTAGTGTGCCTTTCTTCCCTGCCTCCATCTCAGGTTGCAGGTGGCTGAGCCACTCTCCCCTGTGCATCATCATGTTACTGCATAGAGAGATCTCCTCCACGGCTCAAGCAACTCACTGTAGATTTTGCGTTTTAACTTCCCATTAAGTTTTCTGAATACCTGCTGCAGATTTTCTGAATTAGTATGCTAAATTAGAAGGAACCAGTGGTAAGGATAAACAATCCCAGAACAAGCTCAGATAGTGTCAAACCTTTTGGTGTTTACTAGTATGGTGCTCTATTCAACCTTTATCTTCCAGTGTGCAACTTTACTGATGAAATCCTTTGTCAATCTGGAAGTGGTTGATATTTACCTGCATTTTTGGTGGAATTTAAAGTGCACTTGGAACAGCATTATATATATCGATTAAATGGGCTAAGCCATAATAGAGAGGCACAGCTACAGAAGTATTGTAGGTTACAATCAACCTGTCCAAAGCAGTTCTAGAGGCACACATTTACATAGTATTTTTAGTTGTTATGTATTTATTATCATTTATTTATGAGGTGCTTTACAGACACTGCGCAAGCTGTTCCTAGCTTCCATTTGTCGAAAGACATTGAAGGGATTATTTACTAAACCTCAGATTTATCTGGTTGGGCTTTTTGGGGCAAAAACTCTTCATTTTTTTTTAGCTTTATTTTACCCAGATGCTGCAAAAATCCACCATCTCATACCTATCATGTATAAGTCAGTGGGAGGTGTCCCTATCCCAATTTGAGGATCAAGGTTTACCCTGATAATTCGAACATGAAACAGTTGAGAAATTCAGGGAAAAAAGTCTAAAAAACTCGTACAATTTGAGTTGTTGCCCAATTTTATTGTTTTTTTCCCCAATCCGATTTATTTGGGTTTTTAAAAAATAAAGCAAAATCAGGCATGGGAGTTTGGTCAAGGCTTTTTATCTTAATTATGAGGTGAGGTAAATTCGGATTTTAGTCAATAACCCCTTATGATTTCAATCATTACTGCACACAGACATCAACTACTGCATGGCAAAATATAAGGCATACAGAGAGCCATATCAATCAGTTTGCCTTAAACTGTCATCAGAATCACACTCCATCATTTTTATACATCCCTAGGAGGACCTTGCACAGGTTGATACCTGGTTTCAAAACCTATTTCATTAAAATATATCTACAGTGTAAAAGTTTTGAGATGTACTCCCAAATAACATCTTTAACGTGCCTGTAGAGAACCTGTTTTATTCATTACTTTAGTTTTTCTCCTTTCCTCAGAGAGACGTAAATGTAAATAAAAGTAAAGACAGGTCCAAGATTACCCTTAGCTATATCCGTTCTGAGCCCAGTTTTCAAAATGGACATGGTATTTCAGCAGACAGGTTTGTTTGCAGTGTAAAATACCGGTATAATGGTCTCTAAGGTTGGAAATAATAGCACATTAAGATGTTTGATGGTATCAGCGCGTCACTGTGAGAACACAACAGCAGTCTGAATGTGGGCATGTTATCCAATGAAGGCTTCATCTGTTTGGACACTGGGGAAATCCAAGCAGACTGCAGGGGTGACCTCATACCCTGCACAGACAGAGAAGTGTTGTTGTTCAAGAACATTCCTACATTTAATGTAAATCCTCTGGGAAGCAGCATGTAGCCAGGTCCCCTTAAACCTCTGACAGGGCCACTGACACAGCACTGATCACATTTAACTCCTCTAAGACAAAATGCCAATGTGCTGCCCAAATTGCTAACCTTGTCTGAACACCCTCCGTCTGTCTTACAGTCGCAGTGTTTCATTTTTCCTTCTTGGCTGAAAAAATCCTGGTTCATCCTTACTCTGAGTGAAAGGAAATATGCAAAGAAAACAAACTGTGACACTTTTTTCAAAGATGCCTGACAAATTAGAAAACACAATGACTTTTGTTTGCATTGTGTTTCCAGTTGTATCTTAAAGAGGAAGTACCACTTTTTTTTTCCCTTGAAAAACCAATATGTTGTAGGCTTTAGCATGTTCATTAAACAGCAGGAACTACCAGGTACTAGGGTTGTCACCTTTTCTTGAAAAAAAATACCGACCTTCCTATATTTTTATGAATTTTCCCTATTAATAACATTTGGGATAAAGCTTAATTTTTACCTGCCAGGCTGGTAAAATACCAGGCAGGTGGCAACCCTACCTGGGACTGACATCCATTGCTACTGCATGTACATCTAAGTGTCTTCTTCAGGTTCACCCATGCATGTTGTTTCAGAACCTTTTGAATTAGTCTGTGCATCTCACAGAAATTCTTCTTTTTAATTACCTTGAACATTTTACCTCATATGCACTTTTTAAAAGGGAACTATCACGAAAATGAAAATATAGTGTAAGCTTCAACATACTTAAATAAGAAACTTTCTAAATACAATCCATTAGAAATGATGTACTGTTTCTGATATAATCAAGTTCTTCTTCCCCTCTCAGCATCTGTTTCTTTTCATTCTTTCTTCATGCAGGAGTTGGGTGTCTGATAATCATTGGCCATTAGATCCAATATATCTTATAGGTGGGCTCCTTTTGACTAGAAGATGTATTAGAGCTCACTCTACTAAAATCACCATACATCTTTGTCTCTCTACATGCAGGATTTGTGCAAAAGACAGTATTTTGTTAGACTTCGTTTATAATGGAAACAGTTTTTTGAGTGAGCTCTAATACAGCTGCTAGGAAAGGAAGCCTCCTTATAAGATATATTGGATCTAACTGTCAATAATTATTTCACACCAATCTGCGGCATGAAGAGAGACTGAAGAGAAAAAGATGCTGAGAAAGGGATAGAGAACATAAACTTGATTATTTCAGAAAGGATGCAGACTTTTTTAATTGATTGCATTTAGAAAGTTTCTTATTTCAGTATGCTGAAGCTTGTGTTAAATTTTCATACTTAAGTCTAAAATAGAAAAAATGCTAGAAATATTATATTTTAGATACTAAACATAAACAAATGATTTATGTTTTCAAAGTTAGATACAGGGGCTGTCATTTTGTAACTTTATTAAACATCTTTGCAAGACTACGCACATGCTCAGTGTGGGCTTGGCTTCAGTTGGCAGAAGTCAAAAAATATCTGCCATAGAAGCTGATACAGCAAGACTGATCAATGGTCAGAATATACAGACTGCACTGAGTCTGTGGATATAAATCTCTACATGGTCACCGAATGCTCTACAGGGAAACAAACAAAGCTACTCGAGGTCAGGGAAATATTTGGGGGGAGCTCCCCCTTGCTTTGTGAAAGTATGATCCTTTCCCTGCAGAGCTGTTAGGGGCCGTCTGAAGTTTCCTATCTGCATCTGTCAGAGCAAGTAAAACGAAGGGGGAATTTCACTGCAGGTTTCTTCATTATATAGTATATTGGAGATAGATTTCTTCTTCATTAAAGAAAGTAAAAATGGGATTTTTTTTACATCCCCTTTAAACTAGAGATAATTGCCCTTTAATATGTCCTGGAAACTTGTTTGTTGGTCAGTGATCTAGTGCCACCCAGAATTGCTTTGAAATTATATAAACCTCTAGGACTACACTATTATTTGGCTAAATACAATGACCGATCTTTTAACAACTTCACATTGTTTCCCCTTTTAGATATCAAGAGCTGGTGACAAAGTATGGAAAGTTAGAACCTCTTGTAGAAGTGGATCTTCGACCACAGAATAAAGCCAACGTCTACATACACTTTGAAGAGAAAGTGGAGACAGTGAGCATCCGTTTAGATCAGACTGTGGCCGAGTTCAAGAAACAGTTGAAGAATTTGGTGCAGCTCTCCACCAACAACATGCGCCTGTACTATCTGGACCATGAAGCCCCTTTTGGCCCTGAGGAAATGAAAATCAGCACCCGCTTTTTACATTCTTATAATGTTCATGATGGAGACAAAATTTACGTGGAACCCAAAATCAAATGACCGTACTTGCCACTTCTTATAGTTATATATACATTCACACTGTATATAGCTATATATATATATATATATATATATATATATGTATATATATAGGCATTACACAGGATTTTTGGTTTTATTAAAATTGATTTTATATAAATTTACCTCTTTGTCCCCTTGGTGCCAACAGGCAGCTCTAGCGCATTGAGGAGCTATGTGCAGGCACACCTTTGGACAATGAAGGGGTCTTTATCTGCTTAGGGATCTGTACATCATAGCACGCTCCTTAAGGAGAGCCCTACCTGGAGCACTTTGTGTTTGTGAGTTATTTAAAAACTGAAAATCTTTCTGTTTTTATATTTAGTTAAGTCAAGGTATGTTACCCTTTACATAACTGTGTATATTAATATATATATATAATAATTTATTGCCATGATTACCTTAGTTCTGTCATATCTCTGATAATGCAGAATACTTGTTATAGCTTTTCTTTTTATATGCTTCGGTTTAATTTGCTTCCCTTTAATTTTTTGAGATCTACTGGTCCAGCATCTATTGTATATATGTGGTGATCACTCTGTTTTCCCCTAGTGCCTGAGTTTATTCATTAATTGTACCAGTGACAGACATAGTGGGAAATATTGGCACTGACAATCAGATATTGAGTTCTTAAAGCTGGCACAGCCAATTAAAATTATGAGTCACAGTATATACCCTTGTTTTTTGTTTTTTTGGTTTTTTTTTAATCCTTCCTCTTTTTAATACTAGACTTCCTTTTGCCATGCCTCTGTTATTAATTTTTTTGTAAACCTTCACTAGCATATAATTTTTTATATTTCACTTTTTGTGTTATGTTTTGTGTTAGGAATGTCCTAGGGTTTTCATAAAACACAGTTCTCATCTACAATAGAAGCGCAATAGCCAGACTTAACGTGCCATTGGCACTTACACCTTGCTTCTCTGCTTTTTGCTTGTGGTGCTCCCTCCAAAGGATGAGACAGAAGCATCAGAGGATGAGGATGCAAAAGGCAAATGAGTAGAGGTATGGGATCAGTTTGCCCGAATTCCATTATCTAGCAAACTCCAAATTACCGCAAGGCCATCTCCCATTTTAATCAAATAATTAACATTTTTAAAAATCATTTCTTTTTTCTCTGTAGTTATTGTATTATAGTAATTATTAATCTTGATAGGAGGAAAAACAATCCAATTGGATATTAATGTATAAATAAAATAAGTAGATTTAAGGTATGGCGAACCAAAAATTATTTTTATCCAGAAAACCCCAGATCCCGAGATTCTGCATAACAGGTCCTGCAACTGTACAGGATTCCTTTCCATTCTTACATTTTGTGCCTTGTGTCAGAATTTTATTGTGGATTAAGGCATAGTGTTCAAATTAAACCACTTGTTATTCTTTTAGTTTATTGTTTTAAAACATTGGTCCCACCCTTCGGTCTCAGCAAATAGGCTGGCAGTACACAACGCCAGTGAAAGGAAAGGGCTTCCCAAGTCACTGTGACAGACAGTCCAGTATTTGATACACCGATAAAGGGGATTCCTAGTGATTTGTTTTAGTTATCTGTGTACTCAGGGCAAGAAATGGCTGTAAAGCATCTGCATTTAAAATGAGACATGTTTGCTGATTTCCCCTGCCACAATAAATCTTTTAGTAGAATTAAAAAAAATATACATTTTGTTGCAATAGTCTGAGGTGTTTATTCATCCAAGTGCCTAAAATACTAATGAGTACACCTATCAGAATACTATTGAAAAGTGTATTTGATAATGACGTATACATGTGTTAAGTGTAAATACTAGTGGTGCTTCTTATGCTCCCACTCCTTCCCTTGTTTTGTGCCTGTTTTATATGAATATTTAATTTATGCATAGCTGTTGTTTTGGGGTTCTTGTATCACTCTTCCTAAAGATGAAACTCCATAAACGTAGAAAGCACACTATTACAGTATTGCATGTACTTTCTGTCTTTCCTGGCGTCCATCTGTCCTTTCTCTGTTCAACATACCGATCTCCGTCCTATGCTTTCCCTATTTGACAGTGTTTGGAAGATTCTGTTTCCTTCCTGGTTAAGCAAATCTGAAACAGCAACAAGAGCTCCCAAGAGCTATTTCTCTCACTCACATTTCACTCCAAGGGGTCTGGCAAACAGGACTCTAACTGGCAGAGGCCTACGGAGACCTAGAAGAGTGCAACAAGCAGAATGGAACATAACCTAATTCCTTGAACAATATGACTATGAAAATTCTCATTCATCCAGGTCATGGTATATCTAACACAAGTAACTCAAAACACTTGAACAATGTTAACGATCCATGTTCTTATACAGATCCTATCAAAACTATTCCCATATGGCAGTTTACTTGTGCTTATGGAGGTAAAGAGATCCAGAAAAGCAATATGATCTACGTTAATGTCGGCAACTAATTTTACAGACTGCGTTATGAGTATATGTGGCGTCCATTGTTTCGGACCAAAGTCAGTTAGTTACTGATTTGTCCAAGGGTTTTGTTTAAAGGCTGCCTCTTGTAAGCTTCACCATTCATTCTCTGCCGGTATTTCTACTATTTTGTGTTCTAGTGGCAAATCCACCCTAAGGCAATTGTAATTCATGTGGATCTGCACAATTATTTTTCATTGCAAGCAATGTTTTGTTGATTCCCAGCAATAAACAGGTTAATGCTATTTGATATTATTGCTCATTTGATCTGGATTTCATGAACCAAGCCTAGAACTGATAGTTGGAGGTGGCTGCCTGGTTAGCAGTTCTTTACTAATCCTCCTTGCAGCTTGTAGAATTATATTTTTTATTTAGCGTTTTGTGTCAGCATTTATCCAGGCTATATGTGACCATTTTAGAGTGCATATTTATACCATTTTGTTAGGGGATCTAAGAGAGCTTTAGGGAAAAAGCACAAAATATGAAGGGACCATATACAGTATTAAATAAAACATAAAGCATGATTTTGCCATTTTAATGTTCAGTAGCCACAAGAATCTCACTCATTTATATAATGCAAATGTACTCTAGTCTGTGATATAATCGTTCCAGTTCATTTGTCTAATGTGCTGAATCCAACACTTCCTTTGAACTATAATCAGAATACATTTTTAATAAAGATGTAGACCTCTGCATCCCACCAAAGTGTAGGCCAGTGAATCATCCATGCAGCTAAATATGGCCAAAGATTGCACAGATTTAGTAAGACGGTTACGTCTTGTCAACCACCTATGCATTTATGGTCATCACAAGGGAGTTTACCAAACACTTGCAGTGGATACATAGACAGCTACTCAAACAACTGTTCATGCTTGTAATTAAACTTGTAGCATATAAACTAATATTACCAACCTCTTGATGGATTAACCAGGTCTTCAGTGATGCCATGTATGCCCTCTTTATTGCCTTTATATTGAGTCCAAATAAAAATGCATTTCTGATAAAAATAAAATAAAAAGCCCAGTGTGAATAATCTCTAAATAATAAAGATTAGTTTTGGATAAATATCTTCATCCCTCTGTGACTTTATTTACTAATGTGATATCAGACGGTAATCCGTTCTAATACAGTTCTTTCAGTTAAGGGAGAGCAATAGTATCTTAATGCTTAGATATATGTAACATTGGGCAGTCTACCAGGACAAGTGGACAAGTAAACAACAGGAGGTTCTCAGATGGCACCCCAATAACCTCAAATTTATCTGGTCAAAGTTTTAAAGGAGAAAATTAAAAAATTTTGAAGGAGAGAAAAAAGCTTGATTTTTTTTTAGACATTTATTATACCCAAAAGCTGCTTAAAATCCAAATCCCATAATTCTTCATCTCAAACCTGGCGAGGTCATGTAGAATTCAATGGCAGATGTCCCTGAAGTTGTCTGTTGACATTGCGATCTGCGCTGGATAATACAATAAAGTCTTGCTTTTCATCCGCTAAAGTAGAGTTTTCGGAGTGTCAATCAAATGATCAGAATTAATGCTCGATTTTGTTGCAGCGTTCTTTCACACCAACTTTTTCACGAAAAATTATTGATAAAAGAGTTCAGTTTGTGGATGGTGATTTGGTCGACTTTGTTTTCATTTAAAATGTATTAATTTGAGTTTTATCCCCCTGACTGTGTCCTTGCCGTGCAGTGGGAGGTAGAAAACAAAGTTTTCACTAGGGATAGTCTAGTAGGCTCCAAACAATTATTAATGAGTGACTGACAATAACCGTGTGTGTGTTTGCAAGCTGCCGGATAAAATTTATCAAAAGGGATGCATGTACGACAACACCTGCTAATGTGCCTTCTTCCATATTGTGATTTTTCTTATCTTAATGTGCAGTTTAATTAGCCGTACAAGTGAGCATTTAATTCAGAGAATGTAAATGGATACATCTTTATAGAATCCATAATAGGGAAATCGGTTGTGTGTCACATAAGGAGGGTAATACATTTACACTGTTGCTAATACTAATACAGGGCACTTCTCTGAAAACACACCACTGCGGTAACAGAAAATCTACCATGAGCGTGCTTGCATGATATATAATTGCAATGGTGCCGGCAAGCACAATGTAATGTGAATGTCCTTGTTGTTTTTATTTCATTGACCTCCTAGTAGGTTGGTTGCTAGAAGACAGACCTTACTCATTATCTTAAACACAAAATTCACCCCAGTGTAATTAAACTAGCAACCATTCCGTAATTAGCTTTCATCCATCCACTATGTTAGACTAATTTAAGTAAAGGTCTGAGTACTTGTGTGTAATACAATTAGATACTTTGTCATAAGAGGTTAGACAAGGTCCTATATGACCGGTAAACCCATGAGCTCACAGACCACATGGGCAAAGGTGAATCTTTAACAGGGACGACTAGTTATGTTATTTATTGCATATATAAACAGAGCTTGCTTCATAAGTAGTAACTGATCACATTTCGCACATTTGCTGAGCCACTATCCCACAGCGTGACATTTATCTTCAAAAATGTTATCTGATTATAGCGAATTTACATAATGATAACTGAAACATGAGCGTTGCCTATGGTAATAAAATGACATATAAGAGGAATTAAGTCCATCAAAGGGAAAGTATATACTAAGTTCATACATACTGTATACAGTGGAGATTAAAAGTCTACACACCCCTGGTAAAATGTCAGCTTCCTGTGCTGTACAAAAATGAGACAAAGATAAATCATTTCAGAACTTTTTCCACCTTTAATGTGACCTATAAACTGTACAACTCAATTGAAAAACAAACTGAAATCTTTTAGGTGGAAGAAAAAAAACTAAAATAATGTGGTTGCATAACTGTGCACACCCTTAAATTAATACTTTGTTGAAGCACCTTTTGATTTTATTACAGCCCTTTTTGGGTATGAGTCTATCAGCATGGCACATTTTGACTTTGCAAAATTTGCCCACTCTTCTTTGCAGAAACACTCCAAATCTGTCAGAGGACATCTCCTGTGCACAGCCCTCTTCAGATCACCCCACGGATTTTCAATCGGATTCAGGTCTGGGCTCTGGCTGGGCCATTCCAAATCTTTAATCTTCTTCCGGTGAAGCCATTCCTTTGTTGATTTGGGTGTATGCTTTGGGTTGTTGTCATGCTGAAAGATGAAGTTCCTCCTCATGTTCAGCTTTCTAGTAGAAGCCTGAAGGTTTTGACTCATATTTGGAACTGTTCATAATTCCCTCTATCTTAACTAAGGCCCCAGTTCCAGAAGAAAAGCAGCCCCAAAGCATGATGCTGCCACCACCATGCTTCACTGTGGATATGGTGTTCTTTTGGTGATGTGCAGTATTGTTTTTGCGCCAAACATATTTTTTGCAATTATGGCCAAGTTCAACCTTGGTTTCATCAGACCATAACACCTTTCCCCACATGTTTTTGGGAGACTTCAGATGTGTTTTTGCAAGATGTAGCCTGGCTTGGATGTTTTTCTAAGTAAGAAAAGGCTTTGGTCTTGCCACTTTACCCCATAGCCCAGACATATGAAGAATACAGGAGATTGTTGTCACATGTACCACACAGCCAGTACTTGGCAGATATTCCTGCAGCTCCTTTAATGTTGCTATAGGCCTCTTGGTCGCCTCCCTGACCAGTTTTCTTCTCGTCTTTTCATCAATTTTGGAGGGACGTCCAGTTCTTAATAATGTCACTCTTGTGCCTTTTTTTCTCCACTTGATGATGACTTCACTGTGTTCCATGGTATCTAATGCCTTGGAAATTCTTTTCTACCCTTTTCCTGACTGATATCTTTTAACAATGAGATCCCTCTGATGCTTTGGAAGCTCTCTGTGGACCATGGCTTTTGCTGTGGGGATGCGACTAAAAAAATATAAGGAAAGACCAACTAGAGGAGCTGAACTTTATTTGGGGTTAATCATAGGCACTTTAAACGATGGCACGTGTATGCTGACTCCTATTTAACATGATTTTGAATGTGATTGCTCAATTCTGAACACAGCTACATCCCCAATTAGAAGCGGGCGTGCACAGTTATGCAACCACATTATTTTAGTTTTTTTTGTTTTCTTCCCTCCACCTAAAAGATTTCAGTTTGTTTTTCAATTGAGTTGTACAGTTTATAGGTCACATTAAAGATGGAAAAAGTTCTGAAATTTATCTTTGTCTCATTTTTGTACAGCACAGGAACCTGACATTTTACATGGGGTGTGTAGACTTTTTATCTCCACTGTATGCATGAGGGACACTGAAACACCTTAATAGTTCTCAATATATTGCTGCTGAGAGTTTAGTCACACTGCCTGGGTGGATAACCATGTAGCGATTCACAAGCTATAATATGCAAAACTTATAAGAAGGGTTTTCACTTAACTTCTAGGGAGCTGTTTGCAAAAGGTTGAAATAGAACTGTGATGCATTTTAAATTATTGTTATTGGGTTTTACCTGTTTTAAGCTGGAGAATACATTTATTTAAACAAATGTGGTAACTATTTTCCATACATAGGCTAGCAGCATACAAAACTGGATGGACACTGGTTAATATTTTTTTACGATTACCCAATGGCACATGCTACTAAAAAAGTATATTATTATGAAAATGAAGCAGGGTTTTACATATGAGCTTTTTTATGCAATATCTTTTTATAGAGACCTTCACTGTTCTGGGGGTATAGTTTTCCTTTAAGATAATTGAAGAAAGAGAAGTATCTAACCTAGGTGGCCAGCTTTTTATTCTTCTATACAAAAGCTTCCAAGCATCATTGTATATTTTTAATTTGCTGAACTCACCATACAAGATAGGTTTACAGAGTTTTTCAGTTAAAGTTCCCCTTGGAGTTCATGAGTTAGCCTCACAGTTACTGATACAGGATCTGACACAATATGCTTATGCATAACTGACTTCAAATCTGCTTAAAATGTGTATCTTATGTGCTTTCATTCTTAATAAATAAGCTCCTTTCTGTCATTTGAATACAACATGTGATATCTGAAAGGACAGTGTACATTGTGACTTACTGCAGGAGATACACTTGCTATCATTCCCTTTTGCTAACTTTACTCAGAAGTGGTTCTGTTCATAATTACGTTAAAATATAAAATATTGCTGTGGGTTTTAACTGATCAATACTTATGAACTGTTGGGGAGAGAGGCAGGTAATATAGATGTGAAGCTAATGGGTGATGGCTACATACAGTGAAATGCCAATTGCGTAATGTGACTCATGCATTCCATGAAGAAAGAGCTATAGCACCCAACTGATTTAAAACTAGTTAACATAAACAGTAACCCCTGACCTTCTGATGAATCAACAGTCTCTGGGGCAAATTCACTAACCTGTGTAGTTGCACCTGTATTGGCTTCGCTAGCTTTCGCCGCACTTCGCCAGGCAAAGCGAAGTTACGCTAGCGGTGCCTAATTTGCATACGGCGCAAAGTTAAAGTATAATAGACGTATATGCTGCAGCCACTACATTACACTACACAAGCCCAGGAAACCTTTAATAAAAAAAATAAAGTTGTCCTATTGCCCTACATGTGCCCCCTGTATAGTTGTGTTGTCATATGTTAGGAAATGTAGGGGGGAAGGAGGTTACCCTAAAAAAAATTACGATCTTTTTCAGCCTATCATCCTTAAAAATGTAAAGCATGCCATCGTTTTTTGCACTAGCGTTAGCCACTTTGCATTTTAATGAATTTGCCCCTCTGTTGGCTCCTTATAGGGAAAAGAGAGTAGGACTTGGTCTGTAATTAACTGCTATTTGTATGTCTTACATAAATCTCATTAGAGACACGTGGCAAGGATTGTGATGTGACTAGTGATGGGCGAATCTGGGGCATTTCGCTTCGCAGAAATTTCGCGAAACACCACCATGTCTCATTTTGGACGAGGGTGTCCGTTTTTGGACGTCGGTGCCCATTGCCAGCATAGAAAAAACGGACGCTGACGTCCAAAAATGGACGCCGGCGTCTGTTTTTTCTACGCCGGTAATGGGCACTGGCGTCCAAAAACGGACGCTGGTGTTCAAAACGAGACACCAGCGAATTATCGCCCAGGCGAAATTTTTCTGGCATTTCACAAATTTATTTGCCTGCAGCGAATCGCTGGAGTTAGCTGCAAATTTGCCCATCACTAGATGTGACTTCAACAATAGGAGCATATATATATAGTATTTATGAAATATTGTACTGTACAGCATCAATCATTATATATCTTAAAATGGCATCATTGGTTTAAATGGCAATAACTTCAACTAAAACTGGTTCTTTGTTTACATGAAGTATTTGGAAAGATTTCTTGAATCAATTGAAAATATCCACATTTCAGTCTTGTCAGTTCCTGGCAGAGTTTTGTGATTTTTGTGAGGTTTTTTTATACCTCAAATAAACTCACAACTCAAATGGTTTCTTATTTATTTATGTAAAAAGCATGAATCAGTGAATAACTTTGGAAAAAACTAGCTTGAATCAATTGAATTTTCGAGCAAACTCCACCAGAAAAGCATTGGGAAAAAGAGACTGATCAATGCACATTCCCTGGTCCCCTGTCATATAAGTAATCCATGCAAATTCATGTGTACAAAATTAGTCACAAAATTATGATCATAAGATTGATAAGCCACCACACCACATCAAGGTAAAACCCATATGGCGGTCCCTTACTATTTACCTCTGGTCATAATATCAAATGCTAAATCCTCCCGGCATGAGAGCATTACCTGAATAAAGGTCTCCCGACCTGGGCATTGGTTTCATCCATTGGGCTTAGTCCTCCCCCGCCATTAGCTTTCAAAGGGGAGAGACAACCTAAACCCCAGATTTGGTTCCAGGAGATTAATCCTCCCCCGCTTGGGGCTTTTAAGAGAGAGAAACTTACCAGACCAACACCCATTTCCAAAGGCATTATTACACCATTTAAAGGGACGGGTGTGGGGGTGCTACAACCACATGGAAGCCTGGCCTGCAGCATAGCTGCTAAACTTCCAAACAGAATAGATGTGCTACAATACAAAATGCAAAAAAAAAAGGTTGTGGGAGCACTCCATAGATAAAAATGTACTAAAATACAATGGAATCTCTCCTCCTTTTCCCTATGTGTATAGTTAATTTGGCCAGATCAGTAGCACTTCCATCATATTTTAGTACATTTTTATTTAGCTATATAGTGCTCCCACAACCTTTCTTTTTTGCATCTTTTTTCCATCAGAAAAACCCAGAAAATCGTGAAGGCTACAAACATCTTAAAATGGTTCAAGGGACCTCTGCCATTGACTTCTACATGACCTCAACAGGTTTTAGCTGGAGTATTTTCAAATTCAAGCCTCAGGGTATAATAAATCTCAAAAATTTTGATTTTTTTTTTTTTTTTAATAAACCCAAAAAACACAGAAAATTCTAAATTTCACTGAAAACTACCATCGAAAAACTTGTTTTTTTCAGGAAAAGACAAGTATATAAATCTGCCCCTCAATGGAGCTTGTAGTTATTGTATGGCAACAAGCAATGGTCCAAATATCTCGATCTGAGAGAGTTTCCTATTTTTTTTTTAACTTGACTTTGTTTATTTGGATGTGTCATTTTAAAGAAACCCAACATATTTTCTACTGTCCTGGATCGCAGCTTATTTGTTTGTAAAACACGATAGACTTTGATGTAAATTTAGTTTTCTAAGTGTGTTTATCTGATATGTCTCTCACCTCATTTAGAAATAATGTCTAAATCTGTAACTTCCCAACTGCACAAATATGTTTACACTGGGCTGAAAAAGACTTTAGCCAAAGATCAAGATAACAAATTAATAATCTGATAAATACATTTCATTTAGTAATGCAATATGTTTTGCCATTTGGTAATTTTATTTTCCCAGTTATATTTCTAATCTGGCTAATGTGAAATAAAGAAATAGTGTCTTTGGTTGGAAATATCAGTTACATGTAGACTCCATTTTAATTCAACTTTTGTAAAATGATTTCTCTGTAATAATTAAACAATACTTTGTACTTGATCCAATATATAATTTAATCCTAATTGGAGACAAACAAATTGTTTAAATAATTTTTTAGTAGACTTCACTTATGGTGAGCTAAATTATGGAAAGAGAGTATATCCAAAAAACTCCAGATCCCATACCTACAGTTGTGCTCATAAGTTACATACCCTGGCAGAATTTATAATTTCTTAACCATTTTTCAGAGAATATGAATGATAACACAACAACTTTTCTTTCACTCATGGTTAGTGGTTGGCTGAAGCCATTTATTGTCAAAAAACTGTGTTTACTCTTTTTAAATCATAATCACTACAAAACCTACCCAAATGACCCTGATCAAAAGTTTACATACCCCTGTTTTTGATACTGTGTATTGCCCCCTTTAACATCAATGACAGCTTGAAGTCTTTTGTGGTAGTGGATGAGGCTCTTTATCTTCCTGGCAAAAAGCCTCCAGTTCCTGTAAATTCTTGGGCTGTCTTGCATGAACTGCACATTGAGGTCTCCCCAGAGTGGCTCAATAATATTGAGGTCAGGTGACTGAGATGGCCACTCCGGAACAATCACTTTATTTTACTGTAGCCAATGACAGGTTTTGGATCATTGTCATGTTGGAATGTCCAAGTAAGTCCCATGCGCAGCTTACAGGCTGATGAGTGCAACTTTTCCTCCAGTATTTTATATTTCACCTGAAGTTATTTGTGGTTTTTCCTTGCATCCTGAACATTTTTTTCTGGCAGTTGTGGCTCAACAGAACCCCTATTTTTCAACTTCTTAATTAGAGTTTGAACACTGCTGATTGGCATTCTCAATTCCTTTGATATTTTCTTATATCCCTTTCCTGTTTTATAGAGTTCAACCACCTTTTCCCACAGATCCTTGGCAATGCTTTTGCTTTCCCCATGTGCAGTACTGGATGTGTTGGGTTACCATACCTTTTTTTATTTACAATGAACTATGTTGTTTCCAAACGCATCAGTTAATTGTCTTACTCCAGCAGACTTCTGCACTGAAATCCATTTCTCAAAAGAGCAAACAGATTTTATTTATATTCAATTTTGAAATCTGACATGGAGGTAGACATTTTGTCAATTTCCCAGCTGCCCCTGGTCATGTGACTTGTGCCAGCACATTAGGAGGGAGCTGCTTTCTGACAGGCTGTTGGTTTTTCCTTCTCAATGTAACTGAATGGAACGTAGTGGTACATGAGTTTTTACTATTGAGTGCTGTTCTACCAGGCAGCTGTTATCTTGTGTTAGGGAGCTGTTATCTAGTTACATTCCCATTGTTCTGTTGTTAGGCTGCTGGGGGGGGGAGGAGAGAGTGATATCATTCCAACTTGCAGTACAGCAGTAAAGAGTGATTGAAGTTTATCAGAGCACAAGTAACATGACACAGGGCAGCTGGGAAATTGACAATATGTCTAGCCCCATTTGAGATTTCAAAATGAAATATAAAAAAATCTGTTTGCTCTTTTGAGAAATGGATTTCAGTGCAGAATTCTGCTGGAGCAGCATTATTAACTGATGCATTTAGAAAAAAATAATTTTTTTCCCATGACAGTGTCCCTTTAATAAATCTGCCTCTTAGTTGCTAGTTATGGCCTCAAAGAAGGAGTAGTTTTCTAGTTAATGCATCTGAGTGTCTAATAATAGACCCTGTATAGACTAACCTGAGTCTAACCAAGCAGATTTGCACACTGGCAATTTGACCACCAAATTTGTAGGCAGCAATGGAATGTGCCACTGATCTGGCCAAATTATTTGCAAACATACAAAAAAGAGAGCAAATTGATCAATGATGCACATTCCTGTAGTATCTATGCAAGTGCATGTATTTACAAAAACAGGCCTCTGTTGGGCCACAGACATAAGGATGATTGGAGTTTATAAAATATTTATTGATAATATGTTTGCCTAAATAAGACTAATGGTTCCTACTATGCTTTTCTTGCTGCTGAATGTATAGCAATCTGCCTTTCATTTTGTTTACAGTTTTATTTGGCATACCTCTAGCATTCTGAATGATATTTGCATCCATTCAGACTTGATTAAAATAAATGTCATTGTACTGTTTTTTTTTCTTTCTTTCTGACTTGATGATTTAGCTAAAGGAATTAAAAACTAGACATTTAAGGATGATCGATTTTATCATAAAATTACATTTCCTTGTCTGCGTTTTGCATTTTCTTAATTATCATTTGTGTTCATGGCGATTAAATGAAATCTTTTATACATCTGTAAAGAAAAGAAAAAGTCCAAATAGTAAAACATTATTAGATTGTCACTCCATTGTAAATTTAGATGCATTTAAAACTCTGTACAGGGGATATACAGTATGACCAACCACTGTGGAGCTGAAAAGATACCTACATCTATTTTATTTCCATGTTACCATTCTATATGTAGTTATAATACGCAAACAAGATGAGTAATCTTTACACTATATCTTTATAAAGGGATCTCTCATACTTTTATATGGATTATATGCTTTACTTTTATATGGATTATATGCTTTAGTAACTTCTAATATTTTTACATTATTGCAAATATCTTTTTAAACCTGGCCAGACTCACCTGATGATTGTTCAATTGTACATTCCTTCCCTTTGGATGTACCAAAAAACATTCTCAGGCTGATATTGCTAAAGGTATGGAAACCCATTATCCAGAAGGCTCTGAATTATGGGAATTAAAGAATCAGTCCCGATTATTTGATCCCAACTACGGTTCTGGATAACAGGTCCCATACCTGTAAATGCAATTGTAAGAAACTTTCAAAAGTATCATCTGGGGGCAAAACAAGAATGCTCAAGTACATCCAAATTTCCTGATAATATACTACTGATGGGTGTGATCCACTAACTAAGGCTTCATCTTCGGGGCGACTGCCTGCCCTCCACTGGCTCTAACAAAAATCGTCTGCGGCAATTCACACACTTCACTTCATTTTCTGAAGTCAGTTCGGGGAGATTGTCATCCTGAAGAAGAGACGATTTGTCGATGGGGTGACTAATCTCCCCAAAGCTGTTCATGTTGATGAAGCCTAATGCAGTGATCAATCATTGTAACCAAATCTGTGATCATGTTGTTGACAAGTAGCAGCTTATACATTAAGGATACCACATGAATTGAGTTGAAAAAGTCAGGGCCAAGTCTAATAAATACACAAAAATTGCAAAGTATGCAATCAGTTCAATCTTTCTGTTTGGAAATTTTCTAGAGCCACCTCAGGTTTTCAAGCAATACCTTGTATTAGCTGTTTTGTGTAGGACTCTCTTTATCTATGATATTGCTTATTGGTTGTTGTTTTATTCATTGTTGTTTTATTTATGTAATCTGTATGTTTATTTTATATACCTATTTATTGTACAGCACTGTGGAATATGCTTTATAAATAAGTTTTATTATTAATGATGATGATGATGGCAACACTTTATCGAAAACCCCTTCAAAAGAATAAATAGATTTGTTTATACAATGTGTCTTATAATTAAAATATTATTCATAAAAATCTTGGTTTTAAAAAAGAAAAGGTTAAAGGCCTTGGCAAAAATGAGCCATTGAAGGATTAGCTTATGTTTTTTTTCCGGACTTGGTGATTTGTTCAGAGGAAAAAACAGTGCTAATCTAATCTAAAGCCTCTTATTGCAAGTGATGTGTAATTAATGTGCAAAATTTTATAAAATAACTGATGGTCATAATGTTCGTAGAATAACTAAAGAAAAAACAGAGCTGGCCTTGAAAGCGTAATGCTGTGCACTATTCACATTCATAAGGACAATTCAGGGAAACCTGATGGACAGAATGCCTGCCATTACCCGAATAGCCATAGGCCTAAATCATCAAGATGGCACAAAACTCATGGAAAAACATGGAAATCAAACTTTATTTGAAATTTGGAGGCACTGATTTGTGGTCTAAGAACCTAATTTGAAGTGTCAAGCAGATTGCATACGTATCATAGTGCATGTAACAAGTTAGCTGCTTGCTATTAATCATTATCAGACTCTGTAGCTCAGTTCTCGCAAACTCTGTCTCTATTTGATAAGCTTGTCGCTAATAAATTTCATATTCTATCCTTTTGCTCGCTTAGGGTCAGTGTACTAACTACACTGTACTCAATTAAACCCTTCTACTGCACCAGTTGTATTACAGTTCATCTAGCAGAGAGCTCCAATACGCTTGTCGTCGCAGAAGAATCCATGTGCCCATTTGCATGATATCGCAATGCACTACGTCTACTCCTGAGCATTCCTGATGCTTTATTTCCTTATTGATTGATTCTTGGTTCTTGACTTACTTCCTTTGACTCCTGACTTAGATATTCATTGCCTGCCCTGATCTTTTGCCTGGATGCAACTATAAACTTTCTTCAGATACCACAAATTGGACTTTCGGTATACAGCTTCCCCCTTGTTCCCAACGCCAACCTTACAAGAGCTGCTAGGTCCTGACAAATACTAATCTTCCCTCACTGGGTCCCATTTCCAGGCTTTCTGTAGCATCACCTCACAACCCAGAGTGGTCAAAGAGAATTAGTGGCACATTTGTAAAGGTTCGAGTTGTGTTTTCAAGGTTATTTTGGAGTAAAAAATATTTTTTTTGGGTTAAAAAGAAACCCAGACCCTGGAAATATCTTGAATCCGAAGATACACCATATAAAACCTGTAGTGGTAATGTAGAAGTCAGTGACAGAGATCCCTTGAACCATTTGAAGATGTTAATAGCCTTCATGATGTTCAAGTTATTTTCGTAGGGTTTCACTCAAAACTAAATCAATTATAGTCCCATTCGGGTTTTTTCTGAAATTAGAAACTATTCGAGTTTTTTCTGAAATTAGGAACTCTTTGAGTTAATTCGAGGTCTAAAAAAAAAAAGCTCACATAACTCTAAAATTCAATCTGTGATAAATAACCCCCTCAGTGTATTTTTACCTTGCTTATATACTGCTGGAGGAGACTTATCCTGTCACATGGGTCTAACCCAAACACACCCAAACACAGTAGGGCTCCTACTAGAGCCTTTTTGCTACCTCTACTGGTTCATAAATTACATGTTTAACCTTACATCCTTGCTTAAAAATCAGCTCAGCTCTGTAATTATTTAATGAGAAGCAATCTTTAACATTTAGCAATTTAACACTTAAGTGCAGATTTGCTAAGGGTCGAATTCGAGGGTTAAAAACCCTCAAATTGGACCATAGAATTTTATGGGAATAAAAATCCTTTGAATTTGGATATCGAATTAGAAGGTTTTTACCGCAATTCGATTGGTGGAACGATCGAATAGGAAATATTCGATCGAACAATTCGAACAATTTTAACCATGCAAATTTTTTTATTAGATCAAAATTAATGAAAATCAATTCGGTAGGTTGAAACTGGCGAACTAGGCAGTCAAATAAAAATTTAAAGAGGAAGTTATTCGACTGTCGAATATTCGAATAGATTTTTATTCGAATCATTCGATTCGATCGAATTTGCAAAATTGCAAATGGTCGAAGTGGTCTTCAAAAACATTCAAAAATTTGAATTTTAATCTTTTTGAATATTCAATCAAATTTCTAATCCTTCATGTGAATTTGATATATTTGCCCCTAAGGGACTGATTCTTCAAAAATAATGTTTTAGTTTTTTTAACATTTTGTAGATAAATGCAGTTAAAAAGCACAAGTACGAAGTAAGAGAATATTGTTTGTAACTTCGAATAGTCACCATTTATTAAAGAACAAAACCATGAAAATTTGATAGAAAAAAAACTCAGCAAATAAACGCTGGCGACGTTGCGGAGAAGTCAATGGAAATATTCTCTGACAACTTTATTTATTTATTTAGAGATTCATTCAAGATTTTCAGCCTCATTAAAAATGAAAATGGGACATTGAGATCCTCACTGGCATGCAACTTTTTTTTCCACAAAAAAATGCTTGTGGGAATATTTTGATGCATTTTTTTCTTAAATAAGCTAGCATTAGAGAAAAAGGTTTCATGAGTTTTGTCAGAGTTTTTTTCCTTGTTAAGGTTTATATTCACGATTTTGATAAATTTGCCCATTAGTGTTGACCAACAAGATTCACTACTGGTCCCTCTGTATCATTTTTTTCCCTGTGACGTTGGTGCACAATTTTACACATCTTACACAGAAATTGGATACAAGCCACTTCATGAACAAAGAATATAGAATAAAAATGATAATGCTCTATCGTTCCCATTGCCTTACATGTACAGTATCTGTGAATCTTCCTGTTTTGATTGCCCAGTTAATGGAAGTCAAATATATTTTTAAAATGTAAAAATCTGTATTGTAAAAGCAGCAGTATTGTTCTTATATCTTCTTCTGAGAGTCAGAATGTGTTACAGCTCAGTGCATCATCGGCAAAACATTTGATACTGAACACAGAGGTAAATTCAATTTTAAATTAACGTTTATAAGCTGTATGATGAAAAAAAATGAAAATTACTCATGACGATGCACATTACTAATCCCTAGGGAATTATTGAGAATGAATAATTTCGGAACAAGAAGAAGTGTCTGATTAAACCACAAGTAAACAATGGACTAATAATTACATTGTTTTATTACATGTAATCTTGTAGTATTTGTGTTAGAGTGGGAGCATGATATGTTGGGGAAACCTTGCATTTAAAGGGACTATAAACATTACTGCACTGTTTAACCACATGTTGTTCAGATATTGCTGGTCTACAAATCCAGCATATTGTAACATTTTATTAAATTTAAGGCATGCTGGGAGCTGTATCCCAATAACACCAGGGCTGTATTCTTAAAACAATATTGCTCAGTAAAATTTTGTACGAGCTTTCCAGGGTCAGCAGCTCCTTAAATTTGCAAAAAAATTATCCAGTAAGATCTGGCTCCATGTTATTTGTTCCTGCATTGGAGTAAACGTTAAGCAAACTTTTTCTAGCACTGGACAAGTATGTCCTTTATCTCCATATCTACAGTAACATATAATGAAGCCAAAATAACATAATCCTGGTATTTAAGAAAACGGC
Organism: Xenopus borealis; assembly: GCA_024363595.1. Taxonomy (NCBI): domain Eukaryota; kingdom Metazoa; phylum Chordata; class Amphibia; order Anura; family Pipidae; genus Xenopus; species Xenopus borealis. The sequence goes on along the minus strand of CM044443.1, from coordinate 79,321,200 downwards.
AATATGCCTAACATCTGATTTGCATCTATAATTACCTTTGTGGTCACATTAAAGCAATTGCATTGGCTTGAGGAGGGTGAAAGAATTGAGGACATTATATTTATTACAAGATCAGGAGTTGTACTTCAGTACATACTACAACACACTGTAAGTTTTTTTTTTACATTTTTATTTCTTTATAAAATATGTCTCAATAACTACATGTTATATTTAAGTTATATAATTCTACAAGCATGTAAGAGGCTCTCCAGATGGTTTATGCTATATCCCTGTACCCCTGAGCTGGAAGCAATACTCTAGTAAAACTCCAGTACAAAGAAGACATGCAGATGTAAAGTAGGGATGCACCGAATCCAGGATTCGGTTCGGTATTCCGACAAGATTCTGTCATTTTCAGCAGGATTCGGCCGAATCCTTGTGCCTGGCCGAAACGAAACCGAATCTTTAAAATCATGCAACTTTCCATCAAAAAACAAGGAATTCAATTTTCTTTAGCCATGCACGCGCTCTTTTATAATACCCATCACCAATTTGCATTTGCAAATTAGGGTTCAGTTTCGGTTCGGTATTCAGCCGAATCTTTCACAGCAGATTCAGGGGTTCGGCCTTATGCAAAATGGTGGATTCGGTGCATCCCTAATATAAAGCCATAATTATAAATAATTGAATTTACACGTTACACATTATTGCCTTTTGCACATTCATCATGTTGTAATTTCCAGGCAAAATTACCTGAGATGGCTGCCTAACACCAATATTAAAACTAAAAAATATACTTGTTGGTTCAGGAATAAGAATTTATTATTTGCAGTGTAAACAATGTAATTTAGAAATAAAAACGACACAATAAAAAACACAGCAGCATCCCTTTAAGAAAACCCAAAGTTATTTCTTGAGATTCTGAATTATCCCAGTGTTTTTTAGTTTTTAATCCCAAATTCAGCTGTACATTATTGTGATAGCATGGTGCATTGTTTTGTTTTAATTATCAAACTTTTGGAAACATACGTTGAATCACTAAACTTAAATTACATATACAATAAAGGGTCTGGTATGATAATCCTACCTACCACTAGCTAGCCACAAAAACCACTGAAGAAAATGCTGAGTTATTTCCTTTTATACCTAATTAAGAAAGGTCCCTAAAGCTAATGCCACATTGGGCCTAAAGGTGGCCATACACATAGAGATCCGCCAAATTAGTGGATCTCTCCCCGATATGACCATATTAAGGAGGGCAATATCTGGCTTATTCGATTGTGGGCCCTAGGGCCCAAAGATCGAATCATAATGGAGGCAATACGGGTGGGTGGATCGTGGAACTCATTAACTAGAGGGGGTGGGCCCTGGCCCCCAGTAGTTCCGCCACTGGACTGGGACTGCATCAATGAACAGATGTGGCCACAATCTGATGGGATTTTTAACCCTTGCCCACTTTCAACCAGATAATGATTGGGGAAGCCATCAGAGGGCCACACACATGGGCCAGTAAGCTGCCAACTCGGTCTACAGCAGCTTTTATCGGCCTGTATATGGGCAACTTTAGGGACCCCCTCCACTCATATCTTCTGTGTCTGCACCTGGAGTCACAGCGTTAGCTTGGGTACAGACACAGGGAGTGGATTTCGGATTTTGAAATGTGTGAGTATGTACCTGGCCTGAAGCAGTGGCTCAGGTGCAGAAAATACATGGACCAAAGGTGAGCGGTCAGGCTGTTTCTTTGTCTGCATTTAATCACAGGTCGAGAAACAGTCTGGTAGTAAGCCTGTAGCCTTAATATTAAAGAAAAAACAAAATGCAGCAAAAATTTTTAATCATGATCTTAGATTTAAAGCAAAATAATGTAAAACAAGATAGTAGCCACTGTCTTTACTTATCCAAGTATCCAAAATTTAAAATGTACATATTTTTATATGTATTTATTTATGAAATTCCTGCCAAAAACATTCCTAATAGACCTTCCTACCGAAGGAATGAATCTGAACTGCATTATTTGGGCACACGTTACTGTGCAAAATGGAATCATAAAACCCCAGTGCCTATAAAGGACATTACAATCTCACACCATTGGTCGAATTAAAAAAGATTAGAGATTCGATAATCAAATTTGTTTTGGGGGTCATTTTCTATCGAAAACTGGCTTTTTCGATTGAATTTAAATCGTTGAATGAAATGACTGCATCGTTCGAAACGAACAATTTGAATTTTTATTTTATTTTCCAGGACTTAGGGGCACATTTACTAAAGGTTGAAGTGAATATTCAAATACAATCCAAATGCAAAAAATTCTTATTTCTAAATCATTTTGGGCTACTTCTTCTATCGAATAGCCCAAAATTCGATCAGAATTTTAAAAATTTGAATATTCGACAAGTCGAATTTTCGAAGTTATGGCCCTAAAATCCTTCGCCAACCTTAAAGCTTCTGAATTGCCATTGTAGCCTATGGGGGACTTCATAGAACCTGTCCTGAAAAATGTTCTAAGTTCCAAGAATTCAAAGTATTTTGCGCAATTTGAACGATTAATTTTTATTCGATTGAAAATGGACCTATTTGATCGAAATAGGTCCATTTTCGATCAAAAAAAGCCCTTCAAAAAAACTTAGAGGGTTGAATTTCAAAGTTTTTTCACTTCGAAAATTCAGCCCTTAGTAAATCTGCCCCTTAAAAAAATTTACAGGAAAGCTTCCAGGAGGTCCCGCATAAGCTACAATGGCAATTCGGCAGCTTTAAGGTGGCGAATATTCAGATTTTCTTAAAGGGCCAGTACTTCAAAATTAGAATTTTCGAATGTTTTCAATTCGAATTGAATGTTGGGCTTTTCGATAGTTGAAGTAGCCCAAAATTACGTCAAAAATTCTAATTTTAAAAATTCTAATTTTATTCAAAAATTCACTTCGACCCTTAGTAAATGTGCCCCCATGTGTACTCAATTCTTGATCAGTTTTTGGCTAAAATTCATGTCTCTGAACTGCTTGTCATAATATGATGGCACAGTATAATGTATATTTTTGTGAATTAGAATTCATTTCAAATGCAAGGGGAAATGATTTAATAAAAAGCCAAATGAAAACTACAGAAGAATTGTCTTGGATATAACAATATTTCTGCAACATATGGTACCAGATGAGCCATAAGGAATTATTAAGGCTGGCTTTATTTGTATCCTGTATCCTACATGCTCTGTGGACATATTTGCCATTCCAAAATACATTAACAACTCAAAATTTTGTATTATTACATAATTTGTTAAATATAATAGATTAAATTAACATACATTGAAACACATGGACAACGACAGCATGCTGGTCTTTTACATTCTTTTTTCTCCTAATAATATACAACATAGTCTAAGTTGACAAATCTCTACCCGTTAAATTGTTTAATAAGTGTAATTTATTGTATACTGTAAATAGACATTTGAAGAAATTTGTGGGGCCACCCATTTGGTTATAATAGCCTTCAGGAATAAGGAGCTATTAAACATAGCGAAGGAACCGAACGGTCTATTTCAAAGGTTCTATACTTTCCTTTTTATTAACAAAGAGGAAGAAATAGATAACAATCAATTTGCTAAATTGTTCTCCAACAAAAAGACTTCTATGCATAGTTGACTTCCTAATTTAAATGTAAAGTAAACTTCCTTTGTTTAGTGTTTTAAACTGATGCTAATTTGGTAATTTAATAGGCAAAGTTTTTTTAGAGAAAGGTGAAAGGGGTTTTCTCTTTTGTGTTGTTTAGTTGAAAGTATTTCTGGTCAGAAAGAGTAAGAGCCCAGTCCAAGGAGTTGACATTTTCATCTGAATTCTTTTTTTTAAGGGAGGTAAGATTTCAGGGAAACAGTCTCACTCCAATTTCACAGCCCAAAAAAACCCAGGGATTGTTAGATTAACCTAATCAATAGGGATAAACCGTTCTCCGTCTCTTCACTCCTCGCATAACATCAGACAAACCAAAGGCTTCAATTTAGGGAGAGGACCAGAGAAATTATATCTATTTTTCCAAACCAGTCATTTACAGTTTGGGTTCTAACGCTTTTCACTTCTTGGCAAGGTCTGTAACTTCCTAATGTTTTAATGTACATTTATTGTGACTTATATGCACATTAGTATATATTATGACTGTCAGCCTATCTAGAGCTCAAACAAGAATATGCAACTGATTAAACATAAATATAGGTGTTTAGATTTTGTTTATACAGATTTTTGTAATGCATTTATCTATTATATTTTAACATTTCCTTTTAAATATAAAGCTAAAGAAACACTGATATGCTATGTAATTTAACATAATTTAAGATGGTCACTGCATTTGTAAGACATCAGATAGCAAAGATTTCAGCCAAGTAAAGTTTTCATGATTTCCCTACTGTATATACTGCAAATAACTGAATTCTCCACAATGAATTCTCATTCCACGGCTAGTATTTTAATGTGTTTAGGAAAAGATTAGGAAGTATATAGCATGTGGATTTTATGATTTATGGTTTTATTATTACAGACCCAGAACTTGATATTGTATGCGCATATCTAATTTGTTACATGCTGAGACTATTTTATCTAAGAAATAAAACCTAATTCAGATCAATCAAAAAACATTAGAAACATGTACGGATTTATTTTATGTAATAGAACAGCTCAATTGCTAGCATAGGTGCTAAATGACTCAAGTGCAGTTGGCAAGTTTTCCTACTTGAAGACTGTTCAAAGCTAGTGCTGATTGGTTGCCACTGGGAACTACACATGCAATGTGCCACTTTCATGTGAAAATCAGCTCCAATTTTATTCATATTTGCCAGATTTGGAAGATAAGGAGATAATATTATAGTTTCTGGTCTATATGACTCTTCTTATAAGAAGATCTTAGACCAGGCTAAATGTAAATGAAGGAGTGAATGTAATAATCTGTGGATGGTTCTATTAAGGAGTTGGTATCACAAACCAGAATTGAAGACAGTGGAAGATGCAGAAAGAATAAACATCTTTGTATCAAAAGGTAGGTAGTTAAGATGTGTATTATGACTATAATAAATGCTGTTTGTATTAGGGATGCTTATGTAAATGTCAGTGAACTATTACTCCTAAAATCCCCTACTTGCAAAACTAAATACTCAAAGGGCTAGTTCAACTTTAAATTAACTTTAAGTATGTTGTAGAATGCTCTGTTTATAATAACCTTTTCATTTTTCTTCATTCCAAAATGTTATTTAAAAAAAAAATTTTTTCCCACTTCTCTTCTTTCAGCAGCATTTTCCAGCCACTGTCCACTGTAACGAAAAAGAATCTTGTGCTCTATGGGGCTTTAATTTTACTTTTAATTACTTATATATGTTCGCAGGCCCACTCCTATTTATAATCCAGTCTCATTAAAAGTCTAAGTGGTTGTTAGGTTAAATGGAACATGGCATCCAACTGCAGAGCTGCTGACAAAAGGCTAAATATTTAAATAAACACAAATAGTAGGGCTATTGTATTTATCTACAAATAACCCTGTCTACATCATATTAAAAGTGAGTTTAAAAATGAACTACCCCTTTAATTATGTGCGGGGCATCTACTTAATGCCAGATGCATATAACTGATAGTGTAACAGAATAGACATATAGGATATGTACATAAAATACCTGCACCACAAACAAAGCCCTCTACAAAATGTGTGATGTGAGGTTTGGGAAACCTGAAGATGAGACCTTTGACTGTAGGTGAGATCTATTTGCTTTGAAAAGTTCAACGCAGTAATTTCTAAGAACCAGAAAGCTAAACATATTTATCAGAGCAGATATATTAAAATGAAGACTACTCTAACCTGAGATAGTAGTGCTTACTATAATGTGATGTTAATGACATTGCATATGGAATATTTTAGCACGCTTCATGAAGCAATCTTACAAGTCACTCCCTGTTTATTGATTGAGCGTCTGTAAGCTAATATTCCAATGCACAATAGGCAATGATCAGTTAGTCACCTGCCTCTCTCTGCCAGCTAAAAGCAACCCAAGTTGGCTCACAATATCTTATATGAAAGCTTTTACCTACGGATGTGCAAGTATTACAGTACTGAGCTGACTACGGATTCTGTGAATTGTAGTTTTATAAATCCAGGCCTATTATGATACAACCATGAAAAATTGGGCCAACAGATTAACTTTCCCATTTCTAAATGAACGGACTAATCACCCCACAGTAAACAGTTCCACTATTTCTTAGCTTTCTACAAGTAGCAACTTCTAATCTCCATGCCAATGCTTGGTTTCTCTTCTGTTGACTTACTCTATTCTGTGACATGTCTTAAATATTTTGTAGCTGCTATTTTCTAAAAGGTGACAGAACAATGCTACAATGTAAAATAAGGCCTCTTTTATACAAGAGCAAATTGCAGCCATGTCATTTATAGACAAGATTAATTGGAATGTGAACTGTAACACTTTTTTGTTCCAGAATGTATTGTCCATTTCTTCTGGGACTCTGGTCTGCACTGATTTTGCTACAAGGTTTGTATCTTCAGGCAAAAATAATGCGTTACTGATGTAAGATATTGATCACAGTTAATTGATGATATTGTTCTGTTTATTCCTATAGCACAGTCAAAAGAAATATTATATCCCTTCTGGCAAAATGATACCAAAACCCCTAAGGTGGATGATGGAAGCTCAGCAGAAATCAAACTCTCAATGCCTTTCATATTCTTTGGGGTTCCACACAGAGCACTTTATGTGAGTAACAAATATTATTTGTCAAGGTTATCCAAAATATAAATTAACTGATATATGAGGATAAAACATGTATGAGTACTGCTGGTTGGTGCCACGATTTTAACATTCAGAAAATACTGTAGTTACAGCAAATCATAGTACATTTCCAACAGTGAGAATACATATATATGTTCTAGAAATTTCCATACACAATTAGAAAGAGACCCCTACCCTAAAATGATCTTACAAGCTTTCATGAATCCATAATTCCTTTTATACATTTATCTAGACAGTGGGCATATTTGAAAACTGGTAGTTGTTGATGTCATTGACATTGGTTATTACCCAATGGAGCCTGCACTTTGAGTTTATAAGTGGCATCATTGTTATATTGTATATAATTAATTAAGTTTTATTAAGATGGACCATGCAATAAAGTTAATTTTTCAAAGCTGTGTTGATAACAGTAAACAATTGTAAATGTTTTATAGCCTAAGATACAGTGGTCAGAAAATTTGGCCAGGGTCCACACATCTTTCATGATCATGTGTTTGCAGCCCCCTCCTTCTAATATAACTTTAATGCACATTAAGATTGAACAATAGGTAAAATATTAAGTAGAATAACTGTAGTATGTAACGTAATATCTTATATTTCAATGTATACTAAGACTAAGATATTATGTTACAGGTTAAAGTTATACTGCATCAGCAGTAAAACAATGTACAAAGTTGGAGTCAACAGGAAAATATAATATGATATCTGCAGTATTGTACATTTTGATGATACCCTGATTCATGTACTTGCAATCAATTTAAGATGCTTTCTTGCTCTTTCTATGAGTTTTTCATTATTTCTAGAATGTACAGCATGTTTTAGATTCATCCATTAATATAACAGTGATATCTGTGTTCATGACCCTGGAAACCATAGTTGGTTTTATAGCATAGAATACAATATCAGGAATGCAGACTTTTCAAATCTCAGGGTAGCACTGGCTGCTTTCACCGAACTTGTGTGATGTATGATGCTTGTCTGGTGAGTTAAACCATCTTTAGTAATATGGCAATAGAACAGCTATTTCAACTACTTCTATTTATAGGCGATCTATCATAATATAAGTTATTGTGTATTTGCTTGAGGTTTATGATAGTACAAAATTCAAATATTGCTTTTTCATGTTCTCATCTGTTGCAAAGCTAAAGATAAATATCCTGTATCACGCTTTCTATTTTTTAAGGAATGTACAGTTAAAAGGAAGGCAAATGGAAGTATTGACAGGAAGTCAGTTGAAATTGTACTCTTAACTTCCTGCTCTGTCATAGTGATAGTCATCCTTTGCCACTCCAACATTTTTACTCCCAGTATGTCTACTCCATCACTAGCTTCAAAATTTGGAAGTTGTAGTTCCGGACCTGTGAGCATGTTTAGTATCCTTGCCTTAACCCTTTCACTGGCATAAAAACTAATATTAAATTATACTAAAATATATTATCTCATCTAGAAGCGTTGGCTAGAATTTATAATTAATATTAAATAAACAAAAGTATTACTTTTCTTCAGACTAGTTTTAGATAGGCAGGTTTGAGTTGTACATTGCTTGGTAAAAAAAAACAGCAGTTTGTATAGCAATAAATAAAAATATTGATGTCCTTATGACATGACCCCGGCATATTTGGCTGTACAATTTTAGCTCCTAGGTTGTCTGGCAGACCAACTAATCATTACACTGTCCTTCTATGTCTTCTTATAGTTTGTAAGTTCATTGGACAGGGACTGCAATTCAACTGTGTATTAACAGATATGTATTTAGTTTTTCCTGCTTAAAGGAAAACTATACACCCCCCAAACAATGTAGGTCTCTATAAAAAAAAAAACATATGTAAAACCCTGCTTCATGTAAATAAACTATTTTCATAATAATATACTTTTTAGTAGCATGTGCCATTGGGTAATCATAAATAGAAAATTGCCATTTAAAAAAAATAATGACAGCCTCCTGGGATCGTATGATTCAACAGTGCTCAAGTTAGGTCACATGAGCCAATTAACAGACAGAGTTTTGTCTTTTGCTTCCACACTTCTTCCTGTTACAGTTAGAGTTGAAATATTTCTGGTCAGGTGATCTCTGAGGCAGCACACAGACCATCACAAAATGGTGGTTCAAGGCAAGACATGTAAAAGGGCAATATTTACTTAAATATATATCTCAGTTTGGTAAGATTCTTTAATATGCCACTTAATTTGATAGAAACTATAATCTGTTGCTCAAGTATTCGAATTGGGGTTATAGTTTTCCTTTAATTTATAATACATCACATTTGTTGTTTCTACACCTCCATGAGTATAACCAAAATATTGTTTCTGAAATGGCCAATAGCATGTTATGCCCGTCCAAAATCTTTTACTCAGCATCTGTTTAGAGAACAGGTATCAATAATGAGGGTAATACTGGTATATGATTAAAAAGAGTAAGAATTTATATCCATCAGAAATGTTTAGAAACGTAAGTAAATTTGCCAATAGAATATATATATATATATATATATATGTTAAGGTATATCTAACTGTCAAGTTAGATATTCCTTAAAAGGCAAGCTAGTGATTGTGTATTTGTCTCTAGTTTGTACTGATCAAAAAAGTGACTTGTTCTATCTTGTTGCTTGCTATTCACAGGTTAACAACAATGGTGTGATTTCATTCAATGTTCTTCTTAGCCAGTTCACTCCAGAGGCATTTCCTTTAGCAGATGGACGGGCCTTTATTGCACCTTTTTGGGCTGATGTTCACAATGGGATCCGTGGAGAGATCTACTATAAAGAAACTACAGACCCTGTAATGCTGAAAAAGGTCTCCAAGGACATCAGGAAGCACTATAGGAACCTTCCATATTTCACAGCCACTTGGGTGTTTTCAGTCACATGGGATGAAGTTACCTTTTACGGTGGAAGTAGCACAACACCGGTAAATACATTTTTGTATTATATTCTCACTCTTATGCTCTCTAATGTATACTTCAAATATATAACATATACAAATTATATTAGCTCACACTGGTTTAACCATAAAGGAGGAAAATAACAGCAGATGGTCTTCTATTAGTTAGCAAGCATCTTATTGGATGCTGTGGGTTTCTAAACATGGAACTTGATTTACAATGCTTCAAAGTGAATGTATACATTTCTTATGTATAATAATACTTGAAATCACCTAAATTAAATTGGCAAAAGTGGTAGAATAATTTAGTCCTTGTGATTCAGTCAAAAATCTTTACACACTAGAAAATAGCAAGCATAACATGTGTATATATTATGACATATTAATTTAATTAGCTGATGTTTTACACATGTAACACTTTACTGGTTATTTTTAGTATTACTGGTTCTTTTCTGTCCTGAATAAATATTACTTCCAGTCTTAAATTACTCTTATTGTGCCATGTTTTGAGGATACAACTATATGAATATACTCAGAAGCATCAGAGGATGAACCAACCTGTGTTATAAACTTGAGAAGAACTACTTAATACTTAAAACTGTGCAGTGGCGTAACTACCAGGGGAGCAGAGGGTGCGATTGGGCCAGGGCCTGCACCCCCTTAGGGCCCACCTGCAGCTCTCAGGTCTCTGATTCTGGCCAGATTATCACTGATATGGTCTGGAAATAGCGTACGGAGGGGGGTGGCTGCACGTCCCGTGCCAGGGCCCATCCCCCTCTAGTTACGTTACTGAAACTGTGGTTGATATTGTTGACTCACTGCTAAATCACATTACTATTACATTGCTGTCTGGCAGTAACAATATTGATTCCAAAAATAAATCAGTAATGGAGGGATGATGTGAGTAACCATCCCCTCCTCTGAGTAGTAAATCAGTATTTGTGCTGCTTTTGTAGGCAGAGGAATAATCTGAAGACTGATTTATAAATTTTTTTTGCAATTCTGCATTTGCCTAATGATTACTGAATAATCCATTTGTCAGCAGGAGTAAAAATCTAATTAAGCTAAACCATAATTTCTGCTCCCTGTACACTTACATTGCTTCTGATTATTGACTTTGCTTATTGCAATCAAAATACTGCAACAGCTGCAGACATAAAAAGTATAGTGACGGCTTTGTATAAGTGAATTTAGCCTATGCTATTCTTGGGTATATTCAGTTTCAAACTGTCACCCACTGTGGTACTTGAGTGCTGGAGTTGCCAAGATTTCCAACATTTGATTATGCTAATGTCTTTGCTTTTGTTGAGCTTCTAAAATTAAGAGACATATTAAAATAAACATCTTTATTGGCTGGTTTATTAATGCAAGGTATGAACATGTCCTCACTGTCTTCATCAAGCAAGGTGCTATGAATGGCCAACATGGTACAGTCATTTGTTTGGAAACCTCTGGGACATGAATAACCTAGCATTCCCTATATTTTATTTAATTTATGCAGAGTGGTTCTATTTCCTTATGAATGCAAGGGGCTGTCATATCGTACAACTGTGAATGGTGTATATACATTAACTAACTACCTTCCCTGCAGCACATTTTGGAAGAGTGGGTGTATCCATTCACCTATATCCAAGGGATTTAACTTTATAAAGGGAATCTGCTGAAATATTTATCATATAAATAAGGTCTTTGAGGTTTACAGTGAAAATGGGCATTACAAACTATGGGGCATATTTATAATATGATCAACACCAAATTTTCCAAAAATTACCATATGTTTTTGATTGAACAAATGGATCTTGTATATTTAATCAAAAAGTAAAGAAGAAATTATGCAAACTAAATTAAAAAGTAATTTATTTTACAATATATTTTGGAGAATTTTTTACCCCACATTCTAAGAAGTTTGACCATAAGTTTTAAAAGCTGTACTTGTAAATACAAATATGAAAAGAGGGAAATTATTGTATAAGTAGGCAACAACAAAAGACTGAGATCACTGAGATTTGCAATAATACAAAAGATAATGAATACAATTAGTTTAATCATTTTTCATGGCAAAATAAGATAAATTAGAAAAAGCCTCATTATAGGTAACTGTGACACTTGTTATATGAAACAAATTGCTCTAGCATTCTTTGGATGACTTTTATCCCTATCTCTGCCGGTTTCCATATCTCAGATTTTGTTAATGTGAATCATATCGTATCATCTTGCCAAGTCCTAATAAACCTGTCAGTCTTCCAGTGATGATAAGGAAGAGACAGATATGGCGCTTTCATACTACTTTGATTACTTTTTCAGGTAAATACATTTCAAGTTCTGCTGATTTCAGACGGTTCATCCAGCTTTGCCATGTTTAACTATGCAGAAATCACTTGGACCACAGGGACAGCAAGTGGAGGGGACCCTCTCACTGGTCTTGGTGGCGTGATGGCTCAGGTTAGAAGTAATATTTGTAGTACTGGAAAAGTCTGAATCCAGTGGACTGGTTTTAACCAATTTCACAGAGATGGTGGTAAAATAGAGATGTTTTCAGAAATATTTATCCAAAGACAAATTCTTTTTACAGCCACATAGAACTGTAATTTATACAACACTTAAGACTTAAGAATTAATCTTAGTTCAAATTAAATATGCCGACAACAAAGACAATATATATAGTATATAAAAAAAAAATAGGCATATTTACTATAGCATTGGCATTAAATCGGGAAAACAACGTCTTCATTACACTCGTATTTTAAACTCTTATACTTTACAAACCATTAAAATACTGAAATAAAAGATATCATCTTAATTATGAAAATAGCTTATTTTTCTAAGGGTTTTAAGTAATTGTTTATCTGTATTCTTTTACTGCGTTGTAATTTTTTTTTACTGTTACAATACCATTACAAAATATTTTTTCCATGCTGTTTATTATTATATATTTATTTATAGGTATTTTTGCATAGAAAATAGCATAAAAAGACTTTTCTGAATGATTAAGCTCCAATTTGACTTGTATTGCACTAAATTTAATGCAATACTCATCAGTATTTATGTGTGTTTTGATGCTCTGACTTTCTGGCAAAAACTGCACTGTACTACATGCTGTAATAATAACTCATAGATTCTTCCTTGCCCATAGAAAACAATTTAGTCTATTCCAAAATACAAAAGTCCCAATTTCTTCTCATCAAATTCTTTTGGTCAGTCGTAGTGTAATCTCTTTGACAAAGTTTTACAAAAAAATACTTTAAGCATCTTAGCTAGGTATTCATTTCACAATTATGAATTCAGTACTATTAATTTTTTATGGACCAGTAATATTCATATGTGAAATATGAATGAAACTGGCAAGGATTTTTAAACATTTTTTCTTTTGTAGGCTGGATTTAATGGTGGTAATGGAACAAATTTTTTCAGTCTCCCTGGGTCCCGTTCTCCTGAAATTGTGAATATTGAAGACACTACAAATGTAAACCTCCCTGGTCGTTGGCTTTATAGGATAGATGGAAAAGAAATTGACCCAGCCAATGGCTGCAGCTTTAAAGGTATTGAACAATTTCTTCAGAGACAAGGCCATGTTAGCTCAATGAAAATGTAGAAAGTAACATATTTACACAATAGCCTTGAGTTTTTTTATAGCAAAGCAAGGTCATTGTAGTTATAGTATAAAACATTAAATTAGATTTCTGAATTTCTAAAAGTGAAGTTCAATGTCAAACATATAATTAAATACTTATTTGAACAGACAAATTGCTATTGTATGTTGTTTAAATACATGTTGCTGGCCTTATATTCAGTTTTTTGTTTGTTTTTTTAAGTATTTTGCTATTTTATATTTCACTTAGAATTATACTGACATTCTTTTCAATGACAGACCAGATCAGCATCTCTCACAGTGCTCAGTGTTGTTAATCTTTCTGTCACATTTGATCGGTTGACCGGGATTCCTATTACTGACAGTAACGTATCAGTATTGCTATGATATCCCCATGGCATTTTTTTGGTTAATGTCATCACATATCATCACATATGATGAGTGCTCTATCCAAAGTAAGCCATTCCATTGATATTTTCGATCCATTTAGATTCATAGAAAGCTAGACTATAGGACTTCTATGTAACTATGTTTGGTTAAGGATATTTTGTACAAGTCAATACCCTACACACATCCAGTGTACCACCTGCAATAAGTGAATAAAGAAACAATAACTACATTTAAGCTTTGTGGCAGTAGGACCATGCTTTCAATGTAAGAACATGTAATTTCCCAATGTATATGTATTAAATATGTCAATAATTTTGAATGTAATTGTCTGTCAATTTCTATTCCCTTCTCAGATTGCCCTAATACAGAAACAATGTTTTAGAAATAAGCTCTCTTTTTGACAAGACTCCAAATCCCACAATGCTTTACACAATTCTGCTATTCTTCTTCTTAGCTCTGTTAACCACAGAACATCCAAAGTGTTGTGGGAAATGAAGTTTAGGCTGATCCAGAGATGATTAATAATGTTTTAAAAGCATGAGTAGGCAGGAAAAGCAGAGGATTGAATAGAGATACACAAAAACAGTAGCATTTGGAAATTAATTCATCATTTAACTTTTTTCCTTTGGGTAATTCTGAATCCTTTTCTGAAATTCTTGCACTTTTGCCCATGTCATATATGGATGAGAATTCTAGTATTGCTAAGCCATTAAAAGATTGTCTTATTTTGCTATCAGGGAACTTTCTGCGTCAAGGAGAACTGTTCTGGGAAAGTGGAAATTGCTCCATGCGATGTCGATGTTTGGATATCAATAATGAGATTACCTGCCAAGAGTCAATCTGTGGCCCATATGAAGTCTGTGAACCCAAGGATAAATTCTACCAGTGTCTCCCTGTAGAGAGCAGCACTTGTGTAGTCTTTGGAGATCCTCACTACCATACATTTGATGGACTCTTGTACCACTTTCAGGGCTCATGTTCTTACCTCTTAGCTAGGCAATGCTGGCCTGGCAATCATCTCCCATTCTTTAGTGTGGAAGCCAAGAATGAGAACCGTGGAGGCTCATCAGTTTCTTGGCTGAAAGACATTTCCCTGGAGGTCTATTCATACAATATTGTTATTCCAAAGAACAGTTTTGGCAAAGTAAAGGTAAGAATCAGCAGATGCTGAGTGGACATGAAAGAAAGCATATAAGAGTAAGAGAGCTTGACAACCTATATAATGCCTGAAATATAATTTATACTTGCAAAATAACCACTAATCAATGGTGTCTACAATAGAAAGAAAGAGAAAGCGAGAGAGAGAGAGACACACATTCCATAACTAGTTAGCACACACTGAGGTGTTGGGAGCAATGCCCAATATTAACATTTCTGTATTATCCTGTTTTGGGATCCTTTGGCTACCAGGGTTTTCACTGTATCTAAAGAAAATGATTATTTAAAAGTATACTTATCTTAGACATACCTTGCATTGCTTTCTGCCTCTGGTCATGAGAACATTTTTATATTTTTTATCGTGATCTCACGGACTGTGCTCTTAAATCAGATAAATGATTCACATACTGTACTTGTCAGTTAAAAGCTCCATTAAGTATCTACTGTATTAGCATGCTTGGCAGAGGTCCAGTAATTATCTCCTCCAAAGGGATTTGGTTACACCCTGAAACTTAAGGGTTCATTTGGGGAGGACAAATGGAAGAGAAACAGAAAAGTAGGTTAAATTCTAACAAAACCTTTCCGTTGAGGTTTAGCAGAAACAGACAAAGAACCCTTCTTAAAAAAATCATATTGTTTATTCACCAAATGCTCTTAGAAACATTACACTCAAACCAATTATGCCAAAGACACAATGCAGGGCATGAATCTTAAGTGATTCTCCAATGGAGTCTACAGATATAACCTCAGGTATTTCAGAAATAAGACTGCGTCTGAATCCAAAGAACGGATTAGCGAGTTAACATATGAATTGCAATAATTACTTTAGCTCAGAAGGTGAAAGTATAGCATCAATTTGCCTTTTTCACAGTACTAAACCTATTCCTAATAATTTATTTACCCTGCTATACAATTTCTCCCTGAAGGGAATATTACCAAATCTATTTCAATGATTGCTTTATAGCTAACTAAGAGCTCTTATAAAGCCATTTGCAATTCCATGATTTATTTTTCATTTGTCTGCCCTGTATACGGAGGGGAATTCTGACATCTTGGAGCAAAAAATAACTCACTGTGGATATTACAAGCCTCCTCCTCCTCAGCCAACATATATACCTAAATATTGCATTCGCAAAATAATATGTTGTTGACATGGATTCTAAATTTTCAGAATTTCATAATCTCCTTTTTTATCTATTTTACAGGTAAACAACTTGATATTTTCCCTCCCAGTCAGTCTAGAATATGGTGCCATTAAAATTTATCAAAGTGGCTTATCAACTGCAGTAGAAACAGACTTTGGCCTTCTGGTGATGTATGATGGACAACATTATGCTTCTATATCAGTACCAGGAACCTATATTAACTCTACTTGTGGAATGTGTGGGAACTATAACAAAAATCCAACAGATGACACTCTTCGATCTGATGGGAGACCAGCTGTGTCAGTAGTAGATTTAGGGGAGAGCTGGAGAGTTTACCACCCAGACTGGAGATGCTCTCCTGGCTGTTTAGATAACTGCAGTTTGTGTGATGCAACAACAGAATCAATTTATTTTTCTTCGGAATACTGTGGGTTTATAAATATGACAGGAAGCCCTCTCTGGGAATGTGGTTCGGTGGTGGACCCTATGGCATTTGTTCATAGTTGTGTTTATGATCTTTGCGGCTCTGGTGACAATGGAACCAGTCTTTGTCAATCAATCCAAGCTTATGCCCTTGTGTGCCAAGCTTTAGGAATTCCTGTGAGTGACTGGAGGACTCAGACTGGCTGTGGTAAGTCCCATGGCATCTACAACTACTTATCTGCATATCTTGAACTGTCTTACATGTTTATAAGACTTTCTTTCTGTTCCTTCTAAAACTACACCATGACCCATCTAAAATTTCCAATGTAATGAAATCTCAAACTATGATTTTGAAACCCCTGCATTCCACAAAGGAGCTGATAGGGAAGGGGTATTATAAATATATACTGAAGTTCTCTTATAAAAAAAACCCTATTCCCCTTTATGATTGGTTTTTTTTTTTGGGAAATTCCCCTACACTGCATATTCTATAAAGTTTGTTCCTAGGGCCTTACAAGGTCATCTACTGTAACAGTAAATAAATAATTAATTAATAATAGAAATAGCAATTTGGGAGTAACGATATAGGTATGGGATTTGTCATCTGGAAACCCATTATCCTGAAAGGTCTCAATTAAGGAAAGGTCATCTCCCATAGACTCCATTTTATGAAAATAATTCAAATTTTTAAAAATGATTTCCTTTTTCCCAGTAGTAATACAATAGAACCTTGTTAATGATCCAAACTAAAATATAATTAATCCTTATTACAAGCAAAACCAGACTATTGGATTTATTTAATGTTTGCATGATTTTCTAGTAGACGTCAAATCACAGAAAGATCCATTATCTGGAAAAAAGTCCAGAGTATTCTGGATAACAGGTCACATCCCATAGTATTATGGATAATTTAGCACAATGTGACATTTAATTAAAAACTTTATTAAAATGTTCTTATTGGTTTAACTGATTAGCACTTCATCCAACTTGAATGGGTTGCATAGAACTCCTAGTCCTATTTGGGTTCCCCCTCTGCTTATGGGAGATCCATGGCAAAATATACAGAGGAACGGGTTTCTGCCGTTCCCCTTGTGTTAATAATACTTGACTGGCAAATGAATACACTGAGCAAGTGTGCAGAACAAACAATAATTACCTACTATGTGATCAGCTTGAGAAGATTTTCATTTATATATTGATTTTTAACCTAACCTTTTGTAAGGCCATATTGTTGCTTATCTTAGGGCAAGTAGAAACCCACAGAGAAATGTGTTTAAGCTTCTATTTAAATACCCATCAGTGATTCACTGGTTTAAGCACAGTTTTCTATTGTGGGGAACTTTGCACGTTCAAATGGATGATTAGAGGCAGCAATTTAAACAAAAACGCACACTTCTACATTATTTGAAATTAATCAAGAGTTAATCAAGAGTAACCTTGACAGCAGATTAATATAACAAAATGTGTCAATTAAAATCAACCACCGCTAAATTCTAATTATGTTACTCATTCTATGCTTGTAATTTTATTGATCTCTACCAACTAAACCTTTAAAAAGAGATGTGTTTTCCCAGCACCGCTAATAGTAAACACTTTTCTTCTTAGCCCAACAATTTTAACAATGTGTTTTTTTGGGGGGAACATATCCCTAAGTGTTATTTTCTTTAAATTCTCTGCATGGTTAACAGATGTACTGTTAACTTTACTGGTTGTATAACCAGAAACTAATTATAATATATAATTAGTACATGATCTGCATGTTGACCTTTTTGTAACTACTAACTACACAATTATTTCTAGACATTTGGCATCTGACAACTTGTCATATATAACATTTGGGTTTGAATGGGGTTATAGAATAAAAGTTGGCCCTGGAGCAGTAACTCATAGCAACCAAACAGCAGGTAGCATTTACTGGTCACCTGTTTAAAAGCAAACTTCCAGACAAACTACATGTTGTTTATTTATGTTACCATTTATAATTTTTTCTTTAAAACTAGACACATTTTTTATATCAATCTGCGCTTACCGTTTCTTCATAGCACAGGCCGGGTGCTAACAAAAAAATTGTACAAAATTTGGAAAATTAAAGAACTCAAAGCAGTGATGTTTAAACTTGTTATAATGCAGTAAAACATTGTTTTTGCCACCATTATATATATATATATATATACAGGTATGGGACCTGTTATCCACAATGCTCGTGACCTGGGGTTTTTCCAGAAAATTGATCTTTTCTGTCATTTGGATCTCCATATTTTTAGTCTAATAGAGAATCATGTAAACATTAAACCCAATAGGCAGGTTTTGCCTCCATTAAAGTGGACCTGTCAACCTGACACAAAAAGCTGTATAATAAAAGTCCTTTTCAAATGAAAAATGAAATAGAATTTCTATATTTTATTAAAACATTCATAGCTGTTGTAAGCTCATGTTAAAATCTCAGCTGTCAATGAAATATTGTCTGTCCCTCCTCTATGCCTTAGTCATATAGGCGGGGCA
>CM044443.1:79266574-79279203 GCA_024363595.1 Xenopus borealis | reverse complement strand
CAAATGTATATTTATAAATACTGAAGGCCCCCAGTGTACAAGAGCCTGCTTATTACATTTGCTATCCCCTTAAAGATATTGGCATCACAATGAGGCTTTCAACTCATGATCTTCCCTAATGACTTTGGTGAGAAATCAGTTTGCAGAAAAGGGTTTGTGAAAGCCAAATTTTCCAGATTTGCATTTAACAAATGCTGAATAACTATGAAAAAGTGATTATAATTTTGATGTCCCTCCTGGAAAATATGTTTAGATAAAATAAAACACAATATTCAGCTTCGGTTCTGGATGTAAGCTGCATGTTTAGCAGCTACTAGGTTTAAACATCTACAGTCAATATGTTATACATAATTAGATATAATAAAGCCTATACACAGATATATACAAGTTATATTTAGATGGATACTTTTGAGCTTCTGCCTGTTCTGGATTGTCTTCATAGTATGAAAGAATAACTTATATCTTCAGCTCCTTCCTCACCCAAGCCTTTGAATGATAGATACAATTTGTCATCTTTATTCCAGTAGTGCTGGTTAGCCAGAATTGGATAGGTACATCATTACTATTTTGCTGTTACCATTTTTTTTTATTATGATTTTGTTTTTACTGTAGGTAAATGGCACGCAGGTGACTGTCCCATTTGTAACAGGACTGTCAACTAAAATATACAGCATGGAAGGTTTTTTGGTGATTGACACAAGCCCCGATATTCAGATTTACTATAATGGATTCAATGTGATTAAAATCAGCATCAGTGAACGGCTACAAAATAAAGTCTGTGGCCTTTGTGGGAATTTTAATGGGGATTTAACAGATGATTATGTGACTCTAAGAGGAAAGCCCGTGGTGAGCAGTGTTGTATTAGCACAGAGCTGGAAAACCAATGGCATGCAAAAAAGGTGAGGACAGACCGTGGTTTGTAGGACCAGCATGGTATTATGCTGTCATATTCTGATTATTAAAAGTCATCCTGCACTTGGGGGTGCCAAATGTTTGGTACCCCCAAGCGATTGTATTGACTTTCCTGAAACCCTAGGCAGGTGAAAAGCCAAACTTTAACTAAAAAGTCAGCTATTTTGTTCAACTGCACATGCGTTTGCCCCGGGAAATTTGAAGCAAGAAGAAGCCAGAAGAGGAACGTTCCATGGTGCTCACTGGTATAACACCGGGCGGTGCAGTGTTTTGCTGATAGGAGCACCGGCCCGGGGTTTCAGGTAAGTCAATACAATCACTTGGGGGTTACTAACATTTGGCAACCCCAAGTGCAGTCAAGATCTGTGCCTCCAAAGCTGCCCCAGTAACCCCCCTCAACTTCTTTTCCACTGATTCACTGCACATGCTCTGTGCTGCTGTCAGTTACTGAGTTTAGGGACCAACTCAAAATATACAGTATACATTAATACAGATAGATAGCACATGACAGCACATAAACCAGTGCAACAGACATCAAAATGTAATAATTAGTCCTGTAGCATCAGCTAATATTACAGACCATCTGTTTGATGATTTGCAACAACCCCTAAGCTTAGCTTCTCAACAGTTGCTCAGAGCCCACTGAGCATGTGAGTGTCACAGACACTTTCCAAGATGGTGACCCCCTGTGACAAGGTAGAAGTCTTGGATCATTCCTGCTATTGAGAAGCTGAAACTTTAGGCTGGGGCAAAAAGTTCACTATATAAAATATGGCATTTTAGCTACATTAAATTTGGGGGGGGGTTCTTCTTCTTTAACATCCTAACAATAAACCCTCTATTTAATACATCATTTTAAATGACATACCTGGAATGTGTTATTTTCATCTAATGCCTTTGGTTTTAGCACATACTGCTACGTTCACTCTATCAATATTAAGTCAGTTATATATGTAACTTTGAGAAAAGGTTTATGAAAAAAATGATTCACATTTCATTTTGTACTCAAATGGTGAGGCTTGTGCACTAGTTATTTTAGGTGTGTTAGGACTGTAGTGCTTTGTGTGTATTCCTAATTTTTACTCTCAGGCTTTTAAAATTGATTTTGGTGTGTGATGGCTCATAGCACCAAATTAAAATAGGTTGAATACTCAGAGCCTTGGTTTTAAAAATTCATAGACAAAGAACATTTACCATGAAAGGAAACCCCTGGAATACCTGCCAAAAGATCTGTCACTGAACAAAAGTTATATATTTCAAATGTGCTCAGGAGAGCACACTGATCATGTTTACTATTATCCTTTGAGAGTTTATATCACCTTTAATCCTAATATGACTTTTCCATGGTATTATATAGTAAACAATAATGTCAATCCACTATACACAAAGAATTATTGATTATGCTATGATACTTGCCTTCTGTATAAAACATGTCTAGCCTGCTGTGTTTGAACGGGAAGTGAACAGATAAAAACTGTATGATTAACACAAAGGAGGGTTTTTTTTTGCATGAAAACACGAGTAGTCGCTATAAATGTTTAATGCATAAATTAAACCATTTTGCTGTTTGGAAAATAATACCGCTTTATTCAGTTTTTCAGAAGCATTTGAAATATAAATAAAAGCAATTTGTTTTGATGTTCATATCCTATTAAAGATATTAACAATAAACCTGGCTAAAAGGCTGCTTAAGTGCTGCGCTAAGTGTATGAATAATTCACATTTCTAACAGAATATTGCTGTGAAGTACATTGCTGTACATTGTTCTCTGATAGACACAGTAGCTCTGTGTATATAAATTAAGAGGTAGATTGAATTATTCAGATTTGGCTGGGATTTCACGCTGAGAACTGGCAAATCAAAGGCCTGATGACAAGTGTTGTTTCAGTTTTGTAGCTGTACATAAAAACTGGTTTGTTTTACTTTGTATTTCTGTATGCTGGGGGGAATCCTTTCCTAGAAAGGAAACAGTTTCTGAGCACTAGCACACATTTTAATAATGTAGTTCTAGTTAATTGAATTATTGTTTACATTGGCTATTTAGTATAATTAATATAATTATAATAGTTGATAATAATTATAGTTAATATAATTATAGTTAATATAATTATTGTTCACATTGGCTATTTTCTTTCATCTTGGCCTCTGTCACCATCACTTGCTTTTAAAGGGTGGTTTTAAGGTGGCAGACCTTAAAAGCTTCTGTAGAACACCTACCTGTAAGACTGCTGGCTATATAGTCCCTGTGCATTCTACTACAGTACACTAGGAACTAGTTAATGTTTCAATCTGCAGGAAGGAAGGAATTCTCCAGCCAATCATCAGGGGAACAGTTTGAGTCCTGCCCCCACAGTCAGGAAGAGGAAGTGGGATTCACCAGGAACAGGAGGGGGAAGCAACTAGAGGTGTTCTGGGAGTTTTCGAGGTATAGAAAGAGTGCAGTTAAACTACAGGAGAAACATTGCAGTGTGCAACCAGCTGGAAATAGTTTCATGCTGTGCCTTGAAGGATTTTTTTTTAAGGCTTAGTCCACACCAGGCGATTCTGGGAGATTAGTTGCCTGGCAACTAATCGCCTGTTCCCTGAAACGATTACCCCTGTCTCGCCGCGCTGGCTAAAATGAAAAGTCACCTGCAGTAATTCACACACGGCGGTGCACTTTCTGAAATCGCCTGAAGCAACTTTTCATTTTAGCCTTTTAGACTTTTCATTTTAGCCAGCGAGAGACAGGAGTAAGCGATTCAGGGAGATTAGTTGCCCAAAAGAAGAGGCGATTATTCACCAGTCGACTAATATACCATAATCGCCTGGTGTGGACTAAGACTGAGGGGTCTAGCAGCCACTTTGATCCAGGAGAGCAACCTGGCCATTTTGATCAGCTACAATATGAGGAGAAGAAAGGTTCCTTATGAACTGTAAGTTGCTTTTAACTAACAGGTTAAAGGGGTGCTTCAACTTTAAGTTAACTTTTAGTATGATACAGAATGGCCTAAGCAACTTTCAATTGGTCTTCACTATTTAATCTGTATAGGTTTTTTTAATTTGTCTTTTTATTCTGACTGCTTCCATGTTGGTGTGACATTTAGGGACACTTTTTTTTATATAATAGACTATGTGGTGAGGAAGCAGGGAGGGGGCAAATGAAGGGTAGTGAATGGGGACTTTCTCTTAAAAGTGGTTCAGTTCTCCTTTTAGGGACAATGGTATTTGTACTTGGTCCAAGTACAAAGCCAAAACAATGTAATTCCCAATATATATTTAATCTGACCATATTCAGATATTGATTGGGCAAAGCTTGTTCAGATATTGATTGGGCTTGATAAAAAAATGCAAGATTGCTTTGGGCCCTTCCCATGTTCTCTAATAAGTTCCAATAACAAAGTGATCAAATAACCCAGACTCAAAGTTGGGCAAGAGATGCAGTGACACGCTTTACATTACATACTGGGATTATTGGGATAAGTAACTGCTAATTTTTGCTGGTGGGTAATACATTTCTACTTGTCTGTCAATAAGCATTCAAACACATTCTTTCTTTTATTTTTTAATACAAATACATTTATACAGTGCCAATAAGAAAAAAAGTTTTTTTTCCAACAGAAGTGACAAAAAGATATTTGTGTGCATATGTTGACTTCTTAACAACTTGTTTTACAGCTGTAATGAATTACAGTACTCCCAGTATGCAGCAAAATGTGACAATGTCCAAATCCAGGCCCTACAGAGTGATGGCTACTGCCTCAAATTAACTGACATGAAGGGATTTTTCCAGCCATGTTATGGCCTTCTGGATCCTGTTCCTTTCTATGAATCATGTTTCCTGGATGGGTGTTATAACAATAAGAAGTACCAACTGTGTGGATCATTGGCTGCGTACGGAGAGGCTTGCAGGTCCTTTGGTATTCTCAGCACTGAATGGATTGAAAAAGAAAATTGCTGTAAGGTTGAGCTCTGTGTTTTCTCTTTGTTACGTGGTCTTCAATGTTTTTTATGAATCAACTTTAGCAAAGGAAGCTACAAAGTATATAAAGTTCACAAATCCTCTATATTTACAAGGTGTCAGGTTATAAACATAGACTATATTTTCAGAAAGACTGTAACCCAAACCTAAGTCTACTCGTGACTATGAAGACTTTCATTCATCCAGGTCATGGTATATTTAGTATTAATTAGTAATTTTAAAACATTGAGGATGTTTCACTACTCATCCGAGCAGCTTCTTGTATTTAGAACTACTTATACTAGATACTAACGCTACTCAATAAAGCCTCTGCAAGCCTTTCAATCTTGGGTGTATTGGAGTGCAGTTTTGCTCTTCTGCCCTTAAAACTGCCTCACCAAACTAACAGCTAGCTCTTCTTTCCCAAGAAGCAGGCCAGATTATATAAATGTATGGCAA
This sequence comes from Xenopus borealis, assembly GCA_024363595.1. NCBI lineage: Eukaryota > Metazoa > Chordata > Amphibia > Anura > Pipidae > Xenopus > Xenopus borealis. Next base: position 79,273,892 of record CM044443.1, on the reverse strand, counting down.
TATTGTTTTTAGGGACTATCGAGGCATTTAGTTCTGAGCATAGCCATTGTTGCAGAAGAGCACCACTCTTCTTATTTAAAAAAAAAAAAGGTTCTAATCCGTAGTCCATGTTCACAGAAGCAACACAATCTATTGGTTTATATCAGTGTATTGTTTTCTTTCTAATCTTTAGCAGGAGTGATTGAAGATCCCTGTGTTGGTGCCGACTGTCCCAATAGGAGCTGTGAGGTGGACAATGGTGGAGAGTTGTGTGGATGCATGGACCCTCCGGCTTATGGAAATGGTAGGGACAATCAATGCAATTGTGGATATCTATTGGATCACTTATTTATATAGCATTTAATGAGCTTACAAATGCAGTAGTATTTTATGTAACATATATGCCTAACTTTTATAGGATAATAGCATATTGGACTGAATCATTGGTAGTGGGAATCATAGAATGATCACAATGAATGAATGACCTACTTTTAGAAAAACACGCATTAGACCCTGACATTACTAGTGGTAAAACTATTATAACATACAATTGTCTATTATGTCCTGGTAGACACTCATGACGTCATTGATGCGGAAGTGACCTGTAAGGCTGCCCAGATGGAAGTGTCAATATCAAAGTGTAAGCTATTTCAGCTTGGGTTCGAGAGAGAAGGAGTTCGAATTAATGACAGACACTGCCCTGGGATTGAAGGGGAAGATTTTATATCTTTTCAGATAAATAATACAAAAGGGAACTGTGGAAACATTGTACAGGTATACACAATATAATTTTCTGTTCTATTAGAATTAGCAAAACTCATTTGTAGTTACAAAACACTAATAACATCATTTAGGTTCTGATATCAGATACAGTGCCTTGCAAAAGTATTCACCCCCCTTGGCATTTTTCATGTTTTGTTGCCTCACAACCTGGAATTAAAATGGATTGTTTGAGAGTTTGCACAATTTCATTTGCAGAACATGCCTACAACTTTGAAGATGTTTTTTATTTTATTATTGTGACGCAAACAACAAATAGGACAAAATAACAGAAATCTTCAGCTGTTCACCCCCACCTAAAGTCATTACTTTGTAGAGCCACATTTTGTGTGGCTTTGGATAAGTCTCTATGAGCTTGCTACATCTTGCCACTGGGATTTTTGCCCATTCCTCAAGGCAAAACTGCTCTAGCTCCTTCATGTTGGATGGTTTTTGCTTGTGAACAGCAATCTTTAAGTGCGACCACAGATTTTCAATTGGATTGAGGTCTGGACTTTGACTAGGAACATTCCAATGCATTTAAATGTTTCATCTTAAACCACTGAAGTGTTGCTTTAGGAGTATGCTTCTGTTAATTGTCCTGCAGGAAGGTGAACCTCTGTCCCAGTCTCAAATCACAGGCAGACTGACACAGGTTTTGCTCAAAAATATCCCTGTATTTAGCACCATCCATCTTTCTCTCCAGTTTCCCAGTGTCTGCTACTGAAAACATCCCGACAGCATGATGCTGCCACCACCATGTTTTACTGTGGCAACAGTGTTCTTGGTGTGATAGGATGTGTTGGGTTTGCGCCAAACATAGCACCTTCCTCCATACATTTGGGGAGTCACCCACATGCGTTTGGCAAACTCAAAACGTGCCTTCTTATTTTTAACTTTAAGTAATGGCTTTTTTCTGGCCACTCTCCCATAAAACCCAGCTCTATGGAGTGTACGGTTTATTGTGGTCCTATGGACAGATACTCCAGTTGCTATGGAACTCTGCAACTCCTTCAGGGTTACCTTTGTGCTGCCTCTCTGATTAATGCCCTACTTGCCCAGTGGTCTGTGAGTTTTGGTGGGCAGTCCTCTCTTGGCAGGTTTGTTGTGGTGCTCCAGGGCATCATCAAAGATTTGGATATTTTTTATAACCCAACCCTGACTTGTACTTCTCAACAACTTTGTCCCTGACAAAGAGCTCCTTGGTCTTCATGGTGTGATGCCTCTTGCTTAGTGGAGTTGCAGCCTCTGGGGCCTTTCAGAAAAGGTGTGTTTCTACTGACAGATCATATGACCCTTAGATTGCACACAGGTGGACTTCATTTCACTAATTATGGGACTTTTGAAGGTAATTGGTTGCACTAGGATTTTGTAGGGGCTTCATGGAGGTGAATACATATGCACATGCTGATTTTCAGTTTTTTATTCTTTTTTATACAAATTTTTATCATTTAACTTCACCGACTTAGACTATTTTGTGCAAATCCATCACATAAAATAAGATAAAGAAACATTTAAATTACAGTTTTGAATGTAACATAATAGGTAAAACGTCAAGGGGTGTGATTATTTTTGCAAAGCATTGTATGTTATGCTTAAAAGCCTTATTGTTTTGAAATAGGAGAGTGTCATTCTAGTGACAGTTGGGCCCATAGCATCTTTCACTAGCTTTGGTAACATTCAAGAACTACCCATTTTACATACTGTATACAGGGGATTATTTGTCAAAATCTGAAAATTTCTGATAATTTTTGAATGTTTTTGCATTCAGACTTTAATAAATAACCCCCTGTAGGTCAGCCCAGATGTATTTAAAACTGCAGATATTCTGGGCATAGCATCATTGGCTGCTTGTTACTGTAACTGTATAGTTGTAGAATTCCAATTTTACTATACGCAGCATGGTAAGTGTCACAGGACACATTCTCCTACCTACACATCATTGTACAACAAGATTTAGTAATTCCACTCAATAATGGAGTGCTCTAACCGCATGCGACTGAATCCTTTCTCAGGTCAGGTGCTTTAAACAGTGCTAGTACAACCTGCCATTGTTCAGATATTCAGTATAAAAGCCCAACACACTGTAGCACACTGTAGGTTGAATGGTATATCAAAGTAAATTTATTTGCTAAAAACATGCTCACATGTTTTGAGCAAATAAATTCACTTTGATACACCATTCAACCTACAGTGTGCTACAGTGTGTTGGACTTATGTACAACAAGATTTAGTGTCATTACAAGATTATAAAACTTTTATAAACCCAAATACATATGTAGATATATAACACATGAAAAACTCCTGAAAATGACGTGATGAAAAGAGCTGTGACCCCTCTCAGCCTACATAGTAATTTACTCCATTTTCAACAAAAAAGATAACAGTGGTATGTCTTTCATTTCCCAGCAACATCTGAGTACTGGGGTGTTTTCTGAACAAAGATGTATTCAGTTGTATTAAATTTAATCAAATGTGAAAAACTGGCTGTGCAAAAATTTGGGCACATTTGTCATTTTGCTAACTTGAATGCATGTGACTACTCAATATTAATTACTGACATCTATAAAATTGGGTGGATTAGCTTGATAAGCCTTGAACTTCAGGTGTATAGGCAGGTGTGTCCAGTCATTGTTTAGGGGAAGGCTACAAAAATCTATCTCAGAGGTTTAAACTGTCAGTTTCAACTGTAAGGAAACTGAAGACCACATGCACAGTTTCTGTAAAACCCAGGTCTGGCAGGCCAAGAAAAATACAGGAGCAGCATATGCAGAGAATTGTGAGAATGGTTACAGACAACCCAATGATCATCTCCAAAGACATGTGTGGTGTTTATACAAATGGTCTGCGGCTCTCTGTACACCTTAAAGGGAAAGTAAGAGTTACTGATGCTATGTAATGGCTGCATGAACCTGCTAATAAAGCACTGTTATACTCTCCTCATCCTCGGCTACCAAACATAACAACATGCAAGAATTTCTTGCTGCAGAGGGTGTATCTGTACATTGTTCTACACTTCAGCGCAATTTGCACAGAACATCTGTATGGCAGGGTGATGAAAAAGAAGCCCTTTCTGCACTCATGCAACTAACAGAGTCGATTGTTGCATGCAAAAGCTCATTTAGATAAGCCACAGTCATTTTGGAATAAAGTTCTTTGGACTGATGAGACAAAAATTCAGTCATAACAAAAAGCCCTTTTCAGGGTGGAAGAAGAACACCGCATTCCAAGAAAAATACCTGCTACCTACTGTATCATTTGGTGGAGGTTCCATCATGCTGTGGGGCAGGCCCGGACTGGCAATCTGTGAGTTCTGGCAAATGCCCGATGGGCTGCTGCATGTTGCCATAGAAAGTGACTGTTCAGTGGGCTGTTTGGGCCTCTTTGTAGCAGAGATGGCAGGGCCTATTCTGAATCCCAGTCCAGTCCTGCTGTGGGGCTGTGTGGCTAGTTCAGGGACTGGGGCCGTTGTTAAAGTCGAGTCAATATTCCACAAGACAATGACCCTAAACACCCTAAATCACAAACGCATTTATGCAGAGGGAGAAGTACAATATTCTGGAATGGTCGTCACAGTCCCCTGACTTGAATATCATGGAAAATCTATGGGATAATTTGAAGCAGGCTGTCTATGCTCGGAAGCCATCGAATTTAACAGAACTTGAGAGATTTTGTACGGATGAATGGTCAAAAATACCGCCATCCAGAATCCAGACACTCATCAAAGGCTATAGGAGGCATCTAGAGGCTGTTAAATTTGCAAAAGTAGGCTCAACTAAGTATTGATGTAATATCTCTGTTGGGGTGCGCGAATTTATGAACATAATTTTTTTATGATGCATATTGCATATTTTCTGTTAATCCAATAAAATTTGTCACTGCTGAAATACTACTGTTTCCATAAGGCATGTTATAAATTAAAAGGAAGTTGCTACTTTGAAACATCAGCCAATGATAAACAAAACTCCAAAGAATTAAGAGGGGTTCCCTCTTGACTGTAATTGCATGCGGTGTTGACAGCACTCCAACTGATGGAGTGCAGCAGTAAAGCGAGACTGAAACTTATTAGAGCACAAGGCTGAGAGAACTTGGAAAATAGTAAATTAGCTTGAAATTTCAGAATTAAATATAATTAAAACCAATTTTTTTTTTTTTTTGAAAATTGGGCTTTAGTTCTCATGTAAGCATTCTAAGTACAACATTAACAAATAATAAGATCATGATTGTGTTTCTTTGAGATGCAATAAAACTGTTGAATCTTTTTAATACTAAAACTAATTTTCCCAAAAGAATTGCTTGTGATGCATTCAACTCATATACATGTATATTCTATTGCATAGCAATGGGGATAATAAAATTAAATTCTCTTTCATCTTGCAGTCTAATGGTACTCACATCATGTACAAGAACACAGTCTGGATAGAGAGTGCCAACAACACAGGGAACATAATTACAAGGGATCGAACCATCAATGTGGAGTTCTCCTGTGCATATGAACTTGATATTAAGATTTCTTTAGATTCTGTTATAAGGCCAATGCTCAGGTAAACACACTTTGCTTTCAATAAATTTTATATTTAAAGGTGGCTATTTATATTTTTATCTTACCACTATTTACATCTTTTAAAACGAAGTATAAGGTTTATTTAAAAATTATTATACATATCTATTAAACAAGAATAAAATTGTCTTCTGTAGGAACATTGTGACATAGGGAAATACTACTATCAACAATATTCAGCAGCTATAACCCCTTCTGCTTTTCTAGGCATTGTTTTTACATATTTAACATGCTCCTTTTTGTTCATTAAATATACTAGGCTTATAAATGGACACACAAAGTTGCAGATTTATCAAAGATTGAAATGGTCAATCTCGATGAAAAACACAATTGTGCAGAGCTTTTTTGTTGGTTAGAAATGTGTTCAGTATTTTTGTGCAATTTTCAAGTATTGTCATGGAATTTTCTTGAAAAATAAATTGGCAATATCCACTCAACCTAATTGTACATCAAAGTGTGTTCTAATTAAACTATTCCTTCACCCAACATAGTCAAGAAATCTCACATCTGTTAACAATCGAAATAGAAAATCCATGTAAAATTCAGAAAATGTTCATAAGCATTTTTGGACAAGCTGATAATGCTTGGCAATAGTTTTAGAGAGCATAATTTGGAAAAAAAAATCTGATAACTTTTGAATTTTGGTTATTCCTCCCTCAAATTCCCTGACTGACTGATAAGCCCTATGTCTGGTCAACAGTGCTCCATTTGGTTATCCAACTGGAGGACTCTAGGTCCGATGTGGGCCTCCAAGTGATTTAAATTACTCTAAGCTGTTCAAGCTTTTAAAACTTTTTTTTTATGTTACATTTATTTTAAAATATGCTGGTCATCTACTGCAGTTCGGCGCAGGATCACATCATTTTTTATAGGATCACATCATTTTTTATAGTTACTAGGCTTTCTTAAAAACATAGACACAACTGGGCTGTAAATGCTACCAATGCACAATCAAGAAGAGATTGATTGATGGCCACATTAGTAACACTTTAAGTAGAGCAGTGATTTTGCACCAAAATTTTACATTTTTACATCATCTCTTTAAAGTGGACCCATCACCCAGACACAAAAATCTGTATAGTAAAAGTCCTTTCCAAATTAAACATGAAATCAAATAATAAAGCATTCATAGCTGTTTTAAGCTCATTTAAAAATCTCAGCTGTCAATCAAATATTGTCTGCCCCTCCTCTATGCCTTATGCATAGAGGCGGGCAGATAATTACTTTCACTTTCCATTCAGCACTTCCTAGATGTCACTGCTCCTCACACATTCCCCCAGTTCTCTTAACCATTTAATTGTGTAGCCAGGACATGGGGATAGACATTGGGTCCCCCATTCTGGTGCACAAACAAGATTCTGAGATGATGCAAGGCTTGCCTTAATAACAGTGTCCACAAAATGGCTCCTGCCTGCTTGCTATAATTATGAATTCCCAGACTGAAGAAAACAAGTTTAAAATAATTTATATAGTGTAATTAATGTTCGTTTTGCTTAACTAATGTGATAAAATATGATTTTGAATATTTTTTTGGGATGACGGGTCCACTTTAATGCACAATATAATTTAGATGAATTGTATATTCAGTCATGTGTGTTTCATGTTACAAAACATTGAGAGAAAAATTTAGTAATCATTTAAACTACAGATAAAAACCATTTCTCTTAACCTGGACCAAGATAATATGAGCATAAACTACACAATATATTAATACTTTTTATTTAGCCCTCTGGTTCTTAAAGGGTAACCCATGGGCAATTAAAATGTTAAAAGAATGTTTAAAAGGACATGACTGGGAGAGATAGGCTTCTATTTATTTTCCATACACTATAACAAGTGCGAGTCATTTCATTTTCTGTTTTTCTCTTAACAACTTTTCTCTAGCTGTAACCTTCTTTGACCTTTAGAAGCGATTGGCAGAATTATTTGTGATTTCTCATAATAATTGGAAGTGGTGGGAGTCTGAGATTTTAGAGCAGCAAAAAAGGAGTGCAGTACTAAAGAATCTTTTTTTTTTTT
>CM044443.1:79247114-79266564 GCA_024363595.1 Xenopus borealis | reverse complement strand
TTTTTTTTTTTTTTTAAACTTGTCTTCCACATTGTCTAAAATGTGAGAATAAATTCTCCTTAACAGTTTTTTTATGTTCCTAAAATCTACAAACTGTTAAATCTGCTCTTGGTATGACACTGGGGCCAGAATACACATTCAGCAGCTCAAAAAGCTACAAATGCACAAAGGGAATGTCAGTATTTTTATCAATGCACAGCTTCTATCAGGTGATAACCAAATATAAATAAAATAACTAGGTTTTACTTACCCAAGAGTACCAAACTTATAAAATACAGGGAAAATACAGGGTGTCATCTCTAACATCAATGTATATACATATACATTATAGCGTTCCAAACTGGAGTTAAAGTGTTAAATGACTTAACTAAACATATATTCTGGGACTCATTATAAAATATATTTGACGAGAAAAGCTTATTTCAATTCCAGTGTTTCCCACAGGCTTTTATTGTGTTTTAAGGTGAAATTTTATCTGGCACATAATTTCATATCATTACAACAAAATTTTGAACATTAATACATCCTGCTATATCATTTCTAAAACTAAAAACTTAATTCTTGCTGTTTTTGGCTGTAGCACATCAGATAACTACATGGTTAAGAAGAGTTGAAAAAAAGTCCATCAAGTTTAAAGGGATACTGTCATGGGAAAATGTTTTTTTTAAATGCATCAGTTAATAGTGCTGCTCCAGTAGACTTCTGCGCTGAAATCCATTTCTCAAAAGAACAGATTTTTTTATATTCAGTTTTGAAATCTGACATGGGGCTAGACATTTTGTCAATTTCCCAGCTGCCCCGGTCATGTGACTTGTGCCAGCACTTGAGGTGGGAACTGCTTTCTGGCAGGCTGTGGTTTTTCCTTCTCAATGTAACTGAATGGAATGCAGTGGGACATAGGTTTTTACTATTGAGTGCTGTTCTTAGATCTACCAGGCAGCTGTTATCTTGTGTTAGAGAGCTGTTATCTGGTTACCTTCCCATTGTTCTGTTGTTAGGCTGCTGGGCGGGAAAAGGGAGGGGATGATATCACTCCAACTTGCAGCACAGCAGTAAAGAGTGTTTGCAGTTTATCAGAGTCATATGACTTGGGGCAGCTGGGAAATTGACAAAATGTCTAGCCCCATGTCAGGTTTCAAAATGAAATATATATACATTTGTTTGCTCTTTTGAGACATGGATTTCAATGCAGAATTCTGCTGGAGCAGCACTATTAACTAATGCATTTTGAAAAAAAAAAAAAAAATTCCCTTTAACCCCCTCCAAACTAAACCCACATATATAACTATATATACCCACCAAACAAAGGTGTACACCAAACAATGCAAAACAATACAAGTGCAATACAAGTGAAAAAAAGAAGAAAAAAAAGTTCTGTATATATATATATATATATATATAAGATCTATACTAACTAAATGTATATTTTAAGATCACAATAGCCACTTGAATGCCTTAACAGCGGGATTTTTCTTACCAACATCAACACTTCTATCAAACCATAAAGGTTTTGCTTTGTGATGACTTTCCTTGCTTACCAGGGTAACATAAAAACTTGTATATTTATTAAGCAGCATTTTGAACAAATTAAATTTCCCTTCTGTTTAACCCTGTAAAAGTCTTTCCCAGTTAATATTTTGCATTCTTTATCCTGCCAATGTCTGCAAGTCTAAAATATTTGTGCATTATTTACTCCTGTATAAAGTTGTCTCAAAGGAGACCATATTATGATCACTATTCCCTAAATGCTAACCCATGCAGTAATTTTCAGATATGAGACATTCTCTTACAATATCACCCAATAAACAGAGCCTCCTTACTGTATATGAGGTGGCACATAGCATAAACCAATGCATATATTATTTGTAACCTTTATTCAGCAAAATCAATACCCAGAGGAATTCCACACCCACCCCAGTGCCATCCATTGTTATTTCTGTAGATCATGGTTTCATCATGGCTTTACATAAAGACAAACTCTTCCGCCATTTTTAATAATTCTGTCCCTCCTAAAAAGTATATAACCATTTCAATTCACAGACCAGTCACATGTTTAATCTCAACAGGTCTTAGTGATACCAATTATATGATAATTGTTCATGTTTTCCATTTTAACTGAGAATATCTGTGCCAGTAGGTTACTAGTAGTAACTTACTACTCAGGGTCGGACTGGACTCTTTTGGTCCCTGCCAGCCCAGACCCGCTCCTGTGCTCCCCCTCCTCTTTCCTGACGCTATGCAGTGCTGGAAAAAATGTGCGCTCATAAATGCGCACCCATGTGCTCAGGGGAGAAGAATCACTGCACAGAGGAGTTTGTGGCTGTGGCCTTGGGCCCCCCAGCCTGACACTGTTACTACTTCCCTCTGATATTTACAATATACAACTGAGAATTAGATCTAAGGTTACTGTAAGTTTTCTTTGTAATATTGGGCTCTTCTTAGTTGGTATACTATATGCCACCATCATTTTGAACTAACATTCATTTTGTTACTACCAATATGTACAAAGACAAATTTAGTAATGGAAGATCTCTTGTAATTGGTACATATTTTAAAGGCTTTAAAAGCCTAATAAGTTGACCTTAGCCTAGTGGTTTTCAGACTTATTTGGTTGACCCAATCTGGGGATCAACTTTCATCCATGACCAACTTTAGCTCAATAGCTGATCACAAATAAATGGATGCAGTATCAGCCAGTTTCAATACAGCAAATGATTGATTAACAAAAATCTAACTCTAATTGACTCCAAAGTTGCTCTTCCAGAAGTATCTAGGACAGCATGCTACCCTTATCTCACTCTAACTGGGCCCTGCAGCCTGAGTTCTTTTGAGGGTCCTACAGTTTGTACATCACTACTTTACCAAAGGTGACTCCCATAGTCGTTATCAGGTCCACACTACACAGCTGCATTTGAATCCTAAATGGAGTGTTAATAAATACATTTTGCACTTTTTTAATCCACTTGTCTGTAAAAGACTGTAGACAGCTACAACTTGCATTCACACTGCTCATCATGTAGGCAACCTTTTATATACATCTGAGATACATGTGATTTGCACCCCATGGGTCACCTACCTTAATAAAGAAGCTGTTATGGGTATTTCTTAAAAATATGAATTTTTATTTGCAGTGTCATTAACCTCACAGTCCCAACTCAAGAAGGTAGCTTCACCACCAAAATGGCACTGTACAAAAATGCATCATATAAGCACCCATATCGTCAAGGAGAGGTGGTGCTTACCACTAGAGATGTGCTATTTGTTGGAGTATTTGTCGTTGGAGCAGATTCCACACATCTCATTTTGGTATTGAACAAATGTTATGCAACCCCATCACGAGATAGCAATGACAAGCTGCGATACTTCATCATTGAAGGAGGGTTAGTACACTAGCACACATTGTTCCCTTTTACTTATCTGTCATAATTCAAGGAATAGATTTGGCTATGTTACATTGCCTTAGATAGTATGGGACTATACTGAACACCTAGGGGCAAATTCATTAAAGCGCAAAGCGTCTAACGCTAGCGCTTATTCGCCAGCGTGACGTCATTTCGCAAACTTCGCCAATTTACTAACAGTGTCCCTGGCGAAAATTCGCTAGTGAAGTAGATAGACTAGCGCAACTTTGCACTCTTACGCCAGGTGAAGTTGCGCACTGACGAAGGGATGTAACTACGCTAATTCACTAAGCTAGACTTTACTTCGCCAGGTCAGACCTGGTGAAGTTCAATACAATAGATAGAGTTTGAAAAAAAAACTTGACATTTTTTCTAAGTCCCAAAAAAACACTGGCGTCTTTTACTTTTTTTAGAGTGATTTAGTCTGAAAAATAATGTAATTTTTTTGAGGGTTAACCTCCTTCCCCCCTACATTACCTAACATATGGCAACTCAACTATACAGTGGGTACATGTTTAGGGCAATAGGACAACTTTATTTTATTTATTAAAGGTTTCCTGGGCTTGTGTAGCGTAATGTAGTGGCTGTAATATATACTTCTATTATACGTTTAAGTTTGCGCTGTATGCAAATTAGGCATCGCTAGCGTAAATGTGCTTTGCCTGGTGAAGTAACGGTACCGTTCGCCTCCCTGAGCACAACTTCGCATTTTAGTGAATTAGCGGCAGCTGGTGAAAATTCACCTGGCAAAGTGTGGTGAATTGTGGCAAAGCCATCGCTAGCACATTTTCACCGCTTAGTGAATTTGCCCCTTAGCCTCTGAGTGTAGTCACTTCAGGGACCCCAGACCATTTTGAATTGGGTATTCTGATAAGGTGTGAAGTTGTGTTTTATGGTTATTACTTGATCATTTTTTTGAAAGCATCAAATAGTTGAATCATCAATTTATTAAAGAGAATTTTAACAATAACTGCAAATTAAATTTATCAAGCAAAACATGTTTACAGATATACAACTGCGTTTTGTTTGACTTCCTCAGTAAAATAGAAATGTTATACTTGTTTTTAAGGTGCCCAAACATCAAAGACAACACCATTGGAATTGAAGAAAATGGGATGTCTCTCACCTGCCGCTTCCATGTCACTGTGTTTAAGTTTATTGGCGACTATGATGAGGTTCATCTCCATTGTGCTGTATCTTTGTGTGATGCCGAAAAATATTCCTGCAAAGTTGTGAGTATTAAAGCCCCTGTTTTGTATTTCTTATCCTCTAATGATCATTTCAGGCACAACCACCTGAAACATATAAATGTATAGACATGTAACCAGTAATGTTACCAGAGATATGTTATGTTATGCTAAAAATGCTAAATTTGCCTGCAGCAACAATGCTGAATATTGTTTAAATTACCTGTAGTATATATGTATGTCTTGTGAATTCTAGGGATACACCAGATCCATGATTCTCTTTGGCCAAATCCCAGCTCTTTCACAGGATTGTACTTGGCTGAAATGAATCCAAACAGTGTGAATTTAAAGCTCTAGACAATGAAAAGGGACACTTTTTGTTAAAAGATTATGCATAATAATTGTAATAGAAAAAAAAAAGGTTCAGTTTTTACCTGTTCATTTTTAGAGATAACGAAAAAATATTAGGAACTGAAAAAGGGAACGGTAACTTCAATGTAATATTTTTTAATTGAATTACCTACCTTAAATATGAAATGTGCTTTTGTTTTGTTTTTTTTTTCTTGTGTCGACAATGATTTCACTTTTGCAGAATTGTCCACAGAATTCCAGGAGTGCTTCAGACCTTACGCAAGATTCAAAGGAGCAAATCATTTCAGTTGGCCCGATTCGAAGGAAACGTTAGTACTTCTAACATGTTACTACTGAATAAGAATTACAGATTTGCAGCTAAGCTTGTTAATTTCAATTTCAAAAAAACAAGTTGGTATTTGCTATAATTATATAATTGTATAATTGTAGTCATTGATTACAACTTTGAATAATGACATTTCTTGTTTATAATGAATCATGTTCATTTGAAAAAAATGCATTAGATGGACATTAGATACTACTGTTGATTTGTATAAAAGGTTAGAAGATTTAATCCCGGCTATAGATGCAGGTATTTTCAACATATGAATACAAATGATTCCATGGCAACCATGGAATGTTTATCTTTGAGATATACATATATATATTTGATATACACAGTATATATCTAAAGTAATGAAAAAGGACACATGTCTATGAAGTTCAACCTTTTAGGTCTATACATAACCTGCCTAATTGCTAACTGATACACAGAAAGGCAAAAAACTCAATGTAAAGCCTCTCTCATTTGCCTCAGAGGGGAAAAAATTCCATCCTGACTCCAAGATGGCAATTGGACCAGTATCTGTATCAACTTGTACAACAAACCCAATTTGGCCATTGTTTCATTATAACTTTTACATACCTTTTACCAGCTTAGTAGCCCCTATCTGTACCCTCTCTTGATGTCCTGTTTGAGCACTAGAAACCAAAACTGCCTGACATATTCTTGGTGGGGCCTTACCAGTGCTCTGTAAAGTGGAAGAATAACCCCTTCCACCTGTAAATCTATGCCCCTTTTAATACAGCTCAAAACCTTATTTGCCCTTGCAGCTGCTGACTGCCATTGCTTGCTACAGCCAAGTTTATTATCTACAAGAACTCCAAAGTCCTTTTCATTATGGATTTGCTCAGTGCAGTCCAGCTGGGTATAATTGGCTTGCATATTTTTTACATCCCAGGTGAATGCCCTTACAGTTATCTACATTGAATATTATCTGCCACTTAGCTTCCCAGACTGCATCCTGGATGGAAATAATTGGGCTCCACAGTTTTTTGTCATCTGCAAACACTGATACATTACTTACAATACCTTCCCCAAAGTAATTAATGAAAGGGGAACCGTCACCCTAAGAAATATCTCCAAGTCCTATTTTATGATGTTAGTAAAGCAAAATAAACTTCATTTATACTATATAAATTATTTTAATCGCGTTTCTTTTAGTCTTGGAATTCACGATAACATCAAGTAGGTAGCAGTCATTTTGTGGACACTGTTATAAAGACAAGCCTGAGATCATTCCAAAATCTTGTTTATGTACCAAAATGGGGCACCTGATGCTCATGCACTTGCAACACAATTCAATGCTGAGGAGGGAGTGGGGATGTGGGGAGTGCAGTTACATTTAGTAAGTACAGAATGGAAAATTAAAGTAATTGCTTGCCACACTTCTATGCCTAACGCATAGAGGAGAGGCAGGCAATATATGATTGTCAGCTGAGAGTTTTAAACAAGTTTATAAGTATGGATATTTCAATTAAAAAAATAATGTCCCCTCAAACTAGTAAAATAAAAGTGGACCCTGAGGACCCCACTAAGAATTTACTCCAAGTAGAGAATGTACCACCCTCTGTACCTGATCCTGTAGTCAATTTCATTGTACAAACATCTTCACTGAGACCAACAGACTTTGGTTCAGAAAGCAGTCATTTATGGGGCACTGTGTCAAACACTTTAGCAAAATCCAAATAGATCACATCTACTGCTCCCCCATTATCCAGATTCTTAAAAACATCATCCTAAAAATCTAATTTGTCTGACATTACCTTTACTTAATAAAGCCATGCTGATAACTGCTCATAATGCCATTCTTCAGAACATAATGACACCATAACAAGCCTTCAAATAACTTGCCCACCATAGTTGTAAAGTTTACTTGCCTATAATTGCCAGGCTGAGTTTGTAATTTTTAAATATTATATCAGCTTTCCTCAAATCCATAGGTATCATACCAGGTGAAAGCAAGTCCATATAAAATTGAGCTCTCTAAGTACCCAGTGGTGTAATCCATCTGGCTCTGGTGCCTTGTTCACTTTAATTTTTACTAAACCTTAATTTACCATGCCCTGCATCAACTACTGACTAGATTGAGCAGAGCCAACAGTACAGCTACTGTGTGGGTCCTGGAGCTCTGACTTTTTGACTATGGACATTTGCCTTTTTATATCTGGTAAAACCATATTGGCACCATTATTTAAAGGAGCCACACTCTTAAACTGCCCCATTGTATTATTAAAATACTTTTGGGGGCTAGTCTTAGTCTCTGCCAAAATGCTCTCCACATTTGCTATCTTTGCCTTACGGATTGCCGTTTTACAACATTTTACATGGTTCTTACACATCTACACTTGCTTCTTATGGGAATAAATTGAGAACAGAAATCATGTAATATCATCTTAAATGACAACCATATATGTTCTGTGTTTTTAGCAAAAATAATAATGCTCTAATCTATGCTCTGAAGGGCAGCCCTTAATAAATTCAAATTAGCTTTTCTGAAATTCAGGGTCTTTGTTGAGCCGATGGATATTTGTTTTTTGCACTATTTGCAAATGAAAAGACACAACCTTGGTTATCACTATAGGGCTGCTATATTAGTAATAACCTTGCTATATGTTCTGAGTTATTAGAGATCACTAGATCCAGTATTGCATGGTTTCTGGTTGGTTCCTCAAAAATCTGACATAAAATTGTCATGCAGCAAATTTATAAACTTGTTTTCATTTATTGCCCTGGCAGTACTGTTGCACCAGTCAATATATGGGAATAAAATCCCCCATTATTATTACTTGCCCAAATGAACAGCCTTTTCCAGGAAACAGTAGATTATCCCTTTTATCTGTATTGGCAGCCAGTGAGCAAAAAGCCTAAATGCTTGAAAACAAGTGGTCTAGACTATAATCATAATATCAATCATTTTTATTCTTAATAATAGTGCCCCCCATTTACTAGTAGTAAAAAAAGACAGTAGATAAACCTGCATTTTCATGTATTTCTCTTTATCAGGTCTTGACTGGTGTGAAGACAATGGAGGCTGTGAACAAATTTGCACAAGTAGATTAGATGGACCACTTTGCAGCTGTGTTACTGGTACTCTACAGGAGGATGGTCGGAGTTGTAGAGGTAAGACACCTAACAGTTTTAATTTACTAAAATGTAAGCATCAATGGAGGTGAACAAAATCTGCACATATAATATACTGTTGCAATGTAAATACTGGGTCAATATTGTTTGTAACAACATTGGGTCAATATCATCTGTACTAACATGAAAAACAGAAACATAAAGGTTACTGGCAATGTGACTATAGAAATTATTTTCCTAATTAAATGTGCCTCCAATATTAGAAACACAAATAGAATGAGGAATATATACCTCTGTAAAGATCAGTTGTTCATTAAATACAGATATGTTTACTTGTTTACACTGAAGTGATAAACTTCTTCCTTGTTGCAACTTCCTGCAATTGCAGTTTGGCAGCCCTTTATATGCTGGCCTTGAGATCAAGTGTTTTCCAAACAGTGGATGTGTATTTCTGGTTTAAATACTACTATGATTTTCTTGTGAACCAGTGAATGCCTAATAACAAAAAGATGATATGCTATATAAGCCATATTTGATTTTGGTACCCACAGTGGAACCTCTACAAAGCATTGTTACATTTTGGAATCCAATTAAAAGATCAGGGAAATCACTGACCCTTTCTTTATTAATGGAATTGTATAGTGTAAAAATAAAAACTAATCTATAATGTAATCTATAAAGGTTGGAGTGACCATATGTCTAGCACAATTTCCTGAACACTACTTCCTGCTTTTCAGCTCTCCTATTGGTTACCAGTCAGTAACCAATCAATGACTTTAGGGCCTTTATACATTACATTTTTTGTCTAACTATATTGAATACATTTTTACTATCTATTTACCTTTCTGAATTGTTCCTTTAACCAAACTTTTCAAGTGTTACAAACTATTTATCTTGTTGTCTGGGCCTAACTGTGTTTCTAACAGTAAAAAAAAAGTTAACTTGAGAGCACTCACTAACTAGCTTATCTTTAATATCTCTAAACCTATAAGAACAGAATAATCCAAATCTGTGAAGGTATTTATTAAACATCCACTTCAACTGCAGCAAGTGGTTGAGAAAAGGTCACTTTTCTGTTTTTGCATGTGAAAAACGTTAAACCTCTATTTTGCAGAACTGAGGAGCAAAAAAGTCTCAACATTACTCTCTAAACATTTTAAACAGATTAATATGCTGGTTCCTGGAGGTTTTAATAAACAAATTTAATAACAGAAAATGTTTAAATGTTGTAGCCTTTTTACTGCTCACAGGAGAATTTAGTACTATTATTTAATTTACAAGAGTCAGAACAAGATGTATAAGTTTGGATAAAGTAATACAATGCAACAACATAATGCAAATTTAAGTTTAAAACTCCCATAAATTGAAATGTATTAATAAAATCGAATTTTCTCAGCTTGGACGAATTGAATCGATCCAAAAACTCAAATCGAGTTCGAATTAGAAAAACTCAAATTAAATTTAAAAAACCCACAAACTATGAAACTGAATGTCAAGAAGGCCGCAAACATCAACAAATTGATCCTTGGACCTCTCCCATTGACTTATACAGCAATTTGGCAAGTTTAAGGTGGCCAATAGTCTAATTTGAGTTCTTAAATATAGAAATATAGAGTATGATAAATCTCGAAATTCAAATTCAAATTAAAACTCAGATTGAGTTTGGATAATTCACAATTCAAATTTGAGAGTTTTGACAAAAAAAACAAAAAAAAAACGAGAATTCGAATTTACACTTAATCTGTCCCCTAATGTATATATATTATTGTACATTTGGCTTAGTTAAATGGTTGTGCGTAAACACCTGTTCATGTATTGTTTACACCTGTTCATGTATTGTTCTCTAAAAACACATAACAAAGCATTGCAAATACTTCTGTGTGGGTGCTTTTGTTTGTAACAAAATAGGCATTACAAATGTGACTTTTCATCTGCTATCTATTACAGAAAATCCAATAAAATAATGCTCGTTTGTTTTTATTCACAGTGTCTAGTTCTTCAGCAGAACGTCATGGCTGGCTGGTTCCTTTGATCATAAATCAGATATCCGTGTGGGTTTTTATTTATAAAACCAAACAATAAATCAAAAGAAATTAAAGATTTTTCTGATGAAATATTCCAAGTCATTTTACAGGAAGATTTAGCACAGGGACCAATACTTTGCAGGTTGAACAAGAGACGAGACATTCTACAAATTGATGCTCGGATATTTAATTAAATACAATTTGTGTGATTTCTCAAGTAATAAATGGAAAATCTGTGTATCCCATTTAGACATGATATGGAGAATTGGGTCAAACCAGGGAATACATGAAACAGATGTATTGCTGATGTTTTTAAAGGTTGTGATGCATTTTAGTGGCCAGCAAAAGGGTTGAGTGCATTTTTACTTTAAGATGCAAACTTATAAGACCAATAGACAGATCATTATTGCAGACATTGCATATAAGTGTAAAGAATATTGTGAAATGCTCCTTTATGGCTTTGCAGTTTTACATTTGAAGGCATTGCTCCCTTGATCAGAGATGGAAAACAAAGCTCTGTTACAGCCATCCTGGTTTCTAGGTACCTTTTTGTGTGTCTCAAAGCCTAAGATGTTGTGGACCCTGAGGAGCAATTTTGAGAATCTAGAGGGGTAATCAAATTATTGTCCTCAGGTATTATTGAACGGAACCCCTATTATCCTCTCCATCTAATGATCTGATGGCAAGTGGAACTGTAACAGATAAACATCTTGTAACCCCCAAGCTGCCTTCATTTAGAACAAGATTTTATATAATGTAGCTGCTGTAAATATTTCTGACTGCAATTATGGGAATTAGAAAAAGATGAACACTTCATGATGCCAACTATGTACGCAGCAATAGTAAAATCACTTTTACATGCAATCCCCATTATTTAATATTACTGATTATCTTATGGACCTTAATTGAGCCCCCCCAAAAAGGTACAAAAGAAATAAATATTAGAAAAACGTTGCAGCTTGAAAGGTGTTTTCTAAAGTGGAGACTTCTGAATAATTATTCAAAGAAATAAGTGGGGACATACTACAAATACAGTACTTAAAATAGGATCCCAAAACTTTCTTGGGCCCAAAAATATTGCTATATTTACTCACTTTTTCCACCACTGAATATTTGGATGGTTACGAATGAGTACTAGTAGGTATAAAAACAGTTGTTCCTAGAAATTTTCATACTGAAAAGAACAGCAAAATCAGGCTAATAAGATGGTAAATAATATGGCTGCACAAGGCTTCTTCCTTCCATAGATATAAATGGTAAAGTTTTTTTAAAATAACATTAGCAGAAAATTGTATGAGTATACTCAACTGAGAGTATTTGTACCCTTTTTGTATCTAATAATATAAATTATGTGGAACAAAAGGGGACTTACTGTGCTCTTTTAAATCTAATTCTATTTCTTTGCTCTTTTAAATCTAATTTTGCAGTTTTGTTTTCTACACCACCCATAAATGCTTTTGGTTTCACCTGAAATAAATATATAGATATATATTCAATGAAATAATACTAACAAAAAAGGAGATTTAAGGGTGCTGTGCCCTAATTTTAAGTAACTTTCATAAAGTTGGCATGCCTAATAAAATGGATAGACTCTGCTTCACCATTTAGGATGACTGGTGTTTTAGATCTGCAACATCTGGATCACCAATTTATTCTTGACCCTATTTCATTAAAACATACTGGTAGCATTTATACACACTGGAGAGGATAATATGTTGCTTGCTGCAGCTGCTGCATTAACTATAGACTTCAATATCATCACCCCAACTGTATTTAAATGAAGTCACTGTTGTATTGATGTGTACAGAGAATGCCTCTTAATGCAATTAAACTCCCACGTGTATGCAAATATTCAGAGGGCCTATTCTATGCACATAACAACCCATGATCTCAAATGTTGCTGTCTAGCTAATGTAAACAAACGAGCATAACATAAACCCTACTTGAGATCAGATCCATTTAAAAATGAATTCAACATGCTCTGAATGGCATGTTTTTTTTTTTTATCTCATTAAGTGAACCAGTTCTGCAAAGAAATATCAGACCATTGATTCTCTCCATAATACACTGGCTGTTGTTTTCAACAGGGTTAGTTAGTGACAGTGATTAGTGAGCAAACCCACCACTACAATTAAAAATACACCCATCCAACTGCACAGTATGGAACCCAATTTCCCTAAGCTATTCTGAGCTTCACCCTTCACTGTCATTAGGAAGAGTTGTGCCTAGTTATTGTCCTTTCTTTTGTGCCATATATTGTAAATAAGGTTTTCACATTCAGTAACCCTTAATTCTGGTCTTGGTACTACCGTTTTGAATCATCCAGACCTATTCTAGCACAGGGTGTTACATCCAAGTAACATGAGTGCATGTTTAAATATATAAAATAAGGATGAGAATATCACGCATCATTATGATTGCTGAAAGTGTTAAGTTAATAAAGGAAAGAGCAAAAGTCAATGTTTGCATTGTGTATTCATTTAAATGGAAGCTGAAATGTCTATGAGGAGGGTCAATCCACAAACCAAGTAATTTTTTATTGATGCTTTTTTGTCAACTGCTTGTGCCAGGACTTGTAGGAATATAGTTTATCTGTTGTAGCCTGTACCAACCCATCTAGTAAGGAAGTATTGAGATACAAAATACTTTAAAGGTAGCAATACCAGAACTACATATAGTGTTTTTATAAAGACACAGTTATGCCTGTGTTGTAGTCCCTGATCTGTCTAATCTGCTCAGGACATATGGCTAAATTATCATCAATAACATAATTACCTGTTGATGACTTATTTTTGCTTGGTGCATTCTATAAAGGTTTCAGATATAGGAATCATTTGGGATGGCTTTAAGTACCAACGCTGAAAATCTGGAAAAAAACATGGTGATTGTGCTCAACATTGCACTTTGCTCACTTCACTTGCAGACATACTTCTCCTAATTTCTTGTAGTGTGTTTTGTGCTCAACAACGGATACATAAAATATTCATATATTCAATAATATGAGATTAAGACTTTAAGAAAAAAACTGTAGGCTATTGTATAATCAGTTATAGTATTAAAATAATCCAGCCAACCATCATTTATTTATAATTTTAAAATAGATTGTAGCTAGTATTATATATTATTAGATATTTAAAAATGATTGTAATACACAGGTTGTTGAGCTGAAGTTCAGCACCTAAAAGCCTGCTGAAAGGCTCAGTCATTCATACATTAGCCCCTTTATTTCTTCCTTCAAAGACTTGTAAGTATAATATTTTCTTTTATGTTTTCCATGGTTTATTTGTTCCCTATTTAACCTTAAGTAATCCTTACCAACATCCTTTTGAACCACATTTTCATGTGTTTAGAGTGTAACTAAAATTAATTGCTCACTTGGTTAGCAATTCCTTATTAAACCCAGTTAATGCTGGTAGGTTTTATTCTGGGTCCCAACAAAGCCATGGAGCAGTAACAATCATTTGCATGTGTGCCAAAATATGCAGGCAAAAATGGGAAACTTTTAAGTAGCCATGTGCTGTATTATATGATACAGTCTAAAGCTGCAGGGGACACTTTTATTTAAGGGTAGGTGCACTTTACCACAGTGCTGTCTAGGGAGAAGTGATGTTGGTTAAAAAATTATATGCAAACAAGACACATGTCCATGAGGATCAAACTTGAAACCTACCTAACTACTAATTGATCCAGAGGAAGGCGAAGCCCCCCACATCTAAGTTAATTGCAGACTTGGCATTTTTTGAGACGGTATCCAACCCTGCATTAAATGTCTAATGGAAGACTATTCCAGAAGGTTGGTGTCCTTATATTAAGAACCCTTTCTGCATCTTAAGAGAAGACCTCCTTTAATCTGATATATTTGGATGCCCTTGTGTTCATTAGGCAAACTTTCCTCATAACTAAGATCTTCCAAACCCTTGTAGCTATTTTGGACTTTGGTTTGGAGACCAAAACTGCACTGCATATTGTAGATGGGGCCTTATCTTTGCTTTGTACAGAGTGAGTATGACCCACTTCTTCTGTAAATCTTTTAATACAGGACAATACATTGCTTGCCCTTCCTGCTATTGACTGACATTGCTTGCTACGGCTAAGTTTATTATACACTAGAACTCACAGTTCTATCTCCATTAAGGACATGTCTAACCTAATTCCATTAAAGGAGAAGGAAAGCTACCAAAACACTTTATTGCCAATAGATTAGCCACAATAGTGCAAGCTATAACACTATATTTACTCTGCAGAATGCTTTTCCATCCCCGAGTAAACAGCTCTAAAAGCTCTCTCTGTTTGTTTAGGATAGCCGCTGCCATATTAGCTTGGTGTGACATCAATTCAGGCATGAGTTTCTCCATACTCACTCATAGCTCTGGGCTCCAATTACAGCAGGGAGGAGAGGAGGGAGAGGGGAAGGAAGGGGAAGTGAGATAGAGAGGAGCAAACTGAGCATGCTCAAGCCCTAGCCCTGGAGGTTTAGGCTGAAAACAGGAAGTATGATACAGAAGCCCATGTGTATACATTAGAAGGACAGAAATGCAGTTTTTTTTTGACAGAGGATTCAGAGCAGTATTACTTTGAGTTTTTACTGGTGTATTTATACATACCTTTCGGATAAAGCTTACTTAATTTTATCCTTTCCTTCTCCTTTAAGACAGTGATCCCCATCCAGTGGCTTGCAGGCAACATGTTGCTTGCCAACTCCTTTCTATATTTTTCAAATCTTGACTTAGAGGCAAGTTTTTAACTGAGTTTCCTGACCTGATCCATGAGTGGATTCCAGAGTGCCCTACACCTTTACTGCTATTACTGGCAGAGTCTCCTGTAGGCTGTCAGTCCACATAAGGGGCTACTAAATGGCCAATCACTGCCCTTGTGTGGCATCCCCAGGGACTTTTTTCATGCTTGTGTTCCCCAATTTTTATTTGAATGTACTCATGGATATAAAAAAGTTTGGAGACCCCTGCATTAAGGGTGTAAGTGTAGAAAGTGCAATAGAATTGCTTTATTTATACGCCAATATCTGTACATGTAGAGCCAATCTAAATGCAACATTAGTAGAATCTTTACATACGATGGCATTATAAATGTATATCTGACACCAGTTTTTGAGGGCAAAATAGCAGAATTCATGTTAAATTAATTGTCCTATAGCCTGACGATTGGAATTTGCCTACAACAGGACAATATCTATACTTTTTAATAGATTTTTTAGCTTTTTAAACCTTGCTTTGATAAAAAGACTACATGTTTGACACATCTCATTACTTGAATTTCAACAAACAATAGATATAATATGGGCCTAGACCATGCATCAACATTGGTCTAGGTGTGAAAAGACCCTTGTTGGAGGTGTAAATATAAGCACGTTATCACACATTGGTAAGTTTTCACTTGGAGGCCTTGTTCACACTTTCAGAATATAAACACATTCTTAATTTGCTCCCATAAAATGGAAAATACTCTTGATAAATTCATCTCCATTTCATCACTATGGTAACCACAGTACCCATCATCAGATGCAGCTGCATGTTTTTATGCATATAATACACACACACACACATACTGTATATATCATAAAAACAGACAAGATTATTAAAAAAACAATTTATGCATTTTATAAATATGTTAAAACAGCCAACTGATTCCCCATGAAAACAAGCAAGAAAAAGAGTAATAGCAATATAAATAATCGATTAAAAAGCATTGTTTTCAAATATTTGCAAATATTTGCATTTTACTCCACAGATAATTTGGCTACTGGTATGTACATTCAGTTGTCAGTCTTTATCATATATTGTGATTGTACTTTACAGCATCACAGAAAAGGATCAAAGTCTGTGGTCTATTATCCTGTGGGCAGTGGCGAGGCATAACTACAGAGGAAGCAGACCCTGCAGCTGCAGGGGGGCCCAGGAAGTATAGGGGCCCCATGAGGTTCTAATTCATATACAATGTCAATAAATATTGGTAAAACAGATCAATCTCTAGACATTTTGTGGGCCTGAAAAATATTTTGCTGTGGGGCCCAGTCATTTCTACTTACGCCACTGCCTGTGGGGTTGTCCAGAACAGAACTGTCCACCAGAGTAGTATTCACATCCCAATGTTGTCCTATTAAATATCCCACTGTCTTCTAGATATAATTTAAAAAAATTGTAGTTTCTTATCCCTGTACTAATAGGATACATGTATACTGTACCTATACAGTACATACTGAATGCATATGTTGAGGTTTAGAGAGTGGGGGCCAAGGGAAGAGGATTGTTTGTGCTGGGCCCCCTCAATCAATTTTTTGTACAGGGCGCCCAACGCTACCAAGTTGCCCCACTGCCCTTTATTCATGATATTACAGTCTTAAGGGTTTATCGTGTGAAAAGTCATGGATGAGATTCAATTTGAGATGCAATTCAATTCAGAAAAACTTCATGGTTTATCATGTGAAAAATCTAATGTAGTCTATGGGGAAAAACTGGAACTGGAATTTGGAGAAAGGTTTTTTTTCTGCTTGAATTGAATCTTGTCCATGACATTTCACGTGATTAACCATGACCAGAACTTTTTCTCACTGAATTGAATCTGGCCCGCTATGTCTATCTCCCCTAATACTCTTGACTTTAGGAGTCATAAATTATATACAGTAGGTATATATCAAATAAGAGAATATATAATCAAATAGAACATACTAACAATGATGTTGTTAGTATGCATGGAGCTCTCTAACCCCCATCTCATGGCAGTCTTTGATAAATACACCCCTCTGTTCTTCATAATTCAATCTTTAGATCCTTTTTAGCTGTTGGTGCTTTGGGGTAGAATTGGTCCAGTAAATATGCAAATATATAATTTACATGTTCATTATCTTTCAAAACAACATGGAATCATTTCTAGTGATATCAAGGAATGCAAGTACTATTTAGTTCTACAGCTGGATGCCATTTGATCATTGTTTTCCACGCAGATAATTTATTTGCTGTGTACGTTTGCTCAATTCATCTTGATCGGCTGTCCTCACGGCTACACAGCAGCTTTTTTATATAAACTATATTTGAGCCTCTGAAGCAGACACACAGTGTACCAATTCAGGGTAACGGTGCATTATATTTAAATCCATAGACAACCATCTTTTTGTGCTACTGGACTGCCAGTGGTGTAACTAGATCTTGCTGCCCCTCCTGCAAAAAAAATCTTCAAATAAAAAATACCAAACCCTTCCACCCACTTCCATCCTCTGCCCACTCACCGCCCTGTGCTGACTTGTTTTTTTTTCTTGTTAGCTATAGAGGAAGCAGATCCCACAACTGCATAACAATGTTATAAGAAATGAAGTTTCCTATGATTATCTATGTGGGGCCTGCAGTGCCAACTAATAATCATGTATTATGGATAATATTCAATTTGCAAAGTGGCCAGGTTTGGAAATGTAATCTGCCAATGAACAATGCCAGCCGGTAGTGATGGGCGAATCTATTCCGTTTCGCTTCACTTCCAGCGAAATTTGCGAATTGGCGAAACATTTGCAAAACAAGTCGCGTCATGGTTTTGACATTTTTTTTACGCGTCTCATTTTTTTTTCACGCCATCGACTTTTCGCGTTTTGCGAATTTGTTTGCCCATCACTACCAGCCGGTGCACTTTGCAAATGTCATCCAGTGCAGATCGTAATAATTCATGATCCTGATTAATGTGCAGGGTGATAGGCATACCAGAGAACACGTATTCCCAACCGTGTCACCATATATAATTATGGGCACTGTATTTTACCTATAAGTGCAACCAAGAAATATCATAGGGGAAAGAAGCAAATAGCTTTGGTGTTTTTATCCCTTTGTCTTCTTGCAGGAGCTCATGTATTTTATCCCCATTCATATTGTCATCTTTGGTGCTGATTTATAAACATAGTTATTTGATGGTGCCTGTGCAGTTACCCTATCAGATGTCTGCTTTTATTTTCCAATTTGTATTGACAACTACACTTGTTCCATTTAGCACAGTTACTAAATGAGCCCTACATGGAATCAACAGGTTCTTCAATGAATCCATTTTAATGTTGTTCGTCAGTTTCCTCTCTGCATATTTTATCTAACATATATATAACAAGCATAATTTAAGACAGAAGGAGCCATCTGTTGGTTGTCATGCACCTACTGCAATATTTATGTATTATGCAAATATCCACTTAGAAACTTGAGATTTTTTTGTAGTGGGCTGCCATCTAGTGGTAAAGGTATAAATGACTTACAGACAAAAATTTGTTTACATACATTTTGTTTTTAAATGAATGTATTATTAAATTGTCCACAGGTCTGGACTTGGATTCAAAATACAAATAATCAGAGGCCCAAACACCTCCCCCATCAGTCCAATCAATAGTGTGTCCATCAAGTTCTAAAAAATTGTCTATTACTTATCACCCATTAAAGCTACACATTTTTTTATTTTATTAAGGTGTGATATGCTGAATGTGACTTGCAATTAGGGTTGCCACTTTTTCTAGAAAAAAATACTGGCCTTTCTATGTTTTTATGGTTTTCCCCTATACTATACTATACTATACAATCATGCAACATTCTTACCGGCCAGGCCGGTAAAATACCGGCCAGGTGGCAACCCTACTTGCAATAACTGGTATTATTTACACAGGCATAAGAGAGAATTATACGGTTAATTCTAGCAAGTTGTGCCCATTTTTGCTGGTGGACATTTAGGTGAATGCCATAATCTGTTCTAAATATTGTGAACCTTTTTATAATGAAATTTAATTATGGCCAAACAATATCAGTAATCAAATATTTAAATTTTAATACATTTACTAACAATAACTATGATAACATATTCATATGAATGATAATATAACATATGTGTGTATATGTCATTCTTCCTTAAATGACTCACTAGTGTTTTATGGTCATGTTAACTAGTGACATGAGTTCTCACCCTGTTGCATAAGAGTTTAGTAAACTGTGAAAATGAACTTACATAACATATGTGAATGTGATAATAAGCAATTACATGTACAAGTTCCACATAAATGAATGCAATTTAGTAAATCATGCCTGGCATTTC
>CM044443.1:79219995-79246032 GCA_024363595.1 Xenopus borealis | reverse complement strand
TGCAAATTGTCTTAGAATACCACTCTCTACATCATGCTAAAAGTTAATTTAAAGGTGAGAGCTGAAAAACAGTCACTCCAGCCTTTATACATTACATTTTTGACTAGCTATCTTAGAAACATTTTTTATTTTCGCTGAAAATTTGCGAATTTTTCTGCGAAGCAAAACGCCACAGATTCGCCCATCACTAGTCATCAGTTCAGAAACCAGTGCACCTAGCATCAGAAAGTAAAGCCTTGAAGTATTGGCAAGGGATCTGAATGTCCAGCAGCCGCTGGTCTAGGTTAGAGATGGGCAGAATCACATGTAGCTGTGTTTACGTGAGAAGGAATTAGTTAAATAAGGAGATGGCTGAGCCCATGGGCAGAGTCAGAGAGGCATGTGATGTCAGGGGAAGAAGCAGTTCACTTCCTTATATTCTAAGCAGGTAAAAACATCCCAAACCCCCCCACCCCCATTTTGCATATTTTGTGAAATGTCAGGAGTTTTCTTTATTTTTTCATATTATCTTTTAATAGTGGAATATTGGTGTTTTTTCCTGAATGTGATGTTACTTAGTGGTCTCTGTATCTTTTTACAGTTTAATTGTGAGAGTCTGGATTATATAAATTTATGTTAAATGAATGATGTCATATGCTTGATCCAGGGAATGTTTCTGATCGCCATTGGGGTGGAGAAGGAGAGTGGAAGAAGGAAGTCTATCACTTTGTGGTGCTCACTGGTAAAACCCCAGCCCGGTGCAGTTTTCTGCTGATAAGAGCACCAGCCCGGGGTTTAAGGTCATTACAATCGCTTGGGGGTGCCTAACATTTGTCGACAAGTGTCGACTTTCCTTCTCCTTTAAGTTTGTCACAGCAGAGGTAGGACCTCGCCAGGCCAGTTTAGAAGTGTGAGAAAGGAGTTTCTCTCCTGTGACTACACGGTGGATTGATTGATACAGACACTACTACTGCTTGTGCTAGGGGGCAGCCTGCTTGGATTTCCCAACATTGAGACACTGCAGATGCAGGGCTGCTGTACTTGTCTCATGTCATAACAGAGTCGTACTGGGGGCTCGGGCCACACAAGCGCACACACAATATGTTCGGGCTTCGGATCTGGGCCAGCGGGCCCACAAGAGCCAGGGGCCAACTGTTTTTCCTGGTGTTCCGCCAGCCCAGTCCAACCCTGCTTCTCAGAGCCCATTGAGTATGTCAACGTCGCAAGACACTTTCTAAGATGGTGACCCCCTGTGACAAGTTTGTTCTGGATCATTGCTGCTATTGAGATGCTGAAACTTTAGGCTGGTGCAATAAGTTAATTGTGTAAAATATGGCATTTTTAGCCAAATTCATTTTTTAGTTCTCCTTTAAGGCTTATTACTGCATAAAGCTACTAAAAAATTCTACTTTAAATAGTTGCATCAGAAAAATAATGGAGCTAATTAGAGTCTGTTCTATGATGAAATGTTTGGGGTGTAAGATGAAATGCATCAGTTAAGTCCATAGCTTTATATTGTAGAAGTTTGTAATATTTTATCTGAATAGAACGCCAAAACTGGTTTGTACATCCACAGACCACAGAATGAAGTCTTGTCTGAACTGTGAGAGTTGCTTGTTAGACTGGTTATTTATTATTTAATAGTAACCTTGGTAACTACATCCTCAGTTAGGGGCTCAGTGAGTTACACACAGGAGATAGCAGTGTATGTCACTGTTTGGAGAGAATTTAAAAATGAGAACATTAAGAAAAATTATACTTTAGTATGATCTTGCAAAGACTTGAAATAAAAAAAGATTGACGTAATAAATAATTCCCTCATTTCCTAAAAGTTCTTTACTAAATGTCATCATTTTACAATGCCATTTAGCACACACACACACATATATATATGTGCTTTTTATGTGCCATACCTTGCTGCGCTGATTTAGCAATCAGGTTTGATCAGTAGCTTTAAAATCATGTGCTGTAGGAACTGAGAGTTCCAAACAGCAACCAGCCATTCTCTAGCATCTTCTGATATTTCCTGGTGTTTGCTCCCTCGGCTGAAGGTCTGGCTTTTATATTGTACCTTACACACTGGTTCCTTATTGTTATTTTTGTTATGGCAAAGTATATAAAGGACCAGATTCAATTCAGTGAGAAAACGTTATCTCATGTTTTATAATGTGAAAACTCATGGAAAGGTTCAATTTGAGGAGAAAAAAAATGTCTTCAAATTCAGTTACAGTTCTTTTGATTAAGCGTGAGATAAGTTTTTCTGAGTTGAATTGAATCTTGTCTCTCGAATCTTGAGTTTTCACTTGATAAACCTTTTTCTCACTGATTGAATCTGTCCCAATGTCTCATATTTCTCAATTGGGGCTCATTTATCAACACTGGGCAAATTTGCCCACGGACAGTTGCCAATATCAATCAGTGATTGGCTTTTTAAGGTCAGCTGCAGATACAACAATGAATGAAACTATTTGATTGGCAACAATGGGTTACTAATCATTGGCCAATTTGCCCAGTGTTCAGAAATGACCCCCAATGCATTTTTAAACAGTCTGTACAGTATAATAAATAATGTATTATTATAAATAAATATATGATACCTTTATTAAGGCAAGTCTTGCATGAAGCAGCATATAATTTTTATATGTCGGCAAAAGAAAGAAATGATGTCAATCATTCCTTTAAATAACAATAATGTGCAAGAATTCAACATTCATGCAAAGAACGTTGGTGCAACTTTAAAATGATACCAGACTCAAATAACCCCTTTAGATTCCAGACCCCTATATTCTGAATTTTAGTTATCCTTTCTAGATCTGGCAGGTTATCAAAGTAGTAATAATAATTAAGCTGAATTACTGTACTATTAACTGGAATTTTGCATGTTGTATGAGTGTGTTCACTTGATATATTCAGGAAGCATATTTGATATAAATTTGATATATATAGGGATGCATAAATATGCCTCACGTGCAATTTAGCTCATGTGGATAGTCACACATTTTCTTATAATTAACATACACTCTTTCTTTTTACACTTCTACCAATCAATTTCAAAATAAATATATTCATCAATAGGGCCATCTTTTCCGCTTGTATTGGTTGTTTTATATATAAAGCTGTAGGTTTGATTCATTGTACAGCACTGCTGAATATACAGTATTGTTGCTTTAAAAATAAGTGATAACACCAACTGGTGGGTCTAAGACTTGCAGTTTAACGTGCTACCACTTGCTGGCAGCAAATCCTTTCCATATACTACAAGGCAACAGTACAAGGACCTAAGTATATGCTACAAACGGGACTTGGTAAACAGAAGAATATCTGCAGTATTAGATTCCATGATGGGATATTATTTCTTGAGAATAGTTAGTTATATCATACAGACTCTTCGAATATTTTTGAATATTTTTGAAGACCACTTCGATCATTGAATTTTGAAAATTCAATCGAATTGAATCGAATTCCAATCAGTTTACTGGTAAAGGCATGTTCTAGAACTCTATTCAAGATGCTTATGCATCTTGAATAAAGCTTGAATCACCTTTAAGAATCAGCTCTCCAGTGATCCTTCCTTCTAAATACATGATACAGTAACTTTGGACCTGGCAAATCCTGATCGCTGTGATTGAGCAACAAACGACAAAAACAGTAGGTGTGGAATCTAAACCTTCTTTTCTGACATGTTCTAGAACTCTCTTGCTCAGACATACCCAGAAGATGGTCTCCTGTATGGAAACTCAGGGATGGAACATCAGCTATAAGAAATAAGATCTCATTCTAACTCACACACAATTGGCGTGCTCTACCTATTTCGACCTTTTTAGGTGCCCACTCCTGCCTATGGTCACTATAATCTCAAGTTTACAAGATTCCTTCAGCGCATTGGAAAAATTGTAAAGAGCTTAGATATAGTTTATTGGCTCATCAGAAAAACATACAACAAAACTGCAACCTCCTGCCTTTCAGCGGGTGTCCAGTATATTCAATCTCTCTGAGCAGGAAACGAGTCTCATTTAGAGAAGCAGTGTTTCCTGTGGAGGGTGTGACTTAGGCTATAGCATGACTTCACCAATGCCAGCTTGCAGGGGTGGGGGCAACTCTGTAATCTAGTAGAGAACTTGGTCACATCAAGAGGCAACTCTGAACATCAATCGCCTTGAGCTCCTGTCTGTTAAAGCTTGCAGCCACAGATGATCAAATTTCTAAATCTTAAAAAAAAAAATGTTGGCACAAAATCAAGCTGGGCAGCTAAGGTCATCATCATAGAGTCCTATTGGCCCAGGAGTCTGTTTTTTCTACTGACGGAAGAGGAAAGTCAGTTCATTTGGAGTCCAGCACTACTCTGCTTCATCAAGGTCCTGTCTTCCTGTCTTCCAGAACCCAGCAGGCTAGGCTTGTTATCCTGTTTACTGAATGCCATTTATTGACTCAACAATGAGGTTGTCAGTCAATATAGTGGGGATTGGCTCTGCTTAGTAGCAGAGCTTATAGAAAATTTAGAACCCACTCGTCTTTATACGAAAATAGATAATATATGCAAAGGTAAAAACTCGCTTCTAAGACTTGGCAATTCCTGATATCAGTCTGAATAAAAGTTTCTATTAACTATCAAATGAAGAAAGAGTCCTCTATACATGTGATCGGTACCAACCAATCAATCAAAAGTTTTGCAGAGTTTGGAAGATTTCAAGCAAACAGACTGACCCACCATGCAGTCACGATCCGCTCGGAGAGAAAAGACCAAAAAGGAGAAAGGCACTTCCATGACCCAGAAAGCAAGCTGTTTGATATCCCTGCATTGGAAGGCTCTTTCACTTCCTTCTCTGATGGACTTAGTACACATAATTGAAAGTGAGAAGGGTGGAATCAAGCCTGAATTCCGGGCTTGGGCACCCCTAGGCCGATAAGCCTAGTGCCCTGTGGCCTTGCAAGCACTACTTGAGTGTTGGGGATTACACTTATAGGAGAACGCTTAACCACAAATCCGGGCCTGGGTGGAATATTTAATGGCCCTTTCCCATGACACCTCACTTGCTGCCACAGCAGCAGACTGGTTCTTATGGAATGCCTATTACAATGATTTATAGGGCCACAGATAGCAGTAGTGGGTCTTGGGTGTATGTTTTTATGCTGAACCCACTGTATATATGGCAGGGCAACAGAAGGGAGTGCTAATACAATAAGCAAAATGCTTAGGTCAATAGGCTTTTCACAGAGATGAAGAGAGTTTAGAAATATATTTTACCAAGTCACATAATCTTTGCACCCTGCAATTGCACATTCTACAGTACTGTACCACACAATATGTAAACAGGTATGGGACCTGTTTCCAAATTAGCAAATCTGGACAGAGCTTTAAAATGATTGGCACGGCAATCAGACAATTGGGAATCGTTACATTATAAACCATCCCCAACATCACAGACACACCCCCAGACTGCCCACCCCCAACATCACCAGGATTGCTACTGATGTCATTGGACCCACCCCCTGCCCAGTCTGCCAGTCAGAAGAAGGCGGAAACCCTATTGCTTATGTTTGCTCATATGTTGCCATACCACCCAACATTCAAAAAGTAGAAAGAGGGACAAAACGTTATGGTGCATGTTGCGCACCAACATTTTTTTGCCCATGCCCAGTTTATGGCCACACTCCCTAATTATTATGTTCATTTTACAAACTTTGGCTTATAAAAGTTTGAACACATTTCTAGGAGTTTTAATTTTAAGGGGCAGATTTATCAAGGGTCGAAGTGAAAATTTGAATTAAAAAAATTCGAATTTTGAAGTAAATTTTTACTTCGACTATCAAAAAGGCCAAAATTTTATTTTAATTGAAAAAAATTCAATTTTAATTGAAAAATTGGACCATTCGAAAATCAAAGTTTTAAAATAAATCAAATTCTACCCTTCGCCACTTTAAACCTGCCGAATTTATGTTTTAGCCTATGGGGTACCTCCTATAACCCTTAAGGAGTCTTTTTGAAATTTCTGAAAAATCAAATTTTTTTGGAGGAAATTGTTGAAATCATTCAAATCGAATAATTCAATCGAATGATTTGAACAATTTGATCGAAAAAACACTTCGAAAAAATTTGATGGTTGAATTTTAAAGTTTTTTAACTTCAAAATTCGGCCCTTGATAAATCTGACCCTAAGGGGCAGATTTACAAATGATCGAATTTTGAAATTCGACCATCGATTTTTTAAGGCTATTCGATCGTTCGAATTGTTCGAATGCATCATTCGATTTGAACGAAAAACCTTCAATTTCCTAGGACCCCCATAGGCTAAAATGGCAATTCGGCATCTTTAAGGTGGTCAAATTCAAAGGATTTTAAAAAGATAGTACTGATAGTATTTGAAAATTCATATTTTCGTTTTTTTTTCTATTCAAACCAAATTTTGGGCTATTTGAAGTAGCCCAAAATTACTTTGACATTAGAATTTTTTTAATTCAAATTTTATATGAATATTCACTTCGACCCTTAGTAAATGTGCCCCTAAGTGTTATAACAGTTTTGCTAATGAAAGTGATTCAACCTTTAACCTGTGAGTCTCAGTTCTCCCAAGAGAACTTGTTTATCTTAAATAGTAACAATTGTATCTTTGCTTATCTTAAATTGTTACAAAAGTATC
Organism: Xenopus borealis; assembly: GCA_024363595.1. Classification (NCBI taxonomy): domain Eukaryota; kingdom Metazoa; phylum Chordata; class Amphibia; order Anura; family Pipidae; genus Xenopus; species Xenopus borealis. The sequence continues at coordinate 79,239,415 of CM044443.1, read as the reverse complement.
CAAGTGCAGCTGGGCTCTCTGCCAAAAAAACTCTTATTTTAATTATGTTTCAGAAACTTTGTATCTTTTTCTGGCATCAGTGCAGGAGATTAAAGAGAAAATTTGGACATTTCAGTAAGAAACCCTGGGCTGCGGGCTAAGCTGTCAAAATCGGGACTGTCTTGTATAAAGCTGGAAAGTTGGGAGGCATGTGTTGCTCATTGAATGTCTTTTGTTTGGATTTTTTCATATGCAAATAAAAATGTAAAAACAGTTTAAGGAAAAAAAAGATTCTGTTTCACTGGATGATCCAAAAAAGTTTGTAGAGTATCAGAGAACCCTTCACCCTGTTCTGCCTGTGACATCATCCAGCCCAGTTACAGGCAGGGAATGATCTAGTTGGCTGGGAAGTAAGAGAAGGGCCTGAAGTTTTCTGGAAGCCCCAGAGGATATCTGGGAGGGCCCAGGGATAACCTTGTTTTGGTGCCCAATCTACAGTGAGGGCCAGGATAGGTTATGAAGGAGCACCTGCAGAAACTTCCATCAGCAGAGAAATAGGCAGAAGGATAGTAAGAGAGCTGCCTGGTTACACTGATTGGATCTCTTTAGAAAGGGCTGCTGTGTATACAGCTTGGGAGAAGTTTAGAGCTCCAGCCATAAAGAAAGAGACTCATGTGTCCTGCTCATCTGTCTGTGGATGCCTTTTGCCAGCAAACGATTATCCCAGTGAGTGATTCACTTGAGGCAGTGTGTGGTCCCCTGTGTGAAGAAAGGTGTTGTTAATGTACATGCTACGTGGGAGCAACTGCCTTATCCAAAGAAGAGGTACTTTGTGGCTGGTACAGCTCTACCTGGGACATATTAAAAAGGACACATTGCCAGGGACTAAACTGATTTTTGCAATTGCATTTATCCATCTATAATGAATTGTGATACTGTGGTACTTGAAAGATTGTGCCAGTAGGTGGATAGTACACCGATTCCCCAGTACAGGGCTTACAGATGCAGCCACTGGGATTTGTGAGTTAAATGCATCATGACTCAGGGCTAATTGAAGAAACTGTGTTATCTAAAGTTATCTTAACTCATTTAATGCATTTAACCTTTTCATTAGCATACCAAAGCTCCATTGTTTTCAATGGTGAACTCTTTAATTGGATGGGATGCTGTGACACAATATTCTGTGTTAAGTGGGATAAATGAGATAGATGAGTTAAGTTATTCTGTGTCAAATGCACAATCCAAAGTGGCTTCATCTGTATATAATTTGCATTAACATTTATTGCTTCTTCATTTTTTATATAACGTTTATATTTGTTGGGCCACAGGCCAGATTCAGTTCAGTGAGAAAAAGGTTTATCATGTGATAAGTCATGGATGAGATTTAATTTGAGATGTAATTCAATTCACAAAATCTTAGCTTACTGTTTATCACGTGAAAACTCTATTAACGTCTATAGGAAAAAAAGTGGAACTGAATTTTTGCTAAAAAGTTCTTTCTTCTTTAATTGAATCTGGCCCTTTGTGTGTTTTATTTTCCCTAGTGGATTTCCCATGGGGAAATGGAGGCACTACACTGTAAATCCCAGCTTCCAGTATCTTACAAATGAGCAAAGAAGGTTCAGGGCTAGTAAATTAGCACAGGAAACAGTTGTAAGTAAGTGAGTGTGATCGTCTTCTATGGGAATGTGCCAAAAAAGGGTTACATGTATATACAGCTTGATAAATACACATTTGTTTTACAAGCAACACCTGGCCATATTTAAAAATAATAGGAAAAAACCAGAAGTAAATATTAATGAGATAAAGAAGGTGCAAAACAACACTACAGGAATAAAGGTTAAATGCTAGTTAATTTCATGGATTTAGATTTGCTTTGTTTAGTGTTGATATTTACAGGCATTACCTGGAATGCTTCTGGGACCCCTGGATTTGGGATTTCCATTATTTTGTGCACCAAACCATAATCCTGCTTGATTTCTGCACCTTAGTAACCACCAAGAAAAATGTACTCCCAATTTAAAATAGAAAAATCAAAAGTGTAAAAAATGAAGCATGTCATTGCTTGCTTTAATAGGATAATGGGAATGTTGTTTCAGTGCTTTCTGCATAATGGGTCTGTATTGATATACCTGTTTAAACTATAAGGAAAAAATGGTTTTCAAAAAGTCCTCTAGAGTGCTATGAAGAGCTGACGTATCTCTGGTCCTGCAGACCACAGTAAACAAGCATCAACTAACTTGGTCATAGCCTACTGTGCCAGTCAGAAAATATGGCATTTGGTGTCAATGCTATAAATAGGGGAGTTAAAAATATAGGAGGAGCTGGTATTTTCCCCAGAAGCTAGCTTCAACTAGGTCAGTTACTAACAGCAACTAAAGAAAACAGTTGATGGGTTAATCTGACCTGACCTGAAATGGCTAAAAATTCACCAAATGCATTGAAGTCAATGGGAGGAAATTTTATTTTATAGTTTTTTCACTCATTGGAATCTACTGACTTTTTTTTTTGCTTCAAAACCTTGTGAAAATTTTCACTAATCTCTAACAGGGTGCTGTTTTGTTTATAGGGTAGGGTAAATGTAGGGTTTGTCTCTAGCTCTGTATTTGATATATATTCAACTTAAAAGTGAGTCTTATATTCCTACTTTCTATTGGTTATTTTCTCATTTCTCTCTTGTTCACATTTAGCTACATTTAACTTACACAGTAACGCATCTTTCAGATGTCAAATTACTTTCTAAATTGAAAAGTCTACCATGTCTACCATCTTCTAATTGTTAAGGTCTGTCATTCAAGTAAAGCTTATTAAAGTTAATGAGAGGTTAAATTCAATTATCTGTAAGAACTTTAAAGTTTCATATGTTTCATTTAGTTTGAGCTACAGTCGCTCTTGTTGTGCAGCTAGAAATCTTTAATTTCCTATTGCATTAAAAGGAGATTTGTTTTTTTTCTAGAACACTTCCAATGGCAGAACCATAAAATGCATACACATTGCCTGTATGAGGAACTGATTCCTAATAGCTCACATACTCTGGCCAACTAGGACTAGTTAAAAGCAATACAAGTCAGGTAACATGTTGGCTTAGTGGGTAGCATTCTTGCCTTGCAGTACTGGAACATTACTTTAGTTTGTATGCTATATCTGTGAGTTTCCTCTGGTTACTTCTTTACCACACTCCAAATATAAACAGACCTGATGAAATTGACTCTAGTGTGTAAATGTAAACTCAGATCATCAACTCTAGGTAGGGACTGACATGGGCGTCTGCACAATTGACTCTAGTGTGTAAATGTGAACTCAGAGCATCAACTCTAGGTAGGGACTGACATGGGCGTCTGCACAATTGACTCTAGTGTGTAAATGTGAACTCAGATCATCAACTCTAGGTAGGGACTGACATGGGCGTCTGCACAAAATTTTCTCGTTATATAACACAATGCAATGAAAGTAACCCATCGTTTCTCTCTGTACAAGGGATTGAAAAAGTGAGACTAGGAATTAGAGGAGGGAACCTGGCAGATCTCTTAGCAAAGAGGAAATTATTCTGGATTTTCTATCTACATACTCGTTTGCCACTTGGTTTAAACTATGAATTTGACATAACATGTATTATTTAACTAAAGGTGGGATACTATATAGGATACAGGCATCTAATGTTTATATTTATGATATGTATTAATATCTAACACAAGTAACTCAAAACAACTAGGGATGGCGCGAACCGCGGAAAAAAAGTTTGCGAACATGTTCGCGAACTTCCGGAAAATTGTGAACGGTTCGCGAACGGTTCGCGAACCCCATAGACTTCAATGGGAAGGCGAACTTTAACAGCTAAAAAAGACATTTCTGGCCAGAAAAATGATTTTAAAGTTGTTTAAAGGGTGCAACGACCTGGACAGTGGCATACCAGAGGGGGATCAAGGGCAAAAATGTATCTGAAAAATCCATTGTTGACACAGCGCTGCGTTTTGTGCTGTAAAGGGAAAAAAGTCACTCAGGTGGTGGTTGTGGACACTGTAATATTATTGATATTTAGACAGAATGTGAACAAGCTCACACAGCTAGATGGCAGTTGTTTGAAGAACACACTGGGCAAAAAATGCCTACAGGGCAAATAATGGCTACAAGGTCAACGTATACACTACTAAAGCGGTGGATACGGATTACGTAAAATATATTATGGCTGCTTGAAAAAAGTCACTCAGGTGCTTTTTCTGGAGAGGGTAATATTATGGATATTTAGACAGAATGTGAACAAGCTCACACAGCTAGATGGCAGTTGTTTGAAGTACAGTAGATTACTAGCCAGCAAACTTACTATCCACTGTCCCTGAAATCACTAACAGCTCTCTCCCTACACTATCTCTTCCAAGCACACACAGGCAGAATGAAAAAACGCTGCAGGGCTTCGGTTTTTATAGGGAAGGGGAGTGGTCCAGGGGGTGTGGGGGTGGTCCAGGAGGGAGAGCTTACTGATTGGCTGCCATGTATCTGCTGGTCTGGGGGAGAAATGGCAAAAAAAAAGCGCCAACTAAGGCGAACCCAAATTGGCGAACGTCGCGCGACGTTCGCGAACTTCCGGCGAGCGCGAACAGCCGATGTTCGCGCGAACAAGTTCGCCGGCGAACAGTTCGCGCCATCCCTAAAAACAACTGAACTTGCTGATAAATTTTAATGAAGACATTTCACTGCTCATCCACGCAGCTTCTTCAATTCAACTGACTGGTGTAGGGGAATTCTCGGCATATAGACCCTTCCAACAATCCAATCACAATGGCACATTGTATGTAGTAGACAGGTGGTGTTGGACATACAATGCCGTTCTAGCATCTGTGCCCTGGCGGTTTCAGAACTATTCACACATCCATTCATGCAACTCTTACGAGTAACACCTGTTTCTAGGAGTTGCATGAAACATTAGTAATCCTATCACAGTAACTACACAGAATCAACACCTCTGTGAATTTCAGATGTCACCTCTCTGAAGAATTACAATGTGCCGTTGTGATTGAATTGTTGGAAGAGTCTATATGCCGAGAACTCCGCTACACTAGTTGAACTGAAGAAGCTGCTCGGACGAGCAGTGAAACGTCTTCATTAACATTTCTCAGCAAGTCCAGTTGTTTTGAGTTACTTGTGTTAGATATTCCATGACCTGGATGAATGAGACTCTTCATAGTGATATGTATTAATATTTCAACTATTGTCTATGTATAGTAAATAAAGATTGATTTTTTAACTTAAAATAGAATGCTTTGGAATATATTTTCTGATTTTGACATATGTGCCCTTTGAACTTGGAATTATATTCCATTGACCTTGGCCCTTTGAACTGGCCTTATAGATTGCAGCATTGGAGTGCTTTTATAATTTTTGGATTAATGTGCTTTATGGCAAATGCACTTAGAGAATGTTGTAAGATTCAATAATGAAAGTAGTTATACAACTATACACATTTACAGTCTCTATAACGCGCACACACAGTTTGTCAGACCTTTTAAAACACATATGAGGCATATTTATCAAAGGCTGAATTTCGAATTCATGTAAGTTTTTTAAAACTGGCCTAAACTTCCATAAATTCGATCAAAATTTATTGTAATCAAATATTTCAGACTTGGATGAATTGAAACAACCTAAAAATTTTAATCAAATTCGATCGAAAAAGCTCGAATGTCAGTAAGGCTGCATACAGTACATCTCCAAATTTATCCCTGGACCTCTCCCATTGACTTAAAATTTGGTAGGTTTTAGGTGGTAAATAGTTGAATTCGAATTTTTAAAGGGCCAGAGTATGATACTGCAAAGCTTGAACATAGAATCTGAATTTTTTTAAGAATTTAATCGACATCCTAGTCAAATTTGACAGTTTTTACCATAACAAAAATGTGAAAATTCAAATTCGAATTTTCAATACAACCCTTGATAAATCTGCCCATTACAGTTTTTACACACAGGCATAGTACACAAAGACACATGCATAAAGTACACTGCCATCCACACACACATATACACTGGCATTAACTTTTAGTACAATATAGAGAGTGATATTCTGAGACAATTTGCAATTGGTTTTAATTTTTTTTTTTGGTTTTATAGTTATTTAGCTTTTTATTCAGCAGCTCTCTTGTTTGCAGTGTCAGCAATTTGGTTTCTAGGGTACAAATTACCCTATCAACCCTGCATTGATTTGAATAAGAGACTGGAATATGAATAGGAGATGGACTGAGTAGAGTGATAAGTAATAAAAAGTGGCAATAACAATACATTTGTAGCCTTACAGAGCATTTGAAAGCTGCAAAGAAATAGAAGAAAATGGCAAATCATTAAAAAAAAACTACGAAAAATAAATAATGAAGACCAATTGAAAAGTTTCTTAGAATTGGCCCTTCTACAATATACTAAAAGTTAACTTAAAGGTGAACCACCCCTTTAACACAACAGATTCACACTCATCTGCCCTGGGTTTCACCAGGAGAAGATTCTCTTCTGTGATTCTCTCATTCCTTGCACAGTTGAGGAGCAGGAAGTGTCTCACAGAGGGAAGGGGCGGGGCTAAATTTGAACTGCTGCTCTGAGCAGTAGACTAGACATTGGGATGGTCCATTATTTGAAGGTGAGCTGCCCACAAGATGCAAGTCTTTTATAAGCTTTTTGCAGGTTCTTAATGGTAATTGAATAAAGCTCCTCGTTTGAACAACCCTGCTTCATGTAAACAAACAATTTTCATAAAAAATTACTTTTTAGTAGTATGTGCCATTAGGTAATTCAAAACAACACAAACACAAAAAAAACATACTTGTTAGTTTACATGAGCTGATTTACAGACAGAGTTGTGTCTTTTGCTCCCTCACTTCTTCCTGTTACAGTTAGAGCTGCAGTATTTCTGGTCAGGTGATCTCTGAGGCAACACTCACAGGCCATCACAAAATGGTGTCTAAAGGGGAAAGATGTAACAGAGCAACATTTACTCAAATATATATTCCAGTTTGGTAAGATTTTTAAATAGGAGACGTAAAGGGATACTGTCATGGGAAAAACATTTCAAAATCTGATCCAACAGAATTTTGCAATGAAATCCATTTCTCAAAAGAGCAAACAGATTTTTTTATATTTAATTTTGAAATCTGACATGGGGCTAGACATTTTGTCAATTTCTCAGCTGCCCCAAGTCATGTGATAAACTTCTAATAAACTTCAATCACTCTTTACTGCTGTACTGCAAGTTGGAGTGATATCAACCACTCCCTCACCTCTCCCCGTCAGCCTAACAACAGAACAACGGTAGGTAACCAGATAACAGCTCCCTAACAAAAGATAACAGCTGCCTGGTAGATGTAAGAACAGCACTCAATAGTAGAAACCCATGTCCATTCAGTTACATTGAGAAGGAAAAACAAAAGCCTGCCAGAAAGCAGTTCCCACAGTATTGGCACAAGTCACATGACTTGGGGCAGCTGGGAAATTGATAACATGTCTAACCCCATTTGCATTTCAATCTTTTCAATCTGGTAGCTAGGGTCCAAATTACCCTAGCAACCATGCACTGATTTGATCAAGAGACTGGAATATGACTAGGAGTGGGCCTGAATAGAAAGATGAGTAATAACAATTAGCACTAACAATACATTTGTAGCTTAACAGAGCATTTGCTTTTTAGAAGGGGTCAGCGACGCCCATTTAAAAGCTGCAAAGTGTCATAAAAAAGGCAAATAATTTTGAAGTTATAAAAAAATAAATTATGAAAACCAATTGAATAGTTGCTTAGAATTGACCATTCTATAACATACTAAAAGTTACGTTAAAGGTGAACCACCCCTTTAAGTATTCATTTTTGGGGTTTAGTTTTGATTTAACATATTAGTATCATATAAAATAAAGAATAATAATATTTTTTATGCAAGTATGCAAGGAACATCTAAAATGGCTATGATGGGGTTCTTATAGGCATAAATTGCTATCACCCATGGATAAAACGATATATATCTTTTATCCCTGAGGCAGCCTAATAATACATTCACTGATACTCAAAGCTTGATTTCCACAGCGGAAAAAAAGTTTTGCTTCATCTGAAAGATATTCAAGCAGCTGTAATGCCAAAATTGGTCCCTAGGCCTAAGTTCTGGGGAGGACAATGGCATTGGTTTTTAAAAAGTGCCAGTAGATTTTTAACTAGCATAGCTCAAAATGTTGTGCAATGTGTTGTGGATGCAACTATGCTACAACTGAGGGTGAAAAATGGTATCTTTAAATACATGGTTATTTATGCTGATATTATACTTGTCCGATATATGTATATACAGTTTGTTGACACGAACATATATCCATTGATAGCACTCCAGTTTCCATAAAACCGCCTTTATTGTTTGCAAAAGTAGGCTCAGCAGAAGGGCAACACTATGCAACGTTTCGAGTGGCTCTCCACTCTTTATCAAGCATGCAGTTTGTTGATACAGGGCCCTAGGATTTTCAAAATAGTCAGTAAACATTCACCCACTAGTCAGAGTAGCATTTAGGCTAATTCCTCATGCTGTGTTTTCCCTGCTGGCAGAAAAAAAAAAAAAACGCAGAATGGGCTTCATTCTGTCCTGTATGTGCATACATTGACAGGACTGGAATCTGCCTGTCAGGGGAATGATCTCTGCCCAAAATCTGTCCTGTCTTTGAAGTGACAGGAGGATTCAAGTAATGTCAATGAGTGCACATATAGGTAGGATTGGATTTGAATCTGTGGTTTCTCCAGTGGCGTAACTACCAGGGGAGCAGGGGGTGCAATTGCACCAGGACCCGCTCCCTCTCGGGGCCCACCAGAGAGGCTAGGAGAACTCCAATGTGCAATTCATAGGGGGAGAGCCCGATAGGGGGGGCCCAGGTGCCTATCCTGTACCAGGGCCCACCAGCGAGTAGTTACGCCACTGGGTTTCTCTGTTGCTGTTTTTCCACCGGGGAAAAAAAACACAGTCAGTACTGGGGTTCATTTATCAACAATAAGCAAATTCACTCCTTAATTCCTCCTTAACTCCTTCATAATTCTTGGCCTTCAGTCATATTTTGCTTTCATTTTTCTACCTGCAGCTGGCTAACAGATGGTATTAACTGAATGGTTGCTATGGGTTACTGCCTAGATATAAATTAGCTCAGTGTTGATAAATGAGCTCATACAGTTTGTCATCAGCCTAAACCTCTGACCAACCTTCCTATAGCGACTCTCTTTAATATTACTTTGGTCAGCTCCAGGAGGGCAGTCCCACAGTTTGGGTATAATAGCATATAAGAAAATAAGAGTAATGCCTTGACTTGAGCACTGATTAATGGCATTAGTGGGGGGTTATTTAGTTGTAGCTATGAAATATAGCAACCTCAGTCTTAATGGGTATTACATTCCCAGAAACATGCTTGGGTTTCTTTAACAGGCAAGTGTATGTGAGTTTGTAAAATCAGTGAGGATTATAATTCAAATTCATGTTTATTGCATGTATATAAAAAAAGGATGACTGGCAGCATACTAAAGAAACATTCTTCTGTGTATTATGGGCTGCAGCTGTTCCATTCCCTTTGTACCAGCACAAATTATCAGTTTAATTATGCATATAATGTGCATCAGGGCAGGAAATGCAGCCTGCTTTCCAATACATTTAAGGCACACCCACTAGCAGCTGAACATGGGGCTTATACCTTTAACGGTGAGTCCAGAGTTACTGTAATCTAAACATGGTTACTTGCAGTACAGGCCATCCATCTTCACACTCCCTCAGAGAAGAGTGATCCAGGGGAAAGCAGAAAGTCTGAGACCCCAGACTTATGATAGATAGAAATACATTTATCAAAACGAAAAAAACTATAATCTGGGGTTTGCAGTACAGTCTAGAGCAACAGAGGGTCCAGAGAAAAGTAAATGGGTTTGCTAAAGGGATATACAGTACACTTAAAAAATTTGCCAGATGAAATAGAATTTGGACCAGTGTTACAATATATACAGTATTCATCACAAATCTGGATTGCATTTGAAGTTATTTGCAAATGTTATTGAAAACAATTACCTAGACTCAATTCAGTGAGAAAAGTTATATTACAGTTTATCACGTGAAAAGCCATGGTCGAGATTCAATTCAAGGAGAAAAACCTTTTCTCCAAATTCAGTTCCATTTAACTGTGAGCCAAACGTGGCTTTATTTACTTTTGAGTATAGGCACTTTAGGGGGAGCATGGTCATCTAATATAAAAATAATAGAATATACATGAGACAGAAAGAAGGACAATTTCATATTGGTGGTCCTTCTGTAAGATATACCTTCAATCTATCAATCCTAGAATTGAGCTCAGTGCTCTTTATGGTTCTTTATGGCCCTTCTTGCCTTCCTTTCTTATACTCCTAGGGGCAAATTCACTATTATTCCCCAAAAAAAATTTGTTTCTACTCGATATTCGATTAGCATTCGATTTTCGAATGTTAATCGAATAGTTCTAGGCTACCTTTTATTCGATATTCGATCATTCGACGATCGAATACAAATTTATTCGATCAGTCGAATAAATCATTCGACTGAACGAATAAATCATTAGTTCATTCAAATGATTTGTACGATTCGAACAATCAAAGACTTCGATCGTACGAATCCTATTCGATCAGGACTTAGTCTCAGAAGCCTATAGGAGTGCTCCCACAGGCTTCTATTGCAATTCAGTAGGTCCAATCTGCCGAAGTAGGCAATCGAATAAACTTTAAAATTAAAACCTTCGCTGGTCGAATGATCGAATGATCGAATATTCGTTCATGTATTCGATCGTTCGACCATTTCCTATTCGATGATCGAATATGCCAAAATTCACATATTTGACCAAACGAATAAATCCTACGTTAGAAATTCGATCGAATTTGTTCGAACTTCGATTCCTTCACGTGAATTTTGTAAATCGGCCCCCTAGAGTGTACTATAACTTTTATAGCCCTACCTAAATACCACATTCATGGGGTGCTTGTTCCCTAAATTATGCTAAAGGGATCATTACTTCAGGGCATTTTTCTTTACTGGAGCCATGTTTTCCCAGGCTCCCAAACAGACATCCATCATGTTCAGCAGTTGGAGGCCAAAGAGGAAGTGATTGCAGTTATTATATTACAGGACATACGGAATAATGAAAATACCCCAATGTTGAAGACAATGAATCATATGTGGTGTTGATTTTACTTAGAGGCAAAAAATTATATTATCTTTGCAAATGGACCCTTGATTAGGGCTCCCCATGAGTCTGCTACAGTTGTCCGTGTTTCAAATAAGGGGCGGGTGTGTTCTAATGGTCCCTACCAAAAGCACACTAGGAGGTGGGTAGTCAATCACAGCCCTGAAATCACACAAGCAAAGACAGGCTTTGGTTCCCTATCTGGTCTGCCTAGCTGCTGATAGGTTCCTATCCTACAGTACAGGTTGCTCAGCACTGCCAGCAACCCTGCACAGCCTGGAAAGGGAGGTAACAGGAAATGGAGCCGATGGTTGGGGCTTGTAGGGATTTTACAGATATGTTCAATAAATCAACCCGAACACTACTTTTTAAGCACTTTCTTACTATATTTAAATGAGTATAATGTACTGGTACATTCTTGGTTTTTACACAATGGCCTAAATTCTGTTCAGTGAGAAAAAGTGATCTCATGGTTTATAACGGGAAAATTTATGGACGAGATTTAATTCCAGGAGAGAAAAAACTTCTCCAAATTCAGTTCCAGATTTTTCCCCATAGACTTCAATAGAGTTTTCAAGTGCTAAACACTGAGAAACTTTAAATTTTTCTAAAATTAATTGCATCTCAAATTGAATCTTGTTCATGACTTTTCAAGTGACAAATCTTTTTCCCACTGACTTGAACCTGGCCCAAAGGGCCGGATCCAATTCATACAGAAAACGTTATCCTCTGGTTTATCATGTGAAAAACTCATGAATAAAACTCAATTTGAGGAGAAAGAAACTTTTCTCCAAATTCAGTTCCAGTTTTTTTCCCATAAACCTCAATAGAGTTTTCACATGACAAACTGTGAGATGTTGTTATGAATTGAATTGCATCTCAAATTGAATCTCATCCATGAGGTTTCACATGATAAATCTTTTTCCTCAGTTAAATCTGGCCTAAAATGTCTCTTTTAAACAGAATATGAAAATACCCTCCTGAGCCAACAGGGAAAGCTCTGCCACCTAGGGGCACAGGTAAAAATGAACTAGCTAATGAGACCATAGCTCTTTAACTCAACTGTAACATCATAAAAGCTTCTGAGTGAGATCTCTTAGCTTGGGACGAACTTTTAGGGAATATAACAATTTATTATAAACCAAGTAAACATCTTGTAAATATAGAAGGCCAATCTTTATTCAAAAGAAATGGTTAGATGAACATATATGCTTCAGTTTTTTCACACTGTGACGTATGTATAGAACAATATTTTTGGATCACTCTGGATCCTTTATTTGGTTACAGAAGAAATGAGCAAACTTTTTAAATCCTTCACCAACTTGGGAACCCACACATGGGATTTTTGTTATTCTGGTTTCTTATAATGGACTATGCAAAGGACTGTATCATCTGAATAGACTGACATTTTCTTCTTAATTTTCTATTGTCTGAGCACTAGGGGTGGTATTTTAGGCATTTAAATGGAAAGAGCTACAGTTACCAGCACTTGAGAAAGGGTGGTGTAAGACCACAGAACTGAAAAAGTTGCTCTTTGTGATGGTGTCCACAAATGACTGAATAAGCCTTTGGATAATTCAGACATATCAGCTGCATGGAAGTCATCTTTCATTTCTAACATATTAACTGATCGAGGAAGCAATCTGCAGACGCTTTGAGTCTAGTATTAATTTAATACAATGACTATATGAATGCCAGGGAGCCACCGCTCAAAGGGGAAATTGCTCTTGCCATATTCCAGCATCAGGTATGCAGAAGGATGGATATTTATGCTGCTCATATTGCAATAGCCCTAAAACTGATAAATACTGCACATATCAGTAGAAACATACCTCCATTTCATGTAATTTGCCTTTTAGTTAATAACTAGCAGCACATACATTTTTATGCTTATTTTTTTCTTTTATGATCTATTTTAATTGCTTGTTTTTTTTTTTTTAAAGACTCTAAACTGTGCCACTGCTTCGCAGATTTAATATGCTGCTCCTATTTTCTTTTCCTGATACCATTAGTCGGCAATGCTCTATTTCCATCCTGGCTGCATTTTATTTATGGAGAACATAAAAGTAGGCAATTTTTGTGTTACTAATGTCACCGAGGTTTTACCTCGATGTGCTAGACAGGCTAATTTAGTCAGTGTTCTTATATTTTAGGCATTTACTACACTGTATACGGTCAGCGAGGAAGGCAAATGAATAGAACTGAATACAGACACTGTGTTGCCCTGAACTGCAAGGAGAGCTACTTGATTTAAACGTTGGTTTATTTTAAAGTAGACACATGATCAGTGTCTAGCCTGGAAATATTTTTAAATTGTATTTGGTATTATTTCTGGCCAACCTGGATCTGGGGTGATTAAAGCTTAAAGGAATGGCATAATTGATTTATACTGATTTCATAGACTTTCTCATATTTGTGGTAGACAGTGATAAGTGGCAATGCTAAATACCTTGCAGAGGGGTAAAGTGGGGGTCTGGACATGAGAAGCTAAAGGTGGATTTGAGTTCCTTGTGCTGTTAGAGAATTTGCAGGCATGCATGGAATCTGTGCTATGACCAGCTATAGCGGCAGTGAATGTAATTAGACCCTGCAGCTTTCCAGGAGCTCAGGCTGAAGTAGAAAGGGGGCAGTGTGTACAAGGAAATTTCATCTTGTCGTTGATTTGTGCCCAATGCTGCTGTCCCTCACCATCCTCCTCACTACTTTTACTTTCCCCCACCCTCTCTACTTCTTTTTGCTGAAGCATAGGGGAGCCAGTAAAGATTAAATGTGCTTTCTACAAGGCAGTCACTTCATGCTGCTAATGTCTATGAGGCCCTTTTTTGTATGCAGAAGAAGGAAGAAAGCCGGGAAGAAAGAGTGGGTGAGGGAAATAAAAGAAAGTGAAAGGATCTGGGGAGAAATACCAGGTGCGAAGGAGGAAAAGGGGATGGAACAAAACATCTCTAGTGGATGAAGAAGAGGTAAGAAAATTACTATTTTCCAGGGTCAGGGATGCAGAGAAAAAAAAAACAAGGAATCAGATACAGCTGTAGAACTTGGTGCCCCTGTATAATTCTATTTTCTGTGCAGATTTATTTATCCACTGCAGGCGATAATTGCTTTCAGCTGCAGAAAATGGCATGGAAAGGACCGTAATGCTCACAAAGCTTGCAATCTCAGTTAACCTTACAGCTTTCACCATTGTGCTGCTTCTGTCTGTTCATTATAGAAATCCTGCATTTCTTCAGCTGGGCTTTTCAGATTTTTCTTTCACTCAGGATTTCACAGGATTTTCGGCATGAAGACACCCAGCCCTGGGCCCCTGGGAGTAAGAGCAAGAAGACCTGGGATCTGCAGCCTTGTCTGTAGAATAATGAGAAGTGGGGGGCTGTTCGTTGTAGGCAATGCAGTGTAAAGCCGCTCCACACTGCAAACATACTGCAAACATACATGGAGGTGGCACAACAGACTGGCAATCACTCTGTTGCATGCTTTAAGGGCATGGGGGTTGCTAGCATGAATATAGGTGTCTGCAAACAGTGGGTGGGGAGTTGCATCGCCCCTGAACCCTTCCCCCCCTTCTGTTCCTTCTTGAGTTTAGTGGATACCAGATGACAGACTGGAGCTTGGTTTGATCATTTCCCTTGACATTCAGCCAAGAAGCAGAGAGGCCCCAGTATCCTAGATATAAAGAGAGTGTGTTTATTGTTAATATATACATAAATATAAATATATATTCTTTAATAGTCAGTTTTATAAAAAAAAGAAAATATAGCATACTAAATTAGCCCTGACACTTTTCATTGTTCGCATTACTGTCTGGTGCTAAATGCAGCCGATGAAGAATGGAATCCCTCATAACATAATGGTGAGTTGAAATTTGATTTTGAACAACCTAATGTTGTTCTAATATAAGTATTTCCTACTCATGAATTTTGCCGAGACCTCTATGAATAAAGCAGTAGTCTATCTGGTTTGTGTAATATCCTTTTCAATTTTGTACGGCATAAAAAATGTGGGTGGCTGTTTTACGTGTTGATGTCACAATTGAGAAAATATAAAAACCTGTGTATTAATAACGCTGGTTTGGCATTCTTTTTGTAATTCCATTCGAGTTTTACCCGCTCACCAGGAGGGGGGAAACAATGCACTGCATAGGAAAACGTTTCTAGGTATTTTCAGCTTGGAATGGTGAAATGTCATTAAATATCTCTGTATATTATATCTCCTGGCTGGTGCATTCTGTAGCTTTGCACCCCTCTCAATCCCTGAGACCCTAACTTGTGATGTTTAGCTTTAAAAATCCACGGGTTAGGCTCTTGGGAGCTGTGAGTTGTGCCCTTGCATCTAATATAGAATACAGTGAATGCAATTAGAAAACTTTATTTAGAACAATGGTAGTGTTAAGGTTCTACATTGGGTTTGGTTTTTTTTGCGATCATAAGAAATACAGCTCACAATGTGGAATGTTCTCCATAATAAAAAAAAAAAGTGCTGTGCGCAACGCCATGCGACTTCCATTCACTAGTCCTGGACTTTTGCTGAGCCCCACCTCTTCTGATGCAAACAAGTAATAGGATGAATGTGAAAAAATGTTAAAAAATGAGGCTACTTGTGTGTGTATAGACACAAAGGCTGCAGTGACTGGCTGCAGGGGAATACACTTTGCCTTTTTTTTCTAATTTCTCCTTTCTTTGAGAGCAGCGCAGAGTACCCTGGGGCGTAGCACAAACAGCTCGGTACATTGTCGCCTGACCTCATAGCATCTCTTCTGAATTCCCAGCATGCCTCACACCTCTAGTTTCAAACTCAAACAATTTCATTGAGACTGCCTACCTGTTATTGAATGCTTTGTCTTCTGTTGCTTTGTATACTGCTTACTTTTGTAAAAATCAGCATTCATTATTGAAATCCTGTAATGCAGCTTTATACAGTCAGACACGAGAGATGATATTTGGATACATAAATTAACTTTTATCTTCTGTATCTGGAAAACATTCTGTGACATCAGAGTGCATCCTGATGAAAGTGTAAGGTCTATTATATTGCATATAAATGTTTACTATATGATAGAAAATAACTGTACAGGTACTATATGGGACCTGTTATCCAGAATGCTCTGGACCTGGGGGGTTTCAGGATAAGGGGTCCTTCTGTAATTTGGATCTACATACCTTAAGTCTACTTTAAAATTATTAAAATATGAATTAAAACCAAAAGTATTGTTAGGCGTTTGATAAAGATTAACTAGTTGGGGTCAAGTACAAGGTACTGTTTTATTATTGCAGAGAAAAACACATAACCAAAAAAAAACTAAATAATTTTTTAGAAAATTGTAATTATTTGATTAAAATGGAGTCTGTTGTAGACGGACTTCCCATAATTCAAGCTTTCTTGATACTGGTATCCCGTGTAATGGTGCCTGTAAAAACACATTGCCCTTGTGTTCTTCCTCTATCAAAAGATCCAGAGGCAGTTACTTCAAATTAGATTGTATATAGTGTATAAAACGAAACAACTGCACCGCAAGAAGGTTATTTGGAGGTTCCTTCACAGCTCAATGAATGTTTGTTTACTACTGTATGTCTTTCCCCACCAATAACACAGTCAGTAGATATAGATGGTACAGCTTGACATGTAGGCAAATGAGTAAGGTTAGAGGTGTCTTGAACATGATGGTGCATTTTGCATTTTGTTGTCACAATTATGGATTATTTGCATTACTGGATGGAATAAAAGGCATACAATGCATGGAAACACTGACAAGATCATACTGCACATTGATGGATTTACATTTCGCACATTTTGCAATGCTGAAAAAAGGTTCAGATAATCATTTTCACTAGGAGTGTATTTTTCAGTGCATAGGTCCATTGTGCAATTTGTGTAAATCAGACATGCAAGCATACTTATTCCAACCCAAACATCCTCTATCACTTTCAGTTGAGGTTCTTAGAGGTAAATGTATCAAAGAGTGAAGTTCCGCCACTAGAGGGAAATTTTGCCGTTCTCCATTCATTTCTATGGGATTTTGAAAGGCCTATTTATCAATGGGTGAAGTGAAAGTTCACCCTTTGATAAATACGCCTTTAAAAATCCCATAGAAATTAATGGAGAGCGGCGGAATTTCCCTCTAGTGGTGGAACTGCACTCTTAACTTCACTCTTTGATAAATATACCCCTTAGTATCTACAATGTTGGTAGGTGGTTAATTTAGTACGTCAGGGAAGCTGGCACTTGATATTAGGGAAGTTTAACACATAACTTGTATTGGCTTTTGGAACCCTATGGGCCAGAATACATGGTTTGGTAGAAGTTATTTAGGCATGTCAGTTAGGAGTGACATGATAATTCAATGGTTTTAAAAATGTTTTGACAATAGGACTGGAAGAAGAACATTGGGTGGGGCGAGGTTAGAAGTTTCAAGTTTATGGTCATGAGATCTTCTTTAAGAGGGGTGTTGATACAAGATGCTCAAGAGTGGAATGTAGGTGTTGGCTTGGAAAATATGTGTAAATTGGAAGAGGGAGGATAGCATATGTCATAAAAGACTTTGAAAATAAGAGAAGAAATAGAATGTATTACTAAAAGGCATAAGGCGGCAGTGCACTAATATGCATAAATGCATAACTTAGAAAGCATTATATGAGTAGATTTCATCTTAAGCATATTTTAAAGGTGTTGGGTACCTGTTGGAAAGGTCTATGAGAAAAGCATACATGTGAAATGAGAAGGTAGAGAAGTGAAGTTTAAAGCAACACTTCATATTTAAAAATTATCATGGGAAAAAATAGGAATTTCAGGAGAAAGACAATATTAGTACAGTATTATTTATAACACTTGTCTGGAGACCATAGCAAGGGTGGGAATATATTACTTTTTTAAAATATTGAGTTAAATGAATTTGGAGGTTTTACTGTATATACATGCTCTCTAAGATAATAGTAGGATGTTAATGAGACACTATAAGTACTGTAGCACCAGTGATGACAGTAGAGATCAGTTCTTTGATGAAACATGACATGTATTGAGAAACCCATGTATAATGTCAAAACTGAGAACAAGAATCCTTTGTCCCTGGAGTATTTCTTAGATGTTATTTCCTGGCCTGTTATAGCATTATGGCAGGTGTAGCTGCTTGTTTCATTCTATGGCATTTTTCCATTGTGAGGTTACATGGTGGAGGTTATCTTGGTGGAAAAATTAGTACAGGGTTCCTAGTTTTGATATGCACCACTACCTTCTTATCTACTATACTAGTTAGAAGATGACATTTTGACACATTTTGCTATAATGACATAGTAATGAATATTAGGTAACTTACAACAGAGAGGAGGAGAAGCTTACTGTGAGACATTTGTGAAGGATGAACATGTATTGGTGCCCAAGCCCTATGGTGGATCTCAGGTGTAGCCTTGTATTAGATACGGCTGCAGATACTTTCAATTTACCTTAAGCGAAGATGCCAAAATCATTCTATTCTTCAAGTACCTTCTACAGATGACCATTTAGGCAGCTAAAAAGCCATTGTTGTAACATATTTTTTGGTAGCCTGATAAAAGTTCAACATAATATGCAACAATAGTGATGAGCGAATTTGTTCCAATTTGCTTTGCTACAAATTTGTGAAACTGTAAAGATTTGCAAAAGTCAATGGACATTTTCTTGCAGTAACAGTCCTCAATATCCCCATGGATGGGGTTTTTGAGCTGCAAAACCTGGAGAAAAAAGGATCATCAAGGAACAATATAGCTATTTTACACTAAATATTACACCTGCAGTTTGCATTTTTAAATTTAGTGAAGAATTTAATGCTGTCATAATGTTAAACAGAGGTTCACTATCATCATTATTTTATGTACTTTTGTTAAAGGGGAGCATAACCCCCTCATGGAATACCTGTCAAAACCAGTAGCTTTGGAACAGGTAGAGGGGAACTAATGGCCAGTAGGGGTGATATTTTGGTTAAGCAGCAGCAGGAGCTCGCTTGGGGGGTAATCACTTAACCCCCTATTGATTTTTAGCATTTACCACCTATGTACAGGACCTCCTGTCTCCTCTATGATCCCATCATCCTACTTCTGACAGTGATCAGCAAGCAGGAGTGCAAGCAAGGGACCATAACTACAGGGGTTATTTATCAAAATCTGAATTATTATTTTCTGAAACATACTCAACATACGTACTCAAATCCGCATGGGTTATTTTCCTTTATTTATCAAAACATTTTCACAAAAAATTCCAGTGAGGGAACAAAAACAAAAAAATTGTCAAA
>CM044443.1:79167638-79215929 GCA_024363595.1 Xenopus borealis | reverse complement strand
TAGCAATAGCAAATGTATTCAAACAGATCTGCACAAACACAATTGTTTGCATTCGGGGAAAACCCACAAAACCCTGCCTTATTCATCCATACTGCAACCCAATTGGTGAAACAATCAATCTAGTGATTATTATCAAGTCCAATCCAGAATGTCTATTGTCCAATTTAGGATGTTCCTGTGTATTCAAACATCAAACAATACCCCTTAAATCTTAGTAGTAAAAACACAATCTTCTACTCACTCCCAATGGGGCTGTTTATACCTTAACATCCTATGAATTCACCCCGGCATTTCTTATCTGTGGAGGAAAAAAATATATAATGTGGAACTTTCTGGATAACATGTTTCTGGCACTGCTACTGTAATGATATTATGCAGTGAAGTCTGAAGGTCTGAATTTTTAGGGGAAAAGAGTATCATATATTACTTTGGGATCCTCTAATGATTGTACACCATTAGTTTTCTTCATTGCCATAGTTATTATTTAATTGTTTTTAGCCCAAACTATTCATGATGTGATAAATAAACCAAAATTATGTCTCCCACCTACAGACAATTTTAAATAATTTTCACTATTGGTTTTTAGAGTGAAGTTCAATATTGGGCCATAGGGTTTGGTGGCAAACTACTCATATCTAAATAATTGAAATACATTAAGAGGAGCTCTACACCAGAGCATGTCTCCAAAACTCAGGTGAGCCTTGGGGAATAGAGTGAAATAATAAGACTTAGACATCTGTTGTCTGGAACTGTAGCTCACAGACACTGAAAAGACTACTCTGATATGGCTGTAAGCAGGAAAATGATGATCACTTGATAAGGTTATAGCAAGATGATGTGGAATATCAGCTGCCTTTTACCAAAAAGCTACTTATGGAGAAGCATCCACTGCTAGCAGGAAGGATAGCAGTATATGATACTTTTAATGCAGCCGTTAATATCACCAATACAACAGAAACATAATAGTATGTAGTATTGTAAGTAATGTATCAGTGTGACACAAAACTATCCAGCCCAATTAATTCCATCCAGGATGTGACATCCTTGCAACAGGATCTTGACAAACTGGCAATCTGGGCAGCTAAGTGGCAAATAAGATTCAATGTTGATAAATGTACCTGGGATGTAAAAATATGCAAGCTACTTATACCCTTAATGGGACTGCACTAGGAAAATCCTTTGGGAAAAAGGACCTTGGAGTCCTTGTAGATAATAAACCTGGCTATAGCAAGCAATGCCAGTCAGCAGCATCAAAGGTCTTGAGCTGTATTAAAATGGGCATGGAGTCACGGGTGGATTCATTCTTCCACTTTATAGAGCACTTGTAAGGCCACATCTAGAATATGTCGTACAGTTTTGGTCTCCAGCTCTCAAACAGGACATTATTGTATTAGAGAGGGTACAGAGAAGGGCAACTAAGCTGTTAAAAGGTTTGGGAAATCTTAGCTATGAGGAAAAACTGCCCAAATTGGGGATGTTCACGCATATTTACTCACTTTGATCTGCTACCCGATCCCAGACCTCAACTGCCTTATCCACAAGCCGCCAACCACTATCAAACAGGAAGTGATGTTGCTGCAAACCGGAATCAAAAGTGGGCGGAAACAGAAAATATTCTTGTATAATATTAAAACGAGTAAAATATAGACAATATAACACAAGATAAGAGAATTAGAAGAGACACGTAACCTGACTCACAACCCCCAGACCAGCAACCCACAGACCCACATCTATACCCAAACCTGAAAATCCTACCCCCATCCTGCAGGGTACCCTCTTTTTTTGCAGATATCCAGCGGGTACCAAAACCGCTGAAGCACTGTAGCTTAAGGGGTGATATGATAACTATGTATAAATATATAAGGGATAAATATATAAGGGGATCATTAATGCTCTATTTACCAGTAGGTCTTTCCAGCTGACACAAGGTCACCCATTACGATTAAAGGAAAAGTGGTTTTTGCCTAAATATTCGGAAGGGTTTTTTACAGTGAGAGTTTTAAGAAGTGATTGGATGGCTTTTTAGCAAGTGAAGGAATACAGGGTTATGGGAGATAGCTCATAGTACAAGTTGATCCACGGACTATTCCAATAGCCATTTTGGAGTCAGGAAGGAATATTTCCCCCTCTGAGGAAAGAGAGAGGCTTCAGATGGGGTTTTTTTTTGCCTTCCTCTGGATCAACTAGCAGTTAGGCAGGTTAAAAAAAAGTTAAAAAAGGTTGGATGTGTGTCTTTTTCAACCTAACTTACTAGATTACTATTTTACTCTCCTACCAGAGCTTTGAGCTTGACCTAAAATATGGGTGGTTGTTCAAACATTTAACTTAATAGATAATGATCAGTCCATACCTAGTTGTCAACAAAAGTACTGGGGATTAATGTTGTCAAATGCTTTCCCATTGATTTTCCAAAGAAGCATGTATTTATGCTAGCAGGACAAGGATCATAAAGATAATGGTGCCATATGAGTATTATTATTACCTACCTACCTATCTACAGAAAAGTATTAAGATTATCTGTGACAGTTGGCTATTCTTGCCATCTGGTATTTATTTGTAAGCCTTCAACACATCTGCAACACCTTATAGACAGTGGAGGCACAGAGCATGTTTATTTACTCACTGAAAGCTTTGGCTTTTATATTTGTTTATGGCTTTCAAAGATTTAATGTGTCTAGATTTGTTTATTTCAAAACATACAGAAATCCTTTTATAGCAAACAGTTATCTATCTAGGCTTTTGAATCAAGTCCATAGGCAAAGATAAAGAAGGGGTGGGATCTAAGGTGAAGGAATATGGCATGTAAAGGTAAAGAAGGTAAACAGTTAGAGGCACAAATGCCGAATTTCAAACTCATGTGAGATTTTAAAAACTCCCCTAAACTCCAATAAATTTTAAATTTGACTAATCAAAATGTATTCTAATAATCAAAGTTTTTAAACTCAGGTGAATTAAATAGAATTTTAAAAACTGGATTGTCAAGAAAGGCTGCAAACACCACAGTGCTGTACACCAGCCTAGACTACAAGAATTTGGCAAGTTTTAGGCAGCAAATACTCAAATTTGACTTCTTAAAGGGCCAGAGTATGATACATTTTGAAAATCTAATTCAAATTTTTTTTAAAAAAACTCGAACCGAGTTAAGATAATTCAAAATTTGACAGTTTTGACGAAATTCGAATTTTAGATCTGACCCTTAATAAATCTGCCCTTATTTGTGGTACAACTGAAAATGGCATAAGGATGTTGGAGGTCATTCCTTTTTTTTTTTAAATTCTAAATAGTTTATTGCTTATACTATTACTATATACTAGACCTTGTACTATTCATCTTCCATTTCCATTTAAAAAACTGTTTACTGGTTGTTAGGTTAGGGTAGGTTAGGTTAGTTAACCCCTTATCAACCAGATTACCATTTCAAATCCAATCCTGAGAGCTACAGAGCTACAAAAAAATAAGGCCAACTGTAATTTGTTTTAGAATTCATCTGCGGACACCTTGAATATTAAATATAAGGTGAACTATTGATATAATGTCTTATATTTTTGACTGTAACCAGTTTACAGACTTTGCAGGCTTATATCAGAGGCAATCTTTCCATATATGTGATTTAGTAGAATATATATAGCGGCAGACCCTCCTGGGAACCTCTCCATTTGTGCCTCTCCTAATTGCTGCCTTTTATGCAGTACTAAAAACAGCGACTGAATAATTTTTTCCTGTTATGGGGGTACTTTTGTTTAACTCAAGCCCAACATTCTCTGATATACTTAAATGTTCTATATCTCTACAGCCCACTTTATCTATATCTTAATCCCCCTACTTCCCTTATTCCTGTGTAAATCCTGTATAAACAAAGAACATTTAGGGGCAGATTTAATCATTTGTTACACATCAGCAGACATTGCCATGTAAAAAATGGTGACAAATCGCAAAATGTTTCTACAAGATTTTTCTTTGAGCAAGTTCCACCATAATTTATTTACAGTCTGAAGCGGGGTAAAATAATGGTGGCATATCTGGAATTCACATGGCGTAATATAAAACACACCTTGATAAATGCAACAAAATGTTATGGGGCAATTTTAATTTATAATAAATAAAATGACCCTTATATGTAAGAAAAGGCATTACGTTTGCCCAGGAGCAGTAACCCATATGAGCTAATCATCTTGATGCACTTTTATCTATCTATGCACCTTGAAAGTTTTTAAAGGCTAAACACTTATTTCAACAGTCCAGTTTAATTAAAGGGTTAGAGAAAGACTTATCTGCTTATTGAATTCCAGATTTACCCATTGAACCAGATGCGAATTTTCGCTAGCGAAGTAGATAGACTAACGCAATTTGCACCCTTACGCCAGGTGAAGTTGCGCACTGACGAAGGACAGTAATTACGCAAATTCACTAAGATCACCATTTTCCTGAACGTTATCATTTATGCTAGACTTTACTTCGCAAAGTCAGACCTGGCAAAGTTCAATACAATAGATAGGAGTTTGAAAAAAAAAATTGAAAATTTTTCTAAGTCCCAAAAAAACGAGGGTGATAGTCTGAAAAAGATCGATTTTTCTGGGGGGGAGGGTACTCTCCTTCGCCCCTAAATTTCCTAACATATGGCAACTCAACTATACAGGGGGCACATGTGGGGCAATAGGACAACTTTATTTAATTTATTAAAGGTTTCCTAGGCCTGTGTAGTGGAATGTAGCAGCTGTAACATATACTTCTATTATATGCTTAAGTTCGCGCCCTACTTATGTTCACCCACCTTAGCGTAACTTCGCACTTTAGTGAATTTGCGTAGTGTTGGCGAAAATTTGCCTGGCGAACGTTAGCGAAGGCAACACTAGCAAATTTTCGCCGCTTATTTGAATTTCCCCCATAATGTTTTATGTCATAAATCATAATACCTTGACTTGAATCTGGCCCAACATGTGGACCAGTTTTTTTATGGCAGTATGTACAATTACACAAGAAATTCAATATGGCTGTATCTGCATTTAACATACCCACTTGCAGATAAATCTCTGCCAATTCAGGGTTTACAGAAGACAGAAACAGGTGTTTTTGTAAATCTGCCAGAAGATTTCACTTCCAGATCAGAGAAGCCTGCAAGCTATCCTAAAAGAGGAGTAGCACAAAACTAGAAGGTAGCAAGAAAGTGTACCATCCATGGTCGCCAACCACAGGCAGAAAAAGCACACCAAACCTGAGCAGCACTCCAAAATCTTTCAAATATGAAATTGTCTTTTTAAAACAGTGTACTGTATGTGGTCTGTCCAATGGTTTGGGTGATTGGGAGGCTAGAACATGGCATACTGTAGAAATCTGTAGAGTGATGTAGGGCAAAGAAAGCACCTGTGATTTTATTATAAATAGCCCTGATTTTATTATAAATAGCCCTTTATTTTGATGGTTTTCTCTTAATTCAGTGCCACTAATACTTTATATGACTTGTAAAACCCAAAATGCCAAAGTAATTTATCTCTCAAAGTATTTGACTGTTTTCTATACTGGTTTAGCCACTTGAGCCAATGATTCATTAAAGCCTTAAAAACTCAACAGAACCAAGTGGGAACAATGATTAACTATATTAAATACAGTATAAAAATCCTTTTTGCAAAAATAAAAAAGCCTGTTTTATGTTTTTAATTTTGTTGGAAACATAGAATGACTTGATCCCTACTTATACATAAAAATATATGTATTTATCCATTTCTAGAAGAACTGCATAAGTCCGCTCTTTTGGAGTCAGACAGATATTAGCTTCAGACAAAAAGAATTCCGCAGAAAGACTGCAGCATATGTATATATATGAAACCCACCATTAGTGTTAACAAGCAGACGCTGAATCTTTGAGGCAGTGCTTTGGTTATCTGTTTAACAATGTATGTCACAGCAAGCCGCAAAAACAGTGTGAAGAATAGTGAGTAAAATATTGATATTGTCTGGAATCAGACAAACTGTTAATGTTGTACCTACATTCCTTTATTTTATACCCCTTTTTTCTACCTTCTTCATGAAAACAAGAGAATAGTATGCATGTAGAGAAATGTTCTGACACAGACAAATTAATACAAAGCAGGTATTTTGATTAAAGCAAATGTGTGCAATGCTAAAACTGGTCTGTGAATAACAGCCATAGAAACAGAAGATACCTAACAACCAACAGAAACTCTCACTCTGCCATGTTAGCAAATTGAAGAGCTTTGTTTTTAGTTGCATGCATAATCTCAGCATGATTCAGGGTTACATACATACTATAGCTCTGTAGGAAAATCGAGGCAGGAAATATTTTTATTACAAGTGCAGAGGTTGATTGGTCTTTGAACGTGGTCTGTGTTTTAATACTATAGTTCAGAGCAGGATAAAGCACTGGTAATATTGTTAGCTTATCCTGCTTATTACTCAGCACTAGATTAGCCAAAATATGCCCAGCAGGTTCCTTTCATGTCTATGCATTTACTCTGTGAGAAATCTTGCATGAAACATGTCCTTTGCATTGGATGAAAATAAGTGCAACCAAACGCCATTTGGCTCTACTTAACTATAATGTATGTCCCTGTTATAGTACCTATCACACTGCCACTAGGAGCACCATATAATGAGTACCCCAGCTAAATATATATTTTTAGAAACAATATCCAAGTAAACATGGGTTTAGTAAACATGGATATATTAATATAGCCTCCAGTTTACAGATTAAGATTATCATGAGGAGTTGTGCACATACATTGGCAATGACTGTGCAGATTTGGTCATTAGAGTGTCCTTTATCTACACCTCCATTTCTTCATACAATATACATATACAGGCATATGGTACTTATAAGCAAAAGGAATAGGATCTACCATTCAGAATGCTTGGGACTGTGAGAATCTTTCTGTAATCTGGATCTCCATGCCTTAAACCTTAAACAGCATTTATTAAACAAACCCCAAAGGATTATTTTGCCACCAATATAGATTTTATTAGTACAGAGAAATAATTTTCAAAAATTAGAATTATTTGCCTAAAACAGAGTGGGATATTATCTGTAGCTTTCTGGATAACAGGTTTCCAGATAACAGATAAATTATCTGACTAATCAGAGTTACTGAAATGTATTTCACTCTTTCTCTCTGTATCATCCATCTATCTTTCTGTCATCTATTTGTTTCTAGCCATCTGTTATTTAAAGGGGAACTCCAGAAAAACATAACTTAAAGTGTACCCATCACCCAGACACAAAAATCTGTATAATAAAAGTCCTTTTCAAATTAAACATGAAATCCAATTTCAAAATGT
This sequence comes from Xenopus borealis, assembly GCA_024363595.1. Classification (NCBI taxonomy): domain Eukaryota; kingdom Metazoa; phylum Chordata; class Amphibia; order Anura; family Pipidae; genus Xenopus; species Xenopus borealis. The sequence continues at coordinate 79,208,639 of CM044443.1, read as the reverse complement.
TATTAAAGCATCCATACCTCATTTAAAAATCTCAGCTGTCAATCAAATATTGTCTGCCACTCCTCTATGCCTCAGCACTTCCTAGATGCCACTGCTCTCCACACATTCCCCCAATTCTCTTAACCATTTAATTGTGTAGCCAGGACATGGGGATAAACAATGGGTCCCCCATTCTGGTGCACAAACAAGATTCTGAGATGATGCAAGGCTTGCCTTAATAACAGTGTCCACAAACTTTTGATCAGGGTCATTTGGGTAGTTTGTGAAGTGATTATGATTTAAAATGAGGAAACACAGTTGTTTGACAATAAATGTTTTCAGCCAACCACTAACGATGAGTGAAAGAAAAGTTTTTGTGTTATCATTCATATTTTCTGAAAAATGGTTAAGAAATCATAAATTCTGTCAGGGTATATAACTTATGAGCACACCTGTATATTATATTTTAACACTGTTGATGGTAGTGGCTGGTGAAATAAGGTTGGTAATATATATTTTTGTTTATGCGGAAGCATTGAGTTCAGCCTGCACTCTGCGGCATGACTACTCCCTCAGTAAGGAGAAGGAAAGAATGTTCTAGTTCTATGTTTGCTATATTTAAAGGGCCATAACACTAAAAAGAAAAAAAAGTTCACTGTTTATTTACAACACGGGGGGTGCATAATATTTGCCACAGTTCTATTCCTATAACTGTTTTACTTGGCATTTTGTAACGGCTGCAATACATATTAACCACTATGGGAAGAAATCTCAACCACGCAGAGATTTCTGTGCAGTTCACTTTGCTTTCTGTTTCACTGAATGAAGATTTTTGCCATGTAACGGCACCTTTATTTTTAAGTATATACATCTTTGTATTTATTTACTTATTTTGTCTTTTCCCACATTTCTTAGCATTTGTATTTATATTGATATATTATAACTATTCTATTTCCCCCACGACACTATCACAGATGGATAAAATTCACATACCTGCCCCGGAAAAAACATGATAAAAATACAAATAAAGCTATGAAAGCCTCATACTTCCTTGGAGAATTTTTTCTGCTATTGCTATCTTTGGCAGGTTACTTTTTCTTTTAAGATTCTGCTTTCTCAACAGAGGCTCCTGCAAGGGTACTCACTTGGGACTCTGCCCAGTTTGAAACCTAAGGACAACATGTGCTTGGCTGGCTGGCTGGCTTTGCTGTTTGAATCAGTGAGAGTCATAAGGCCAGAGGAGGGGGAAATATTTATTCAGTTTGCTGATTAGTTTTCCCTTTTTACATTTTCTTCCAGATCCACATCTTGCTTTTTAAATACAGTTTAGATCTTTGCAGTCTGTTGTAGCCGAGGGCAGGTAAGGAATTAACTAGTGTATATCGCTGATCCTGAACTAAATCCTGACTCCTGTAGTTGCTTGATAGTAACATCTCTCCCTTGGCTGTAACTTCCTATAGGGCTTACTGAGTATTCAGCTTTGGTACTAGTAACATTGTGCAAGTGCACTATACACATGTGGCCCCAAGCAACAAGATAACTAAATATTGCAAACTGGAGAGCTGCTGAAAAAAATCTAAATAATGCAAAAGCAACACATAAAAACAAATGAAAACCAATTGCATATCGTCTCAAATATCACTCTGTACCGTACACCATACTAGAAGTTAATTTGAAGGTGAATAACCCTTTTAACAGGATATTATAAAGACCAATTATGGATTTTAAAAACAATAAACATTATATATATCTTTCACTGAAACAGGTCAGAGCAAGTAAACAGATAAAGGCAATACCGTGCTTAAAAAAAGACATTAAAAAATGAAGACCAAATGCAAATGATCTCAGAATATCGCTCTTTTTCATACACAGAGTTAATTTAACGGTGAACAACCCCTTAAATTGCATATGTTGTGCTGTCACATGGAAACATAGAAAAATAAACGTGCATTCTATCATAGGTCACACAAACAAAGCAATGTATCGGCCAACTAATATAATGTATTTGTGTTGGGGGTCAGTAGCAAAATAGTCTGGATAAATAATTTGGTTAATTACAGTATATTGCACAGTTTCTATATGCTAGACAACATACAAGAAATTGTTTTCATGTAAGAAGTGGGATATACAGGAAAAAAACTATTTTTGTTTGAAGATGAATGTTACACATCTGTTATGCTGCATAACAGGGAGCCTAGGAAAGAGAGCTTAAGGTAAGTATGTATGTTAGTTTTCACTTAAACACACAACAGTAGCAACCACCTTTTATCCCAGTTAGCATTTCCATATACACAACAGAACAAGGTACATAGAGAATCAAACAGCTTTAAACTCAATTTCCAATTTCTTGGGAGAAACCAGTAAATGCTTATAAGGGCTACTATTCTGGGGCAAATGTTTTGACTAATATTACATTACAACGATATTATCAGTCAATGTAATTTATCATGTTGGCTTGTCTGTACCTTAGATATCTATATTTTTAAGTTCATCTGGATAAAGGTGCAATCTTGGATGGGTACTTTCTCATGTATTTTTCTGGGCATGGCAGTGGACACAATGATGCATTTACTGTATATAATACCTAAGCATTAGAGTACAATTTGGGTTCTGATAAGAAACTTTTTGGAGTTATATTGTTACTTTCTTTCTGAGAGAGCTATGCACTTTGCAATCATTATGGGCTCTAAAATATTTATTAGATTTATAACCAGGTTTAAGGTGATTTCTCACCAAAAGTCTTCTAAGAGAAACTACTAGAAATAGCAATACTGACACTGAAATATAACCATTCAGCTAAATAAGAAAAAAATCAAATGTGCATGTAATACAGTACATCTATACCGTGCATCCTTCGAGCTCAAATAAGTAACTTTTTAAATTCCTCTTGTAGTTTGTTTATAGCAAAGGTTTGGCTATGTAAATGTTCAGAGCTTTGAAATAGCATGGAAGTGTTTCATGCATATATTACTCAAAACATGCCAGATTGTATCTCAATGTCAGCGAAATGTTTTATCAAAATAATGTGCAAATAGGAGTCATACATATGACGTTGGGCAGACACCTGCCTGTCACATTGATTTCCATTAGATGTCGTAGCATTTTCTCTGGGGTTTGTTATTGTTGATTCACAAGAGCAGAAGAAAGATTGAGAATTGAGGTTGGGTGATTAGATTGTGCAGCCTATCACTATGTGACTGCACTGTTTTTGTTCCCTTCACAATCACTTCACTTACAGTTGAAAGGATAGATTTAGGCTCTAGATAAGCAGACATTTGATGGACCAAGGTGGCATTCCATAATGGTGTCACATCTAAGGTCAGTAGGCTCATCAGTATATAACGCTTTGGAACTGATAACATGACTGTGTGCTAATTATTGTACACATGGTGGCATAGCGTCAGTGTGACATTTGCCTTACATATATATGAATAAAGCAGTGCAGTGTACAAAATGCTATTTACAGATTCAAGAAGGTATATTTTCACCTGTAATGCAGTTTATTTTCCATAGAACTCCATCTATATTGAGGCCTTGTGGGAAATTATAAGAACCACAACTGCACCAGATAAATAAAAATAAAACAAATGTAATCAAGGAATCGCTTTTGGTGGAAGCTCCAGTGTTCCCCTTCATCAGTAGGTGACCATGCACTCAATTCATTAGTGCAGACTGGACAGATGCAATGGTGTAATTCATTAGTGCAGACTGGACAGATGCAATGGTGTTTAGCATCCAGAGTTCAGCCAATGATTAAGAGCTGGAAGTGTTCAGGCAGAGTCAGTCAGGCAAGGGTTAACACAATCAGCCATAGAATAGAAGCACCTACCATGAGCTTCTGGGCTATGGCTCCAGCATTCAAGTAGACCTAAGAACTGGGAAGGGTTTAATATAGGATATACATAGCTAGGAGCAAAAATCTGCAAAATCTGGAATACATACATTAATAGGTAGGCTTCAATACAAAGAAAGGCAATAACTATAGCATGCTTTTGTAGGACAGAGGTAAAGACAGAAGGCTACAGAGTACCAGGTTACAGCTTCAAACCCAGCAGGGGGACTAGCATATAATGATATGTTTTAACGATAAACTCCGTACTTAAGGGCTTCGTTATTATTAGTTGAGGGTTGACATCACGTATATCGTTGTAACAAAATGAGACTTTCAATGAGGTGTTCTTTGTGCATTGATTACTTTTTTTCCCATGCTCAGGATATTTTTTTCTACAATGATGTTTTTTCAAGAAAAGAAGAGCCTGCCAGGTTTTAGGTTATCTTCTTATTTTCTAAAGCCATGAAATTGTGTCTGTGTGTGTGGGGGGTGGGGGGGGAATCAAAGCATAGGAGGGAAAAATGGATTCAACAAAACGAGATTATGATGTATTTTTACATCAACATACCCGATCCCAATCCTCAAGTAATAATAAATCATCCCCTCAAATATGCACCTAATATGATTCCTTGGAGATCTTCATCATTTACATTTTTGCAGCTGTAAACTTCAGTTTGTTAAGTAGGGTAGGGAGCAGGTGCTGTATCCAGAGGCTGCCAAACAGGAAGACCCTTGTGTAAGTCACTACTATTAAGCTTGTTCATTTTATTAAAGAGGCATTATATATGTAAAGTGCATGGTGTATGCTTGCATTCTAGTGATGTTTAACATGTAGCTAATTAGTGTAGTAGGAATGTTGAAATATACATTCAAGAATTTCCACTTATTAAATTCATACAGGGAGTAATTATGCAGAATTAAAATTCAACAGAAAACTGAGGCTGTAACACAGAAAATAAAGCATTCATAACATGTAGATGTATGTCTTTTTTGTTTCCATGCTCATTCAGTTGTGCTTTTGTAATAACACAGTAGTCGTTTTATCTGAAGATCTGCTGCATAATACTGTATGAATTGTTTTTATACATTCAGGTTGAGCAGTTTTTTCTATTTAGCAAAAAATTAAAAGAGCATTTATGTTTTATGTTTAAAAAGTCCTATGGAAAAAAGGTTGATATACTTTCCCAACATTTTTTGTGTTTTCAATGTTAGTGGGAAGTAATAAAGCTGTGATGGATAAAAAAAATTGTAGTGATATTTTATTTACTTGCAAATAGAATTTAATGAACCATATTGCTACAATGTAAACGTTTTAATGTGCCATGTATACTAATATACTTCAATGCATTAAACCAAAAAAACTGGTAATGCTTTTCTAACATATATGAAGGGCCAAATGCATGTTGATTACTTCAAGCCCTACAGTGTCTCCAACATCAGATGACTGGTCATAGATACTATGTAGCCTGTGGTGTCTGCGTGGTATAAATTGTCATCAGTCCATGGTTTCTACAAGTCTTCAGAAGGTCTAGGCATTTATGGAACTGGATCTCTGCAGAGCCTTTTTAAAAATATTGAGATATATTTGTAACAATTGTAGTGACCTTGGCATCTCAGAGCTGTCTAAACCCTTCAAAATTTAGGTTATAACAGATCTAAAATGTCAGTTTTCTTTTAACAGCTGTTTTTTTTTTTTTTGGCCAAGAGGACATACAATGGAAAATAGGGACATCATTCCAAAAATGTAACAATAGTTCAAATTCAAATGTCAAATGTTTAGAAAAGGATGCACTCCCCTGTTGTATTTGTAGCCGATTTCTGATAATGAAACCATATGTCTGTCAAGCTTTCTGTTAACCTTTCTTAACCAAGAACATTTTAAAACAATAATTTTACATTTCTCATAAACCAGCCCAAGCTGGGAAAATCTTTGCTTTACTCATTTGGTCCTTCATCCATCCATCAAATAATCTCTATAGATAGAGAATTCACACAAATATTAGTGCACAAGCTGACACTCATTGGTTGATATGAATGCATAGTATGAACAGTTATGCAGTCACAATTCACTACAGTGTACAACAAAACTGTTTGTTATGTACAAAGAAGATTAATAAAGCTAAAATTACATTCTTTTAAACTGAGGAAATAACTCTTGGTTCACTTTAAAAAGGGGTAGCGTTTTATTATTGATGAAGGCATATTGTTCTCTCAAGCAATAATGCTTATTATTATAGGCATTAACTAGTAAAATATAAAAACAAGTCACATAGAGTATATTTTGGTTAAACATAAGAAATCATTCTACTTATATAAATACCACAGTGACCTCCTGTGGTATGTTCTGCTTAGGACCCAGTGAGTTATCCATAAACTAGGATTTTATATACATACACACACATACTTGCACTGCCGTAGTATATGTTGTGTTGATATCAATAGATTCAGCCAGGATTCTGCCTTTTTCAGCAGGATTCAGACGAATCCCTGTGCCTGGCTGATCCAAATTCGAATTTGCATATGCAACTTAGGGGCTGGAAAGGAAATCACGTGACTTATCACAAATCAAGTAACTAAAATCTTGATTTCCACTTTTTTCCTTTCCCTCCCCTAATTTGCATATGCAAATTCGAATCTGGTTCGGTATTTGGGTTGATTCTTTCACAAAGGATTCGGGGATTCAACCAAATCCCAAATAGTGAATTCAGTGCATCCCTAATTTCAACCAGTTCAACTTGTTATAAGCCCCCCATTCCTGGCACTGTTCTATAAGTACATTTAAATATTTTTAATATGATGATGTATTTAATCATAGTTTTTGATCTGAATTTAGCATTGGTATGTCAATCATTAGTCATAAGTTCACCAGTTCTAATCATTATTCCTACAGCATGTGATATGTTCACTAACAAATGTTAATCATAACTCAAATTTTGTCCTTTAGCAAAGATAACAACGTTTAATTGAATAGGACCATATGTATTGATATGAATAAACGGTCACCTTCAAGTTTAGTATTGTGCAACATTTCCCTTTTCTAGTCCAGTTATCCTTAAAATAATAATATTTTATACTGTGCATTAACATAGAAAGATATAGCAACACAAAACATGTCCATTGCTTTTGCTATATTATATAAACCGCACACTGTGAATTATATTTTAATTTGATATGAACCAGCAAATCGAAAGGTAGCCATTGTGTACCCAATGAATGTGTGCAGTGCATTGTTTCCTTGGCTCAGCAGCAGATTAGAATGAACAATCTTTGTGCCTTCCTATGGCTCAGACTTTTGTTTTGCCAGATTTTAGCTTAGTGAATATGAATGAAATCACGTATCTGTCCATATTGACTTTTTTTTTTCTTGCATGTGGCTGGTCGATGGATAAAACTGATTGGCTAGCACGATTAGAAATACAGTGATAATTACACAAAAGAGACAAAGCATGTCACCCCTCCTATTTGTCCATTATGTTGCTGTGTATGCTGCAAAGGCTGGTCCTTGCCTCTCTGCTTTCTAAAAGAACAGCAGCAAGCAAAGCTTTGGTGAAATGAATAACATAATTGGTAGTTGGTTCAATCAGTACATGTCTAGACTGGCTGAGACATCAATTAAAGGGAATTCTCTTTTAAAGAGAGAGAAAACAGGATGGTCCTTATTGATACTGATCATTCCATATGTAAATCCAAAGTTCCAACAGGAAAAAGAGGTTGCGATTTTCAGGATAAAGTCTTAGATAGAATTCAGTTGCTTTCACAACTAGTGGGTTCACTGAGGACACAGGTTGTTTTCGTCGAATATTTTTGCTTGCTGAGCCTCTCTGCTTGAAGTGAGCACTGAAAACCTTTTAGCCAGAAACAAAGGAAGATAAACATCTTTTACTAACTAAAGCAAAGAAAATATATACAAATAGCATTTCCATCTTATCAAAATACAGTATATATTTTTTTAAAGCATCCATCATTTGCCTTAATTATGTAAATATTAAGAGGAAAAATCTTGGAACTATATGTATTTTTCCTATTTATTTTTTTCATAGAAATAAAAAAAAAAATAAGAAACTGAGCTTTTTTAACCTGCCCATTGACATAGATTACAGCCTATGTCGGTTGAATGATTGTTCTTGTCAGTCTTCCGACCTGCAACTAACCATTCAGATTAATATAAAGTAGTAAAGAGAACAAATAATACGATGCTTGGGCCATCAATTGACAGAAATCAATTGTAGAATAGTTATGTCTGACAAATTGTATTGACAATCTCCCATTGATACATGCAGAGATATTATCGGTAGGCAATATAAATCTTTTAACCTGTCAAATCTACTGAACGACCGATCTCCATGGTATGAAAAATGTCAGGATACGCCACACACTGTCCAAAAATCATATGAATCTTCATTTCGAACTAATGTATCTTTGCATCTATGGCCATCTTAACTCAAGCAAGCAAGCCTTTCCTGATGTTCTTTGTCATGTACACTATAAAGGCCTACATGATGGCCACCACCCCCCATAAGTGGCTTGGCCAGTCAGCCTATGAACTGTAACAAACAAGGAAAAGTTGTGCTCACCACTAATTTTTAAAACCATTAGGTGCGGGTGCAATGAGGCTGTGACCACAAAATACATATAGACAAATATAAGAAGTTCTCTGCACTCAACCCATTATCAATATATTTAAGACATTGAGACATTTTGTGCATACAGCTACTAAAAAATGCCTTACCCTTTAAACAACAGGGATTGTTTGTCCATATATTGCAATATATTTAAGCTGGCCAACTACGTCAAAGTCATCCCATATCTGGCCAGTCCTACTCTCAAATTGCATCTGATTCATTAAGAATTCTATTGCTTCATTATACATTTTACAAATGGACTAAGTTTTACCTGCAACTTACTTGCTGCTTTCAAAGTAAAACTCCCAAACTTGGTTGCCCTTTTATTAGACACCAGTGGGATCACCTGACTATAGCTGGGAAGGGTGGGGGCTACAACTTGGAGCTGGTCACTGCTCCAGTATAACTATAACAAACAAGGAAACGTTGTGCTTACCGCTAATTTTTAAAACCAGCCCCTGTTTTGTTTAAAGGGTAAGGCACTTTTTACTAGCTGTATGCACAAAATGGCTCAATGTCTTAAATATATTTATAATGGGTTGAGTGCAGAGGACCTTTTGTATTAGCCTCTGAACTGTAATAGACTGAGCACAACTTCACATTGTTCTGATGGATCATCCTACATGTTGACTACTAGGCACATGTGCATCGTTAGGCTCATTTACAAATGCAAGCAGGTGTGAAGCACTATTTTGCATACACTTAATTGTTACTTGCACAAATTCAAGCTCCTTGGTTCAGTCTCTTTTGATGCATTGCAGGGAAATTTTGTATTTGCTCTTCTTGAATCCTCCTTGAATCTTAAATCTATGGATGTTATCTATATAATCATAAAATCTTTCTCCAAATGTTCTGCATTTGGGGGTCACAAACTTTATGAAAATGCAGTTCAGTTCAATTTATTTTTTGAAGTTCAGTAATCAGCAAGACTATGGGACACATTTACTAAGGGTCGAAGTAAATATTCTAATAATATTAATATTTTAAAATTTCGAAGTAATTTTCGCCTTCTACGACTATCGAATAGCCCAAAGTTCGATTCAAATTGAAAAAAAATTAGAATTTTGAAGTAGTGTCTCTTTAAAAAACTTTGAATTTGACACTTTGCCACCTTAAAGTTGCCAAATTGCCATTGTAGCCTATGGGCGACCTCCTGCAACCTTTCCTGAAACGTTTTCTAAGTCCTGGAAAATGGAAGTTTTATTTAAAAAGTAGTTTGATTCGAACGATGCTTTAGAACGATTTTTATTCAATCGAAAATGGTCCCCCAAAAACTTTTACGTTTTTTAACTTCGAATCTGCCCCTTTGTCTCCCCAAATACTAAAAGCAATGGTATCCTTTCCCCATGAATAAAAATTAAAAATGGAGTGAAACAGGAGTGTCTGCTATCCCCACTTTTAATTTTTTTAACTAACTAAATCTGAATAAAAGTGTGGGGGAGGGGGAGAACATAAGACAGTGACAGTCTCCCAAAGAACATAGAACAATCTATAGTACAAGCATTCACAACTGGAGGGATGGAGGGAGTCTAAGATTATCTTTGTTCAAGAGATTTTCATCCATTTCAACTATAATTATAAAAAACCCAGAATTTGTTCCTGGACTGGACCCAAAAATATTTAAGAGGTGGAAACCAGTTGATTTTAGATTTATGAGGATAAACGATATACTCCAGGTAAATTAAATATAATCCTTGACAGTAATTCAGTATAGGTAAAAATCCTAGAAATGAGTGGAGATATCTCCAAGACTTTAGTAATAAATCCAAAATACAGAAAACAATAGCAATCCCATCAAGGCATGAGGAATATGTAGAGTCTAAGAGGAATATGAAGAGTAGAATAGCATATGTATATATGAAAGTCTTATAGGTATGAGAAGTAAATGCAGAATTTAATAGAGACAAAAACAGAAACTGATGCAAGGTGAAAATTAGAAACCATTATGCAGTGATTGGCATTACATCAGCAGGCAGAAACAGAGTCCGGTACTCAGGCCAAAAGGTCGGGACAGGCAGCATGTAACAATATCCAAGAACAGGCAAAAGGTCAAAACCAGGAAATCCACAGAAACAGGACAAGGAGGGGGTAGTAGTGTAGGAGTGCAGGAACAAGGCTAGGGTCTCAAAGGAAAGAAGGTATTGACTCAAGAACTTGGGGCCAGATGGGATCTCAGGAACACAAATAGCTAGGAGCTGTAAGCTTAATGATCAAGCAAGAAGCAGTGGTCAGGGACAGGCTTATGTAGGGTCTTACTAACATAATGATGTACACATGAACCTAATAGGGTGGGTGGAGGAAAGAGCAGACAAAAAAAATGCAAGCAGTGCACAAGGAGAACCGGTCATAGCCAACCCTAAAAGTTCTAATATATATAGATATTTAATGAAGACCCAGGCACACATTTACGTGCTTACATGCCCCAGGCTCCATACATTTTGGAGGGAAGTTAATGGGGGCCAAGGCTTACATTAAAAACAGATGTTGCATTTACACCCCCCCATGTTCTTACTTAAGTCAGGGCACCTTGACCCAAATATAAAGCAATTGTTTCAGCAAATAAAATAAATGGATGGATGAGATGGAAGAGATAAGGTCTGATGAAGAACCTTACAGTTTAACAGAGCGTTGGCTAGGTCTAGGCAGTTTAGAAACAAGGGAAAGGACTGGATTGTTGTATTAAATATAATATTTACTCTTAGGTAGGCCTTATATGCTCAATAGTTTTCTTCTCATGATTTACATTTTTAATTCAGTTAAAATTAAAGGAATAAATAACATATACATTACAATGTGGGAAAAACCCAGCTAGAATTGCAGATGACATGTTTTTCTCTTTTCATCCTTTTCTTTTTTTTCTTCATAGACAAACTTTTGTGTATAAATTGTGTCTATACTTCCCCTCCCTCATTATTCCTGTATCCCTGTTCTTTAAAGTGGACCCGTCACTCAGACACAAAAATCTGTATAATAAAAGTCCTTTTCAAATTAAACATGAAATCCAAATTAAAACATTCATAGCTGTTCTAAGCTCATTTAAAGATCGCAGCTGTCAATCAAATATTGTCTGCCACTCCTCTATGCTTTAGGCATAGAGGCGGGGCAGATAATTACTTTCACTTTCCATTCAGCACTTCCTAGATGCCACTGCTCCCCACACATTCCCCCAGTTCTCTTAACCATTTAATTGTGTAGCCAGGACATGGGGATAGACATCGGGTCCCCCATTCTGGTGCACAAACAAGATTCTGAGATGCTACAAGGCTTGCCTTAATAACAGTGTCCACAAAATGGCTCCTGCCTGCTTGCTAGAATTATGAATTCCAAGGCTGAAGAAAACAAGATTAAAATAATTTATATAGTGTAATTAATGTTAATTTTGCTTGACTAATGTGATAAAATATATCACATTTTGGGGTGACGGGTCCACTTTAAAATAAAAAAGGATATAAAAAAGTGACCCAAAATCATGAGCTCTCTTAATATGACTGCTGTGGAGTAGCACAAAATCTGAATGCAAAACATTATGTGTTTACCCACAACACAGTGTTTTCCCAGAATTCAAAAATAATTGTGGGCACCAGCTAAATTCATCCACCACAACTTGTGGTCAATGCACTAATATGGATGCAAATTAGCAATCTTTTCAGAAAATCTCAAGTAAGTTGTGGCACACTTTTTGTCTGCTTTTGTGTTTGAATGGCCCTGCTTTGGAAAACAGCATTAGCAAACAATTCACGTTCTGTGCTCTATGCAAAGTGCAGAGAAGTTGGAATGGACACAAGTACCTTCTTTGTACCTTGCATTAAGAAAAGTTTATCTAAAAATGGTTCTATGGCAGACTGATGATGTAAATGGACAGAAGAAATGGCTTACCAATAAGCAACAATCCTCTCCCTCTAGCATTTTGCTGAAGTTTTGAATTGATGTTTCTTTATGTTGTATTTGGCATTAGTTTCCCCAAACTGCTAGGCCATTTATAAAACACTCAATAGAAAAGAAAGCATTCTATTAAGGCCAACTAGTCCAGTCACTGATCATCTTGAGAGCTTCCCCATTTCTCAGAGCTGCAATGCTTTCTGGCTTTCTAGCTTTTTGTAAATAAAATAATTGTAATATATTGTTATTATTAATAATAATAATAATAATAATAATAAAGAGATCACTTATTAGATACGAGGATCAATTAAAAATATTTCTTAGAATTTCTTTAGGATACAGTAGCATTTTACATTTTTTGGGGTACAAGAAAGACACTGTGTAAAATCTGGGAGAATTTAAAAATCAGTGTAAAATCATAGAAAATTAAAAGCAGGAGACATAAAATTGAGGGTTCGCCGTATTTGCTCTGTTTCAGACATCTCTGATCATAACTGTATAGGTTTGTACCATTTTTATCAACCGGTAAAATGGAAGTTCCAGAATTTATTTTCATTTTAGATGCAGTGCATGCCTGTTCTGGTCCACAGACTGAGCTAAGCCCAGGGTCACTCCTGCCATGAGGCAAGATGAGAACCTTTAGCAGACAGTCTAAGAAACACCTCTGATAAATTTGAAGGCCTAAATCATTAATACTATAGAGATGCTGAACCTTAAGGCAAGTTCAGTATATAGAATATGGTATTTCTAGCCATGATCATGCTTAGGGTTTAGTTCTTCTTTAAGCTGCTGATTCGGGTCCTGTAGAACAATCAACATTTTTTCTGAAGGGATCTCAGTTAGACCCTATTCCAGGTCTTGTAATCCAGTTGTTTGGCCCTATGGCCAACAATTGGATTGAGCCTATAACCCACTTTATTTGGGCACATACCTGTAGGAGGAAGATCCACTCATATGGGGACCTTGTCAAAAGAGTTGATCTTATAGTGTATGTCCAGCAGTACTCTCACTATTAAATTAGTCACAGTGATCTCTTTAAACAGCAGTGCAGCAAAGTTCATAATAAAGGGTTACTAAACTTTTGTTATTTTACGGGATAAATAAATGTAAGCCAACACACTGTAAAAACCTTTGGAAAGTACCACTTTTCAGGGCACCTAGACACAACGCTGATGGAGCAACCAACTATATGGATCTTTATGCTGTCTATTCCTTCCAAAAGCACCTGTGTTCCCAAAATTACCCCAGCACCCAGTTAATGTTTACTTGAGCAAAATTTAGCATCTGCTTGCATGTTTTCAAGATAAGCTTTCTAAAATAAGACAAAAGTTACTCTTTAACAAAGCTCCATTTTCAATATATGAACAAATTCTCAATATGAAAAAAGATTAGAAAATAATGAAATAAAAAATATTTTTCTGAACTGAAGATATTCTGTATGCTGGGTTTGTTTATTAATCTTGCTCTTGCATAATTTCATTTTATATTTGAGTATTTGCACCTGTATAAAGCCTTCCCACACTACTGTTTCCCACTGATTACTACAAAAGAGCAATTTAATAGTAATATGGCCTTTTCAACACTCCCATTGTTTCATAATTCACGCAATACATGCTAATTAGTGATGCTAAAAAGACCCAACCAGTCAAAGTCATTATCATAATTTACCTCTTCCTCATCACAATAAATGTGTTCCTTGCTGATTTAAACGTTTGAAATCAGTACGGTAGCCGAAACGATTTCACAGCAACTCAGCGCATACAAAAGGGACTCCTATTATCTTTTATCTCTAGAAGTTAAATTCACTGCATGTAATGCATTCAAAATATAGCATGTCATTCTTTTTTTTTTCTACAAGCACAAAATCAGGGATTAGACTCAATGAAAAGGAGAAAAGACATGGAAACAGTACTTACAATTTAGTTAAATGGGAATTACAATTTAAATTTCAAAAGGCTTCACACAATGAACTAGAAGCATTCATACTTTTCTCACACACATAATTTGCTGCAATTTTCTGACCTTGTAGACACATCCATAGATAAAATTTACAGTATTGCAGTTAAGATCCTCAGTAATACCTACACTTAAACATTTCATTCAGCTGCACATTCACTTATATAGATCTTCTGTTAAACTGTTGGGTTTTCTTTTGTGAGTAGTATTTTTAGAGACTACAGTATGTAGACATTGACAGAATTTCATTAGAATCTACTCTCTCTTCTTCTTTTAGTTTAACAGTTATTTCTAATTTTTAGATGTTTTTCTCAGATGTCGAACAAGTGATATATATATATATATATATATATATATAACACTGCCTGCAATGCTGCATTTGAGTGTCAGTGAAAGAAGAAAGAAGACGTGATTAAGAGCACAAGACAATTCATATTCAACCCCTTCAGATATGGAATATTATGAAGTTAAACAAAATATAAACACACTCTTACATGGCAGGAAGGTACACGGTAAGGTATTAAACAAGCAGTATACAGCCTTTCCAATTTGAGTTAAATGATTAGGGATTAGTGATGATAATACTCTTTGCCTATTTTTTTAATATTTAATTAAATCTATGGGTTCTATTATTTATTCAGCTAAATTGGAGAAACTAGGAAACTGTAGCTACTAGATATTTTGCCCTTACAAGGTAGTTAACTAGATTACCAGACAAAAAAAACCCATAGATGTTTCATGAAAGTATTTTCAGCATAAGCACTAGGGTCAAGTGATATTAGTATACTAACGGACCTACCGTTTCTCTGACCTACTTGCTCACAGACCAAACAGAACTTCAACTGGCGAATACACAGGGGAAGTTCTACATGCAACTCTTGATGAATCCCCTTGTGGTCAGGCACAATGAATGATTTTTGGATATGTATGTGATTTCATGGGGGCAACTATGGCATCTTATTTGAGTACTAGAATAGTTGCACTTTTTTTAGTCTGAACTAAACAAATACGGCAACGTCAGCATGTGTGTGGTATATATCAGGTGCATCTTAGCCACATACCTGTTCAGCTCAAGTCATACCCGTTCCACCCATAGGTGCACCACATTTCTCCAAAGACACCTTCTCCACCCACAGACACTCCCCTGTTGTGCCCAATCCATGTGTCCAAACCATGTTCCTTGCACTGCATGTTTTCTGAGGATTGTGCAAAATGAAGTGTTTCAATGCTTTTCAGTGCTGGCAATCAAAATACGGTAATTTGATGTTGACCACTATAATTTGACACTACCCACCCAAGGACACATTAGATAGTTGTCACTGTGTTTAATTTGTCATTGAAAATCTTAGAAACCAGAGCAATAAACAGACATCTTTAAAGATCAAGAGTTTCTTATGTATGTAGGAGGGAGCTCCCTGGAGGCATCTTTTTCAAAAAATGCATATGCTGGAATGGTGACGCATTACTAATCACAAAACTACAGAGCAAGTATAGTGTATTCATAAACATATTCAAAGAACAGACAAAAGTGTCATATCACTACATGCCTATATATCGTACTACTTAATGTTTTTTTTGTTTTGTATATGTCTTCTTTGCACAAACTTCTGGGACTTCGGCATGGAAATTTCTAGGAAATGTAGGCTGAGTTGTCTGGCAAATCCGCTGGACTGGATGTGCTTTTTTGCCAAAATAAGAGTTATTCTTTCTGCTTTTTATATTTAAGTGATGTTACCCCTTCTACGCATAAATGTGGGACAACCCAAGTGCATGTACAGTATGTAATCGCTGTTTCAGAATTATTTTATTTCTCTAAGGCTGGTTTCTAACATTGGACACCTTATTACTGTAAATAAAACCTTATTAATATATATGAGGTGGGCAACATAAGACAAAATCTGCTATGGTTTGCCCAATGTACTGTAGATAAAGAAACAGCAATATCAGAAAAGTGAAAGCAGAGGAAGGTATAAAGGCATCAAATAAAACTGCTATAACCACTGCACTTATGTTTTGACTGCCTGCCTCAGATAAGGGATTGACACAAATCATGTCCTGTAATGAGTAAAATAACAGTATTAATAACTGTCTACTTTTATGTTCAAACCAGCATGGCATCCAATGATGATAACATAATTTCTCAAACAGTCTACTGCTGTCAGTTATAATATCAGCAATACTAGCAGGGGACCTTTGCATACATAAACATTTTGCAAAACTTGCTACAATAACATCATAATTAATCATGATATGGGGAAAACTACCTCTAGATGTTTTTCATTTATGTCACTTTAGCTAAGGGTGGTGTAGCAATGCTGGAAGTCTGCTGGAAGACTAACACTATATATCAAAAGAGTCAGCCCTAGCATCTATATAACTCATAGACACAACTTCCACTTTACACATAAACATGGCAAGCTCTGAGTTGAACACAGCCCAGAAAGAATAGTGGGACTTCTGGCTTATTTGAATACAGTTACTGTAACAAAATATGTTGCAGGTTTAATTTTGTACTTTTCTAACCTAATGGCAGAGAGAAAAATAAGGTTGTTTCCTTGTTTGGAAAGTAATATAAAATTATATGGAAAGTTACTAAAGAAGTACAGTTAAGGAAAGAATATTGTAGAAAAGTGTGTTTTTTAGGATTTTTTATATTTATATGGAATATTTTCAAACATGACTGTTTCTTTAAAAACACTTGTGGAAAATATTTTCATGTAAAATATCACTTCCCTTTGAGTCACAGAACAATTTCCAGAATTACTCATTGAAGCGTGTAAGGCAAAAAAAAAAATCAAGGCACAGATTTTAAACATATCCAAATAGTTTGGTGTGTGACTCACAGCTTTACTTTGGTTGCGTTTTAATCACTTTCTGCAGCAAATTTATTGCAGAAGTAAAAGGCTGATTTATAGAAATCATTGATATATACCATAGTGATATTTGGGTCCTTACTCAGAGAACTGAGAGCTCTCCTCTCGTGTAGTAAGGTTAGAGGGAGGTGTTCTGGCATTAGACAGGGCAGCGGACGCTTTTAATCAGAGTTGTTCCGCTTCTTCCTTTTTTATGTGATTATTCTTGATGGCAGACTCTGTGGCTGTGATGAGTTCAACTACTGGGATGTGCTGTGGTGTCACTGCATAGTTTAACCCCTTGGCTAGCACGTCCTTTTCCAGCTGAGTTAATACCCTATCTGATGCTTTACCCATGTGCCTTTGGTGTTCTGTGGTGTCTCATCTTTTTGCCTCCAGGTTAGTACTTCTGTCCTTTTCCAACTGCTACTTCGTGACAGTAAGGTGGTGAATTTGCTTATTTGTCTCTCCTTACTCTTAATGTGTTGGGCCATCTGTGCATGTTCAACAAAAACAACCACCCTTTCCAGAGTCCAATCAGGCAGTTGTTTTGCCAGACTCTGTTTCAGACATTCAACTTTCTGCTTAAGGGCCTCAATGGTAAAATCCATCTGTCTGACTCGTTCATTTAGTAGATGCTTTTGGGCTTTTCGTAGAATCTTGTTGGCTCTGTGACTTTTTACGGTGGAACCCAGGAGTAGGCTACAAGCAATTCATGTCACGGTAGAGAAACCATCCCTGAATAGAGGTGGGGGCCTTCAACGCCAGCTGTCTGCTACATACAATGCTGTTCTCTCATCGGTACCCAAGCGGTTTCAGAACACTTCACACATCCATTCATGCAACTCTCACAAGTAAAACCTGTGTCTAGGAGTTGCATGACACATTGATAATCCTATTACTGGATGTGCCACAATGTGCCATTGTGATTGGTTTAGTGGAAGAGTTTATATGCCGAGAACTTCCCATACCAGTCAGTTGATCTGAAGAAGCTGCTTGGATGAGTAGTGAAACGTCTTCAATAATTACTCAGCAAGTCCAGTTGTTTTAGAATTACTTATATTAGATACAGCTCTTACATAGTTACATAGTTAAACTGGGTTCAACCCCTCCAAATGAAAACCCAGCATCTATACACACACACCCCTCCATACCTTCACATAAATTATATATGGCCATATACTAACTATAGAGTTTAGTATCACAATAGTCTTTGATATTATGTCTGTCCAAGAAATTATCCAAGCCCCTCTTAAAAGCATCAACAGAATCAGCCATCACAACATCACCCAGCAGTGCATTCCACAACCTCACTGTCCTCACTGTAAAGAACCACCTACACTGCTTTAAATGAAAGTCCTTTTCTTCTAGTCTGAAGGGGTGGCCTCTGGTGCAGTGATCCTCTTTATAGGTAAAAAGGTCCCCTCTTATTTGTCTATAATGTCCTCTAATGTATATGTAAAGTGTAATCATGTCCCCTCGCAACCCCAACCTGGACAGTCTACTATCATAATTTTAGTCTTCCATCCCTCTAACCGGCTTTGCACATCTCTGCATTCTCTCCAGCTCATTTATATCCTTCTTAAGGACTGGAGTCCAAAACTGCACTGCATACTCAAGATGAGGTCTTATTAATGATCTATAAATTGGCATAATTACATTTTCATCCCTTGAGTTTATACCCTTTTTATGTAAGACAGAACTTTATTTGCTTTAGTAGCTACAGAATGAGACTGCCCAGAATTAGACAACTTGTTATCTCCCAACACACTTCCCCAACACACTTCAATTTAGTGTATAACTTGAATGTATGTTATTTTTGCCAAAGTGCATAATCTTTCTTTTATAAACATTAAACCTCATCTTCCAGTTTGCTGCCCATTTTCCCAACTTAGACAATTCACTCTGCAAAGTGGCAGCATCTTGCATGGACCCTATAGTTCTACACAATTTAGTATCATCTGCAAAAATAGAAACAGGTCTTTCACTGCCCACCTTCAGGTCATTCATAAACAAGTTGAAAAGCAAGGGACCCAGTACAGAGCCTTGTGGTACCCCACTAACAACACTGGTCCAATTAGAAAATGTTCCATTTACCACCACTTTTTTAGCCAGTTCTCTATCCAGTTACAAATACCATGTTCCAGGCCAACATTCCTTAATTTAACCAGTAACCTTCTGTGTGGCACTGTATTAAATGCTTAACAAAGTCTAAGTAAATCACATCCACTGCCATCCCAGAATCAAGGTCCCTGCTTACCTTCTCATAAAAAGAAATTAAGTTAGTTTTGACAAGATCTATTACTCATAAAACCATGATGGCACAAAGTCCAGTATCTTCTCCTTTATTAACCCTTTGAAAATCTTTACTACCTCCGACGTCAGACTAACTGGCCTATAGCTTTGAGGCTGAGAACAGGATCCCTTTTTGAATAGCGGCACCACATTAGCAATTCACTAGTCTCTCGGCACCATGCCAGATCTCAATGAATCCTGAAAAATTAAGTAGAGAGGTTTGGCAATCACAGAGCTAAGTACCCTGGGATGAATACCATCTGGCCCCGGACCTTTTTTTATCTTAACTAGTCTCTTTTGAATTTTATCATGTGTGAACCATGCATCATTAGTTGTATTACTAGAATTGGGACTATTAATAATAAACCTTCATTAGCTGGTTCCTCATTTGTGTAGACAGACGAAAAATATTCATTCAGAATCTGAGCTTTTTACTTGTTCTTATAAACCAGCTAACCCCCCCCCCTCTGTTTAATTTTTTTTACTATTAACATATTTAAAAAATTATTTTGGATTCCTTTTACTGCTTACTGCAATATCCTTTTCCATATAGATTTGAGCTTTTTTGCATGATTTAATGGCCTCCTTGTACCTTATAAATGATTCGGCTGTCCCAGCTAAATTGAAAGCCTTAAAAGCACGTCTTTTCTTACCCACCTCAACACCAAAACTTCTATTGAACCAAAAAGGTTTGGCTTTGCAACAACGTTACTTGCTTACAAGGGGAATATACCGACATCTATATTTATTAAGCGGCATTTTAAAGACTTCCCATTTTTGTTCTGTGTTTAACCCGGTGAAAAGCTTTTCCCACTTAATATATCGCAAAGATGCCCTTTCAAAGCCTGCACACCTGAAATGTTGTGTTTTAGTTACTCCCTTATAGAATTGCCTCTGCAACAGAATCTCAGAGGAGATGATGTTATTATCACTATTCCCTAAATGCTCACCCACACAAATGCTAGAGATGAGTTAAGTTCAAAAGAGAGTTATTACTAGTAGGTTCTTGGATAAGCTGGAATAAAAAGTTGTCATTTAGCATATTTACAAACCTACTCACTGTATCTGTCTTGGCAACCCCATTACCCCAGTCAGCATACAGTGGAGGTTACTGCTTTTACTTTTTAATTTTGCATTACTTAGTGGAGAATTATATGTTAAGTTAGTATTATCCTGTTTTCCTTGTAACAGAGGGACCTCCTTAGCTGCAAAACTCTATGCCCCCCACACTCCACCCCCATGACCCCTTACTAAACCCACTACCCCATCTACCCGAGCTTCCCCATAATTCTTTATCTCACCCACCCTCCCACTTCTTTAGCAAAAACAGAAAAACATAAAGTGTTAAAGTAATACAAGAAATGTTTTAATAATAAGTACCCAATTTCTGCTATTAAAAGGGTATTATCAGCTCCCTATACAAGTTAAATGGTACATTGCAATGCTGTTTTGTAAGGCTTTTTTTAAAGCAAGGTATAGCTCCCCAGGGTTGGACTGAGCCGAAAGGAGACTGGGTAAAAAACTGGTGAGCCCCTCCAACCCAGAACCACTCACCATGCTGTTCCCTGACCTCATCTACTGGCATCATGTCAAGAAGAAAAAACAAGGTACATATGTGAGGGGGAGGCAGAGGGGAGTTGCATCTGGGACAGAGGGCAGGGGGCTGTGAGAGGGGTATGGGGGGGCCCCCGAGATGGCAAACCCCAGTGGACACTGGACCCCAGTCTGATACTGTAGCCACCTGTTCAACATGAGTGCAGTAAATAGGGTTTGGGCTTAACATACAGCACCTACAGTATATAGTTAAATCCCTACCAATCCTTAGTTGCTAGGCAAAAGAGATGTTGCCATTTAAGTATTTACATATCCACTAGTTATAGGCCAGGAGTGTAATGACCACTTCCTGCCACACGTCTTTATAGTGTTGGACAGGTCATGGCCCCTTCCTCTTTGGCTGCTGGTGTCCTTATCATCTGGATGTGCCCCAATGAGACTGGGTACACCAAGGCCCAGTAAAGCCACATGCCCTAAAGGGACCTCTAACCTTTAGTGATTCAAGTTGGGGACCAGGCAACCCCGTGAATAAGGACTAGCTAGTGCTGATTAGTTTGTTATAGCCTTTCTAGGAGAGAAAGACAGACAGCATATGCATCATGAACAGTTGTTGTTCCAATGAGGAGTGATAGCAGGGAGTAGCTTCCCACAAGGCTTCCCTTGTGTTGCCTTTAGTGCAGGGACGTCATTGTGATAGGGACCTAGGTTAGCAGAGGACTGCCTGAGTTCTACACTAATGCTCTCGATCCCCACACTGGCACATCGGTCTTGTGAGGAATTGATGTACCCTTGACTATCAGGAATCATAGAGTAAAAATCATCTTGTTGTATTGTGTGCCTGTCCCCTGTGATACCATCTAATGCTGTAACATAATCTGCTATTTCCTCACTTCATCCTATGTGAGTAAACCTGGGGATATTGTACTTGTTACAATAAAGCTACCTTTTTGTTTTCACCAAGAACCTCCTGGTGTCCACTGAATCTTTTTATGCAAAGAAGCCTGGGATTTGTAGTTATACTACCACCTAAAGGGAAGCTTCCACCTGGCAAAGGCCCAAACCCCAGGTCCGGACTGATCATTAAAATAGTATCTGGTATTTCAGGTACACAGAGTTCCAATCAACCCACATAGAGGCCCAAAGAGCCCCCACTAGCCCACTGAATACTGACTTTCTACGAGACCTTATAGCAGCCCCTCTGGCATTTTCCAGAACCACAGATTGCCAGTCCGGCTCAATACTTTAGCCTATTTGGAGCTGAGCTTATATTTAAGCCACAACTTTCTTCAATACAGGCAGGTACAGACCAGACCATCACAAAAAAACTGATGCAGTTAAAAAGTAATTTCACTGATAGAAGAAACGTCTCATGCATAGCCTTATGCGTTTCATACCTCACGGGTACTTAATCGTAGACACTTATATTTAAGACCTGTGTACATTCAAGCACATTAATTTACATTAGATTATTAGATTATATTAGAATTCATGGTACAATCAACCCTGATAGTACATTGTAATGCAGAATAGACTGTTTTCCAAGTTACTATGTAATGTAAGGCTGAATGAATTACTATTTAGCCTTGTATCTGGAAGAAGAGCTATTAGGGGGCATGACCTTTGTCACAGACCCTAAGAAGCCTAAACATGAAACATTTTTTGGCTCTATCTTAACCCTCCAAAAATACTTTATTTTTATATCTATAAATATATATTTATAAAGTGTTTGACAGTTATCTAAATTAAATTCTTCAAGCAGGTCATATTATGATTACTTAAGCTCTTCTCTATTTTTTCTCTATCCCCCCAGATTGACAGGAAAATTAAAGCAAAATTGTCATCTTCCTGTTTTGGTTTATTTTGATACTGTAGTCATATTTTCCTATCTTCCAACCTGACCATTGACTATGCTCTGTTTCTGAAGAACAGGGGTTTTCTTATTTGCAATCCTAAATGACTCCATCAGCGTTTATGACATTTAAAATAACTGAGTCAGTGACTGACTCGCATGTCTACCAAAGAAATAGAAGTACTGTTATAAAAGGTGACCACAATACTGTGGAATATGTGGCTTGTGCTGAAAAAGGGGATTATACAGCAGAAAATTAGGACAAAGACACACTTAAACACATCTACCACCCCAATTTGCCCCAAAAGAGGACACAATGACTTTCTTGCTGAGATATGCCCCATGTGAAAGATATTGGATAGTATTGACTCTCCTGTGGATTTAGAGCAGTGGTCCTCAAACTTGGCCCTCCAGCTGTTAAGGAACTACAAGTCCCACAATGCAATGATGGAGTCTGACAGCCACAGTCAGGCAAATGCATTGTGGGACTTGTAGTTCCTTAACAGCTGGAGGGCCAAGTTTGAGGACCACTGATTTAGAGTGTACATCATTATCAGGAACAAGAGCCTGGATTATTTTTACGTTATTTATGTTACATGAGGAGGGGATTGTAGCTGATTTTTCTAAAAATAGAGGGAAGGGGAGTACTTTGTATTCATTAGGGCTCATTTACAATACACCGGCCGATAAAAGCTGCCGACAGTTCAAATCGGCAGCTTATTGGCCCGTGCGTGGGGCCATCGGACAGGCTTCCCGATCGATATGTTGGCGAAAGCCGGCCAGATCTTGATCGGTAAGGTTAAAAAATACCATCGGATCGCAGCTGCATCCGTGCGTGTATGTGGTTCTGTGATCTGTGATTGACATTGCCAAACGAGCAGATCTCTGTGTCTATGGCCACCTTAAGTGTAAAGAGCAAACTCAATTACACAATTTGAATCAAAGCTGGCAGCTTTATATCTTGTTTAATACACTTTACAACCAAATCCTTCCGTGGGGTTCACGACTTTACAGTAACTAATAGAAATAAGCCTAAAGCAACTGGACTTGAATTTTCTTAAGAATATTTCATCTGCACAACATCTAGAGGCCTATTAAATAATGAATTTAATTTTTTCTACTTTGCATAAACTCAAAAAAATCAAATGTTGGCTCATTAATGAAAAAAAATTATGAAAATGAGCTAGAACACCAGAAATCTGTCAGTTTACACGCTCAGAAAACATTTGAAAAAACGCTTACATTTTGCCTAGGACAACTCCCATTAACCATACCTTTGACAAAGCCTCGTGGCGAAACGCGCGTCAGGCGCAGAGCATCAGTTCTCCCTTCTTAATTTGGGCCCTCTCCTTGTTCTTACCAGGGTGGTCGGTTCCGTTACCAGTATTACAAGCATGAGATAAGTATCGTGGGCTTCTCCTCACAGCAGTGCAAACGCTTCAGTATTTGGGGTTCAAATTTTTTGAATAACAAGTTTCTCATTGTTCATGTGCAAACCAAATTGCCACAGAATTTAGCAATAGGGACTAGGCCAACCTCACTTAGGTGCCTCTGAGAGGACAAGAGATAGTGCACCAATCTGTTGCAATAGGGTTATACGAACAAACAAATTGATATATAACGATTATCTACAATTGTATCTCTAACGATTAACCCCACACAAGCGCGCTGCACAATACTCGATCTGAAATTCTCTCCATTATTTAATACTCGGATACATTCATTTGACCACCCAACTTAGGAGAAATTATTATTATTAACTCTGGGCTCTATGTGGGGGTCTGTATAAGGAAATTTATTTTGTTTGTAGCTACAAATATTTCCTTAGCACAATCCAGACCGACCCACTCCTTGTATTTTAATTGTTTTTAATGATGCTCTTTTTTAATTCTATTTTTGGTTGATTTTTTAACTTAATTAATTAAAGGTTAAATTTTAACACTTTTTTCTAGTACATGATTGCCACAACCAATTTGGGAGACAATTAACTACCAGTACTATATATTTATTTATCTCGCCTATCCATCAGCAAGAGTGACATCTATTCATATCAACTCTACTGTAAATTATTTGTACCAGGTCACAATCATGATTGCACAATGAATTTCACGCTATTTATTCCACAAGTTTCTTTGCACTCAATTTTATTCATTTTCACGTTAATTCTCCACATGATTTATTTTTCACAGATCAATTTTGAATTTTTTGGTTTTTTCACATGATCGTACATTCAAATATATATTTGCTTGTGATGAATTTTCTTATACTGACCTGATACGAACACATGATTAATTGGTCTGAGTATCCCTTTGCAACTATACAATTGTATATAATTGAATGAATTAGGCCCTTTTTTCCATATATATGGTGTTGTGACAACTTGAATGGTGCGACATTTTTGTGGCTTCTCCTTTTCTCCTTCTCCTTCTATGATCTATTAAATAATGAATTTAATTTTTTCTACTTTGCATAAACTCAAAAAAATCAAATGTTGGCTCATTAATGAAAAAAAATTATGAAAATGAGCTAGAACACCAGAAATCTGTCAGTTTACACGCTCAGAAAACATTTGAAAATCTCAAATTGAAAAAACGCTTACATTTTGCCTAGGACAACTCCCATTAACCATACCTTTTTTCAGCTTTTCAGAGTTCAACCCACATTCACGGGTTTGTACTGGAACGTACTGATTTTCTCTGCACTGAACAGCTAACAAAGATACAATGTTTCTAACTTAATTGGCTTTTGGCAGAGTCCAGAACAGAGAGAAGGTGCAGATAAGATACTTTGTAACAATTTTGAGATAAGAAACTGTAACCGTAATAAGTAACTGTAACAATTTAGATAACCGGTGCCTTGGTAGAAGTAAAGGTAGCCATAGACGTAACAATTACGCCAAGAAAGATCGTTCGTTTCAACACACACGTATAGAGCTGAATCATCAGATATACAGGTATAAACAATAGAATTCTACTTGTATCTGACGATTCAGCACTAACAATGGCCGATGTTAAGGGTGGCTTCAATGGCATCCGATCAAAATTTTCCATCCACCGATATCCAAGTCTTCTGACAATTATGGTCGGCTCATTTCCCACCAAACATGAACCAAATATCGTACAAAAATTTGTTTTGTACGATATTATCTGTGTGTCTATGGCCACCTTTAGACTCCCAGCTTAAAGGGCAATTCACCTTCATTAGCAAAACTGCAATAACTAAAAAAAAAACACAGAAATATGTTCAGACTTTCATAACCTGCCAAAATGTTTTAAATGAACATGGTAATTAGGGGGTGTGGGCAAACATGGGCTTGGTCAAAAAAATGTTGCTGCCCTGTGTAGTTTTTCCCCCTCTTTTTATATCCAAAATATTGGGAGGTATGCACTGACTTCTACATAAACTGGGTAGCTTTTTATTATTCAGGCTTAATAAACATCTATAATTTGAGTTTTTGAAACTCAAATTAGAATTGACAAGTTTTTCAACTACTTTACATGCTTGGGTATTTTTGGACGATATGATATGGCTGTAATCATAAACCCCATCCACTATTCTGACTGGTGGTTTAGATTTAGGATTATTCCAAAAAACAGCTGTAGTGAAGGGACTCCCATACAAATACAGGTGAAAATATTCACAGTTCCATAATAATGCAAAAGCTTCCTGCTCTGATTAAGAATATCACTTTTATACATCACTAAGTGAATGGCAGATTTAATAAAAATCGAAGAATCCTTCTGCCTGGCCGAACCAAATCTGAATCCTAATTTGCATATGCAAATTAGGGCCAGGGAGGGAAAAAAATTAAGTAAAAAATGTTTTTCCACTTCCCACCCATAAATTGCAAATTAGGGTTAGGATTTGGTTCGGTATTTGGCCAAATATTTCAGCAAGGATTCGGGGGTTCGGCCGAATCCAAAATAGTGGATTCGGTGCATCCCTAGTTTCCTGGGCCTTTGACGCTGACTCCTATTGCAGGTGTTGCTAAGTGTAAGAGTACTAACAAAGTTTCGCAAGGCAGAATTGAACACTAGAGAAAGGTCACTAAGAAATGGTCGCACTGACGAATTAACGCTAGTGGAACCTTGGAACGAATTAACGCTAATGGAACCTCTCTGCCGAGAGGCAACTTCCCATTTTAGTGAATTGGTATACTGGTATACACCTGACGAAGTGGTGCGAAGTTTGATGGAGCTTTCACTGGTGAAAATTCACCCCTTAGTGAAATCCCCCCAATGTGTTTCTGCATTAGTATGTCATCAAGGCCAACTGAGTTGGCATCATGTTTGATTTTGCACTGGGTAGTGCCAACAGATGTATATTCATCTTCATCACTGAAAGTCTCATTGTGTGGGGTGTGACTTGATTCACTTCCCTTATACTTACTTTGGTAATAGAATATGATTCACTTTCCTTTATACTAGTGTGTCATAGTTATCCTAGACCTTTTCTCCTGCTAAATGCAGTTGTAATGCTTTCTTTCTATTTGCATTAGGGACATCTAAAGCAACCAGATCATTTTCAAATCTTTGTATCAATTTCATCCACCTTTGCCCAACAGAGCAATTAGGTTCAGCATCAAATGGTAGAAAAGTGTACTCGGGACAAAGGGTCAAGTTAGAGGAACATAAATGCAGGTTACTCTCTGTTCGTAAGAATCAGACAATTAACATGGTGCAAAATGTTGATCCTCCATCGTGGCCTGGATTCTTACAATGTAATAATACAAAGTTGGAAGAATTATATTGCATATTTTTAAAAACTATAATAATTTATCATGAACACAGCCTGACATTTGTTTTACGTATGTCTCATTGGTATGTATGGAGAAAGAATACAATTCTGTGTATGCAGATTCCCTCAGGAATCCCCCTGACTTGGATTAATTCTGTTCTCAAGCTAGCCTTGGTCACTAGTGCCTTGGCCTTGAGGGCAGAACCACCTGTTTGGCTGTAAAAGCAGTTCTTTGTTTTTCTGTGCTGTGAAGTGATATCTCCTACACTGCCTGTGATATCTTTGTTCGGGGGTTCTGGCTCTTTGTAAGAGAGTTTGGGGGTAATGTAATTAAAGTCGCAAAGAGCAAAACATTGCACACCAATGAGATTAAAACCTTGCAATGTAATATTGTTCCTTAAACAGTTATTGCATTGCGAATTATTATTGCGCATTGTGAATTTTAATTGCGTGCTCTTAAGAAGTGCTTGAAGGTGTTGTAATCTTTTGGAGCAAACATAGCAACTTTTTCAATAAGAAGTTTTATTACATTGACAGCGCAAACTAGAAAATTCGCAAATGGCCTTCCACTGGTGGAAGTGGTTGCTAAACAGTTTCCGGGTTCACAAAAGGTGTATTGCATTCACGCAAAGCAAAATTTGTTCTCACAAAGGCTTAACTTTTCACATAGCGAATAGTTTTTGCATTACCGACTTATATTACATTCCCCTATTTGTGTCTACCTTAAGTGGACTCTGGTAACTGAATGTCCACAACAGTTCATAACCTGTTTAGTTGCTGTTTTCTTTCTACAGGTGATGTTTTATACTAGATTTCGACTAATACGTTCCATGTATTACATAATTGGGTACAGTGCTGGTACGTACATAAAAGCAGGCGTTAAGTTTGTATTCAGTTGTTACTTTTAATAAATTATAACACAAACAGATATATTATTTGCTAATAAATTACTAGTTAGGCCACATGTGACATACAAGTGTTAGAATGTATCTGCGTAATTGAAATGTTCCTCATGATATGAAAACGATTTGTTGGTTAACTCATGACATTCTGAGTATAGATGTATTTTGCTTTAACAATTAAGATGGATCCAGACTAAAAGAGAACTAGAATAATGTCTAATCCCATTTTAATCACAGATGCTATAATTGGATGACATAATTACCAGCTCTAGCAGCATAGTAATAATTATAGAAGCACATTAATTGCCTTTTGTGAGGTGCATTGCTGATTTGTAAGAAGTAACTCATTAGATGCCATAACATCACTAACTGAACTGCTACTCCAGGTTGAAAGGCACAGATCTATAATATAACTACTGCACCAATATATAAGGGGACCATAAGCATAAGCTTTTTTTTCCCCAAGACACAATGGATTCCCCTGAGATGAAAATATAATACTGTGAACTTTACACAACTGTGCTTACTGAAGTGGTTGTACTGTCAGATACAATAGATAGCTTCAAGAAGGGGATCTGAGTTACTCAGATTAACTTTTAGTACAAAACTGATCCAGAGACTTGGATCCAAGAAGGAATTTGTCCTTTCAGAGGCAAACTAGAGAGGTTTCAGATGGGGTTTTCACCTTTTTCTGGATCAACTAACTGGCAAATTCCATTTAAACAAAAAGGTTGAAGTTTAATGCAATATTTCTCAAGCTTACCCCATTCTATCTATAAGCAAATGTATCTTGCAAGAATTCAGGTTTGGAGCACATGCAAAAACATATACATTCATAAGGGCAGTTTGCACATTTATATACTTGCATTTGGTGCTGCTGCTGCCTTCCTCCTGCATCCTGTTTCAAATTCAACATTGTGGCACATATTGAAACAGGTAAACAATGTCAGACGGGGTGTCTGGGCCCACTGGGGCTGCAACCCCCACGCTAGTCATGAACTCCTTCACTCACCAGCATGCCTTCTCCAACACCACCACCACCATCCCTCTGGTGTATACCCCACATCAGTCAGAAAGTGGTCCTTTTATTTGCAGAATCATTAGGGCCCACTGGGTTTTTTCCCAATGTCTTGCTAACCCAGTCTGTCCATGCAGGGAAACCCCGCTACCACAACCCCCACCTTTAAAGTGGACCCGTCACCCCAAAAAAATATTCAAAATCATATTTTATCAAGCAAAATGAACATTAATTACACTATATAAATTATTTGAATTTTGTTTTCTTCAGTCTGGGAAATCATAATTATAGCAAGCAGGCAGGAGCCATTTTGTGGACACTGTTATTAAGACAAGCCTTGCATCATCTCAGAATCTTGTTTGTGCACCAGAATGGGGAACCCAATGTCTATCCCCATGTCCTGGCTACACAATTAAATGGTTAAGAGAACTGGGGGAATGTGTGGGGAGCAGTGACATCTAGGAAGTGCTGAATGGAAAGTGAAAGTAATTATCTGCCCCGCCTCTATGCCTAAGGCATAAAGGAGGGGCAGACAATATTTGATATTGGATCAAATCAATTGGATTTCTTGTTTAATTTGAAAAGAACTTTTATTATACAGATTTTTGTGTCTGGGTGACGGGTCCACTTTAAACCAGACGGTAGCTCCACATCGGGATACATCAGTATGCGCAGTACAGATTCACCAAAAAAAGCCGGGTGCACACATCATTTTCACACTGAATACTGGAAATTACATTAACCTTAGAACATTTCCAGCAGTAATTGTGTTACACATTTCTCAGTTTCAGCATTTGATGTGTTGTCTTTGTTTTCTTTTTCAAATTCTTTTTATTGAATTTTACAATAAAACAAGTTTATGTTGTCTTTGTATTATTTGCAAATAAACGATTTGCAAATCATCCAATTTTTTTTTCACATTTTACATTGTATCATTCTGCAATTTCATTATTGTCCCATTTAAGTGGAATCAACAATCTCTCTCAATATATATTTATATAAAAATAGGATAATCAACAATTAACAATGAACTCACATAGGTTTATAAAAAAAAATACATACATTTAAGGGCTGTATAAAATTCAATGAAAGCATATTGCATTCCCAATGAAAAAAAACTGGCAACTTACAAGAAACACCCTCATATTGTAAACACATTCAGGTCTAGCATAATGCCAACAAGTCATTCATAAAAATGAATTTTAGGGCTGGGCATAATTGTAGTCACATTAGTAAGTGAACTGACACATACTCCCCTATTAAGTCTTGAGTCATAAAACCACTATTTAAGTTGGTCCCAGTCCAGGAAGTGAGTGTTAAGGCTTTTTTTTTTATGTGAATGCAGCTTCAAAGAAAAATGTAGAATATTTTGAAATACTGCATCTATAAATTGTCTGTAATAAGTTAGGAAATGCTACAGTATGTTCAAATACAATGACTAATGACTGGACATGATAACAACCCTTATTTATGTCATAAACCAAAACCAAACAGAAGGGTCACTTTTTTGGCATTTCTTGGGAAAGAGAAAGTCCTAATATTAAACAGATGGAAAGATGGAAATTAAACAGAAAAGAAGTAAGTGTGCAAAAAAAATGGCATTTTAACCAAAATAGCCAGAGATTCAAAATTATTTTATGTATCTTGATATTCGACTTAAATTTCCCACCCAGTCTTACCTTGACAGTTTTAATTGACCAGCATAACAACTAATTCCATCTGGATGTTGAAATAAAGTTTGTTCCATCTATACAAGGGAAAATGAATGAAATGTCATTTGATTAGCTTAGCACTTTAGCACTTATAACAAATAGTACTATTTTACTATATGTAGGAAGGTTTGCAGAAGTAAAAATAGATAAAAACCAAAAGAGATGCTTATTAAATATGTTGTGCTCTTAGATCAAATTATACTTAATTTTATGAGATCTACTTTTTTTCTACAAAGTACAATGCAGTACTAAAAGAATACAAGGGAACCATGTCTTTAGTTTGTGTCAGAAAAGCTAAACAGGAAGGTGAATAACGAAAAAAGTGGAGAAAACGCCAATCCTGTTAGATCCACCAAATAAATCACAGTGTAGCACTACAAAGGTGGGCCTGAAATAAGTAATAAGTAAATAAGTAGGAGTATGACTTACTAACAGTGTGCCCGGCACCCATAACCTGTGGGAAACTCCCTCAAGTCCCATTAGTGTGTATGTTACCCTCAGGTAAATCCTGTGAGTCCCCTGGTGCCCAGATCAACCACGTTGAGAGTAACAGCAGTCCAGACTCTCCAGAGGATTGCTTCAAACAAATAACTTATTTCTTGAACAGTGGCAGTGGATCTGTCTCACAGCAATAAGACAATATAAAGCTTCAAATACATTCAAGGCAATCAGTGGATCATTTTCTGATATTGCAAGTAGATCCCTTTCAGTGGGGTAGCACAGCCTGTTTTGGTGATTTTCCCCAGCAGAGAGGATCCCATGGGGTATTTTTCTCCTGGACACTTTCCCTGCTCCTAAGCTCACCCACTTGTGCCCGTCTGGTGGCTTGATCACCACAAGGGTGCTAACCCCAACTACTCTCCTTGTTGGAGACGGACAGCTGCTCAATAAATATGTTCCTCTAACTTTCGCTGCTAGAGCAACTATTACACAAACTTCTACCACTAGATAAACTTTCCCTAACCAGGGTCTGTCATCTGCTCAGACCCAGCAAGGTGGGATCCAGGAAGAGAGCCCTGAGCACATGTGGGCTCTCCCTTTTAAACTTTTAAACACTGCCACCTACTGGGCAAGCAATAAACCAGATCAGATTACTGATAACATTCAAGAAGTGGTCTTTCACCCAGGGCTCACTATGGACCACTTTAAGGGGCAGATTTACTCATTTTCAAAGTGAAAAAACTTCAAATTTGACCCTCAAAGGGCTTTTTCGATCGAAAATAGACCTAATTTGATCGAATAGGTCCATTTTTGATTGAATAAAAATTGTTCGCATCATTCGATTACATAGTTCAAATCGAACGATTTGAAGGATTTTGCGCAAAATTCCTTCTAATTCTTGGAACTTAGAAAATTTTTTCAGGACAGGTTTTATGAGCTCCCCCATAGGCTAAAATGGCAATTTGGCAGCTTTAAGGTGGTGACGTGTCGAAGTTGAAGGATTTTAAAGGGCCAGTATATCGAAAATTCGACTTATTGAATATTCAAATTGGGCTATTCAATAGTCGAAGTAGACTAAAATTATGTCAAAATTCTAATTTGTTAATTTGAATTTTAATTCAAATTTTATTTGAATATTCACTTCAACCCTTAGTAAATGTGCCCCTAAATGACCAAACTACTGTAGGAAACTGTCCATGGAGATGCTTAACCCTCAGGGTCTCTAAACTCATAAATGACTCCTGTTTATTCCCAAGAAGGTCTCCTGGAAGGGAAAATTCCCATATTTACTGTAGCTAAAAGCTGAAGAAACACAATGTCCAAATATAAGGCTGAACAATTACTTTAGGGAAAGCTAGAAGGCTTGGGGGAAAAAAGCAATTCAGGGTATTGTACCCTAGCTTCATTAGTTTGCACTGCCATAGTGCTATTTAATAGAAGAATATAGATATTGCCATTTATTAAGAGAATACCTTAGTACAATAGTAATTTCTAGCAATGAATTATTGGAAGCCTTTGTCATACCACATAAAACAATTGCTATTACTTTGTCATGAATGGCCAACAAAGAACCAAGGAAAGGCACACATCAGGTTTTCTCCCAGTCATCTTGATTTGGATTATTCTTTACAAAATTACTATTACTGTCTCTTTCAGTTTCTAGAACTGTAACATGGAGGCAACACTTCCTAAACCATTTTAACCACCAACTAAGTAGGTACTATGTCATCAACAGATAAAGTGACATCCTGCCTAGACACTATACCTACATTTCCAGGAATAAGCCTATACAATGAGAAAACAGACTGCCTAGAAATGCATTTCTGCTAAGGGGGGATGTAATTTAAGTGGCAAAGAGCAAAAACATTGCACACCAATAAGATTAAAAATCCACATCTAGCAATGTAATATTGTTCCTGAAACGGTTATTGCATTGCGAATTGTTATTACGCATTGCGAGTTGTAATTGTGCACTCTTAAGAAGTGCTTGAAGGTGTAGTAATCTTTTGGAGCAAAGATAGTGACTTTTTCAGTAAGAAGTTTTATTACATTGACAGCGCATTAGGCCTTCCACTGGCGGAAGTGGTCGCTAAACAGTTTCTGGGTTCGCAAAAGGTTACATTTGCGCAAAGCAAAATTTGTTCGCGCAAAAGCTTAACTTTTTGCATTGTGAATAGTTTTTGATACCGACTTATGTTACATTCCCCTATGTGGGTCATAAAAGTATGCCTTAGTGCTCATTTAACAGAACCTGTGTCCCCCCCCCCAGGGATGTTACTCTCTGTACGGAACTCCATACAGAGAGAGCAGCATCAGGAGATGCAGTCCAAATCTGTCCTTATCATCTGTGTGCCTCCCCCTTCCTGCCCTTTTTTAATCTAGCGCCTCAGCCAAACGCCGGCACCTTTCTCTATCTTCTTTTTAGTTTCTCTAGGCAGGGCATTGGAACATCCACAAAAATTAGACAATGATGGGCATGGTTCTGGTGGCGTGAGGCTGTGTGGTGCTATCAACCGGGCAGCTTCCCATTAGCACTACCAGTTGCTGTTACAACAGTTTAGTGTTTCAAGCAGGCTCAATATCAATATTTATAACAGCGTACATGGGATCTGTTAATTTGTGGTCGCGCATTCTCTTTGACGCCACTGTCTATATGAGTTTTTAGATATACCATACACAGATACCATAAATTTACTAAATAATAAATAAATAATAAATACATTTTCTGTTCAGATTTATTAGGGTGTATTGTACAAAGTACATAGTAGATGAGGTTGAAAAATGTCTAAATGCTAGTTTATTCATAGGAAGATGGAAAGAAACCCATCTGAAGCTTTTTAAGTAACATTAAAAGTGAAAGAGCAAGGGAGTAATTGCATAACCATTATTGGTAAGGAACCCAATTTGACCTTGCCTTGATTTGCTTGGCAAGAGCACAAAAGTGATTCCTGTTGGCAAGCACTAAAGGGGGGGTCCTGCCAGCCATTCTGAAGCAGAGACTCTAATACAATGGCAGCATTAGTTTCAGAGAAGAGCACTGAATCAACCGCTTCAGTGGGGATAAGAGTCCTTAAAAAAGGAACACTGCTTTTCAGTCATGCAGAATTTTTAGTTGTATTAAGCCAAGTTTCATGTTTGTCTAAAAAACTTTTTTTTTAAGGTGAGAAGTGGGGGGTACTGCCTGTCTTTCCACTGCATGAAGTCATTTACTGTAGTGAAAAGTGCCTTTATTTTTTGTCAAGAAGCAAAATCAAAATTCCATTTGTACTGAGACACTCACTCAAATATTGCCAATGAATCCTCTGAATTCTTTTGTGACTAGTTATCTATTCTGGTGGTTACTGTACAATATGGCAGCTAAACTGGGGTTGCATGCTTACAGAAAAACAAACACTTGATAGTGAAAACAGATTTCTTTATTGTTTGCCATTAAATCTGTATAAGGGCCCAAAGACTAAAGCTCCACGGGACCTCTGTGAGAACTTCACACTCTAATCGCTTAATCGGAGAAATGAGATTACACAGATAGAGCAGGAGTTACTGGAACATGTGACCAGAGATAATGTACCATGATGCAAGATTACGCCAAATAATCCTATTTGCAATATCCAAAAAAGCATTAGTACAGAGCATCAAGGCATAAAACAGTAAACTGCAGCATTATATTTTACCCGCTTATTGCAGTGAGTCGTGTATATGTGTACATTCATTTTGTGGATTCTTTTAACATACTGATAGAGCAAGTGTTATTCCAAATTGGTATCGAAAGGCTATGGTAATTTGCCTTATTTTATTCCAAAATATTAATGGATTCAGATGGATCAAGATAACCTGAATTATTTTGGGAAACTTCTGTACCATCTATGATAGCAAATGGCCTCAACATTCAGAGAGGAGTCTGAGGTTATGCTATTTACAAATACAGTAAATCTGAGAAAGAAGGTGCATGGAATAGGGTTTATTGCTTTAATGGGCTAATCTTTCAAAAATCGACTTTTGTGAGGAATTAGAGGTTTTTTGTACTTTGGTTAAACTCACAATTTAAAAAAAAAAAAATTTGCTTTTTTATTAGAAATCAGAACATGCAAATTAAAATAATTGTGAAAAAAAACTAATTTGTAACAACTCCCATTGACTTTTAAATGAGCCTTTAGATGCCGAAGTTTTACATCTGAGTATTCCACATTTTTTTGTGCTTAGTAAACAACACACATTTTGAGTTTTTGAAAATATAATTTGAATTTGTGAGTTTTTAGGCAAAAAATTTAGAATTGTGGCAAAAATTCTAATTCAAATATTGATAAATCTCTCCTTATCAGTGGAAGATAGAAATAGTGTAATAAAGTAGTCAAACAACTTGGGGGTTATTTACTAAAACTTTTCTCATAATTGCAATAAAACAGACTCAACTAAACTCCCATCCTTAATTTTACTTTATTTATTAATAAAATAATTCAAAATATTCATTTTCAGGAAAAGTCTCGATAATATCATGAAAATAACTCAAATTGTATGATTTTTTTGGATTTGAATCCAGAATCTCTCAATTTGTTTATGTTCTTGCCCAAAAAACCTCAAATATTTTGGATTATCATACGAAACCCAGTGCAGACCACTATAATTTCAAACTGGAAAAGGGACATCTGCAATTTGGTCTCTGGTTAAACCACTTTCAGCATTATTGGACTGTTAACTTCAACCTAGTGTACAGCATCTGTCTAGTGCAAAAAAAGGGCACAATCTCCCACAACAACACTCTGTGTTCTGCTGTTTAAAGGACCAGTAACATCAAAAAATTAAATAGTTTTAAAGTAATAAAAATATAATGTAGTGTTGCCCTGCACTGGTAAAACTGCTATACTTGCTTCAGAAACACTTCTATTTTTTATATAAATAAGCTGCTGTGTAGCCATGGGGGCAGCTATTCAAAGGAGAACATGCTCAAGTTACACAGCAGATAGCAGATAAGCTCTGTAGAATATAATGTTATCTGTTATCCATTATTTAGCCTGTGCCATATAGCCTTTTTTCAACTTCCACCATTGCTACTGATCAGCTTGTTGATATGAACTATAGTAGTGTTTCTGAAGCAAACAGATCAGTTTTACCAATGCAGGGTAACAATGCATGATATTTTCATTACTTTAAAACACTTTCATTTTTTTGGTGTTACATCATTCAGGTGCCATAGGACAGGTCTGGTCTGTGCTTCTTGATGCTGCTACCTGCAAAAAGTGTTGTGTTTTGTTCCAGCAGGTATAGGGGTAAATTTATCAAAGAGTGAAGTTCCGCCACTAGAGTGAAATTCCCCAGCTCTCAATTAATTTCTATGGGATTTTGAAAGGCGTGTTTATCAATGGGTGAAGTGAAATTTCACCCTTTGATAAATACGCCTTGAAAAATCCCATAGAAATGAATAGAGAGCTGTGGAATTTCCCTCTAGTGACAGAACTTCACTCTTATCTTCACTCTTTGATAAATATACCCCATGGAGTGCAGCATTCCCCTGTTTGCGGTCAGGAACTCCCTGGTCTAGAATCAGAGATCCGAGGTGTACTGGTCACAGTTTCTATAGGTTGAGCCATTGTAGTCAGCATGGCAGGTTATGTGAATGACTTTTACCCCATCAGGTTTCCCTAGCTGACACCACCTACAATGCATCTGCAAACAATAGCCCAATTAAGTGGTTATTTAAGTTTGCCTCTTCTTATTGTGTGCCCTGGATCATTTAGCTCTTTTGAAGCTAAACCTGCCAGTTCATGTGAAGTATCCTGAGATCAGTGAGTCTTCTCCTGCCCTGACCTTGTTGACTCATATTCGGACTCCCCGGCTTTTGAAACCCAGCCTGCTATTTAGATTTCTTCTTGTTTGCAGCCTGTCCTGACCTTGTGCCTGTTCTGTATCTCTACCTGCTGCCTGCCCAGACCATTACCTTTATTCAGATTTTGTTTTACTGTCCACTCTGTGTATACATTTATGAAGAGGTCCTTGTCCTGACCTTGTGCCTGTTCTGTGTCTCTACCTGCTGCCTGCCCAGACCATTGCCTGTATTCAGATTTTGTTTTACTGTCCACTCTGTGTATACATTTATGAAGAGGTCCTTGTCATTACATTATTCATTATTAAATCTTTGTACAAACTCAGTTCTTGCTTAAACTAGTTTATCTGTTATGACTTCATCCATAAAAGGTATTGACATACTGATATGGTCTTCTTTAGTAAATATTCTGTCCTTTTTGTGGGCAGTGTTTCCAACCACCTTCTCTATACATTAACTATATAATGTTATACCGCAACAGGAGCAGAAGGAAAATCCTTAGTACCATGGAAGCATACTGTATCTGTACCCAAAGAATGAGATGCTGGTGATGATGTAATGTATATTTTAACTATCCTTAACCAAAGAAGATGTTAATGATGAAATGAACTGAAACAAAAAAGATATAATGCTTGTCATGTCATTTTATTCTCACCATGTAATTGCTGGAAAGAAAAGAAATTGATTCAAGCCAAGTAGTTATTTATTGCCATTTGTACCAGATGTACATAGGAATTTCTTGTGCAGCATAGTGCAGTAAGACACAGCTTGATTTTTACAATATATATAGGATTGTAGAGTACAAAAATAGCAAATAGACAAGTGCAGAGAGTGTAGTGTTATACAGAATTGTGATGTATAATAGTAGGTGCAGTGAGTACATATATCTGTGATATATAAGTTGGATTGTATCTCATATTGCTGATATTGCATTCACCACATGGCACATTGCTTTTTTTCCTACTAGCTTCATTTTTGGGAAAAAATGCACAGCCCTGCTGTCTGGTTACCATGGGAACCATAGCCTATTATTCTACTTTGTCATTCATCAAGACTGAGAGGCTCATGACAGACCAAAATGCTTGCAGTCCGCAGCATTAAAATTAGCCTTTTCCTATGGGCTTTGAGAATTCTGTATGTATACCTATCATCCTTAACCTCTTCCTGCACGACTTTAGCATTGACATATAGCATGGCATAATGCACTCTACCCAGAATAATATAGGATTTGTTTTTCAACTATGAACCCTTAACTAGATTAGAGGAAGATTTCACAGTGCAGAATCATGGGGGCATTTACTTATGTGAGTCTCCGCCATACGCATATTCATCAAAATGCACAATTACATCTCGGCAAAAGAATTCTGGTGTATTTTCGTCAGCATGGAAATTTCTTAGCAAATTTTCTCTGTCATTATTATATGCAAATATACCAGGCACAGTCAATTCCTATTCAGCAATCTTTTAATTGGGATATTCTTCTTAGGAGCTGCTGGTGTCGAGACTAGAGCTTCAACTTCTCTGCAATGAGATGCTGCTCTTGAATGAAAAGACCCTTGAGATATTCTGTTTAAAAGTCATATGTATGTATTTATTAATGATGCCGGTGTAACTGCGGGATGTGACCACTTATTCTTAAAAATGTCCAAGGAAGCAAAATAAAGACTATAAAGATCCTCTATTGTCCTAGGCCGTGAGCCCACCCTAAAAAAAATGTGGCATGAGCTTCAAAAAGTGTAAATAACATATGTTTACAGTTACACATTGTGAACATAAGCCCACCTCAAATATGATAAAACACCAGCGTTTTTGATGATCAACCCACATCATCCCACCGGGGGTCGGGAACGACAACCGCAACCGGAAGTGAAGGCCAAAATAAGAAGCAGTACCCTATACATCAGAGCATAGTGTAGGGAAATGGCACCCTGTAATACAATTAAATACAACGAGTAGAGAGTGGTGATATCTGCTGAAACACACCACAATTCTGGTGTGATGGGTGAATAGCAGGGAAGCATTGAGTACAAGGGAGCAGAATAAATAGCAAAGTCTGGTTATAGCTACCGAGACCAGGGGCATGCAGAGAGGATACTGAGCAGATCATGGGAAAGATACGAAAGAAAACTTCCCCAGTCAAGATGACGACATTCTACCCTAGGCAACCTCTCTCCCAGGGTCGCAAACTCCACCACAAAATGGCGGAAACTCTAGAAGCAGCAGTCCCGCACATAAGGAGCGTCATACGGAAAAGTTGACATCACTGGGGGTTAATACAGCTGATGAACCACTGCTCACCGTTGCGTTGCTGAAGGAGTTGCTGGCGCGACTGTGGACGGAGATACAGGGAGATTTTAGATCAGATATCGCCTCACTGTGTGCAGATATTGCACAAGTGGGGGATCGCATGGATCATCTAGAGCATAAAATGGTAGAAATAGTCACATCACACAACGAGCTGGTAGATGCAAACAACGTGTCAAAATAAGAGGTAGATGCCTTAACTGCTAAACTGGCTGACTTAGAAGACCGAAATAGACGTAACAACCTTAGGCTACGGGGTATCCCGGAATCAGTCCCAGCACAGGATTTAAATAAATATGTCAGCAACATGATGGTAGAGCTATTGCTAGACACGCTACAAGACCAGCTACTATTAGATAGAATTCACAGAGTACCTCGAGCTCAGAATGCTCCACCAGGGGCTCCCAGGGACATCATTATGAGAGTTCATTACTATCATATTAAGGAAAAGCTGCAGCATCGTTTTCGACAAAAAAGGACTTTTTTTATACCCAGCTGCAATGCTTTGCAGACCTATCAAGTCACACTCAATGGAAAAGGAAAGAATTTATCGATATTACATTGCTGATGAATAATAATAAATAATAATTAAGAATAATAAAGAATAATTAAGAAGACTTGATCATTTCTTTTTTGCTCCCAAATAGATATAAATCTACAACCTCACTTAGAACCCCCCTAGCCCATTAAGGGCATTTTGGGCAATTTCCCCCTTAGTCAATACCACCATAGTATTGTTGTAAATAAGTCAAAAACATACAGTATTAATGATGTTAAACATGTATGTTTGTTTATTCTCTTTCGTTTCTCATCTTTCTTCTCTTTCAATTTTCTCTCTCCTAACAATTAATAACAGAGAGAATGAGATCCATCTCCCACTAACTGCTTGAAACAAGAAAAAGCAACTATCAGACTCCATTATGAGCTTAGAGACAACACCATATGGAATCAGCAGACGGAACCTGAGTAAGTCTACTCCATTTTTATAAATATATTGAAATACCAATATGGGGGTCAAAATAATATCACAAAACGTAAATGGGTTGAATAGCCCACAGAAATGTGCAAAATTGGCATACTGGAGTACAAAACAAAATGTAGGCATACTTCTGCTACAAGAAACACATTTTACTTAGCAAAAACCGACTTAAATTTAAAGGGAAACGGTCATGGGGAAATATGTTTTTTTTAAAACACAGTTAATAGTGCTGCTCCAGTAGACTTCTGCACTGGAATCCATTTCTCAAAAGA
>CM044443.1:79143085-79158423 GCA_024363595.1 Xenopus borealis | reverse complement strand
TAAAAGGGAATTGTATAAAATGAACCCTACCTAGATTGCTAAAAAAACTGAACTTTTCTCAAGTCTTAGCACTTTCTCAAGGGGGAATTCATTTTGAGAAAGTACATGTGAAAAGCATATCAAGGCATTTTTTAAAGAAATCTAAGCCCCTTTTTATACAATTCCATTTTAGCCAAACATTTTATAAACAAATGTACTGATGCCGTAGTATAGTATTCAAGAAAAAGAATATAGTAGCAAATCCTAACATTTGTGCAATACACTTTATTTTTATTAAGTATCTCTGATCTCTTTGAGTTTGTGGTCTTTTAGAGTGGTATATTAATCAGCAATGAACCCTTCTTTCAACTTTCTTTGGGTACTCCAATATTTTCTAATTTTTCTCTGTTGAGGAAATGCAAACTCTTGCTAAGCTTCTCATTGGCGAGATAATTGGAACTATGAGATTGTTAAACTTGCATTGACCACAGACCACACTCCAGACTACTGCATAGCTGTTCACATTCAGAATCTATCCTACTTACCAACTCCTGAGTAAGGTATTGTCAATGTATTGCCTCTCAAGTCAGAAATTGTTAAAGCTGATGAATACATCCCCAGTATTCTAAATGTATTGTATGAATGAATACTATAGTTAAGCTCTACAGTGAGCAAAACAATCCTTGTCAATCAACACACACGTGGTTCCTGCTGATAACATGGGCAAATTCTCAATGTGACCTCATTTTGAAAAAAGAATTGCAGTATGGTAAGTGGTTTTCAAAAGGCATATGTTTTTCCTTTGTTTTTTAATAAGGAGGTGCTGGATACACATGATGCAAATAAGCACACCACTTGCTTCATATGAATATGTCCTTATAGTGACCAAGTTCATGATTGCGGATCTTTTTCTTTTAGGTGTTTTGTTACTATTACAACTCTACACTTTAGTTTTAGTACTAATATCAATATCTTTTTCTTAAAACAGTCTTTGAACATTGGATACTCTGTGAGAGACCCTGCTTAAGTCAGCATATCATTATGAGTTGCTACAATAGTAGTACATCTGAAGGCTGACAATGGGTAACAATAACCCAACAAGGCATAGCAATTTTTCATGTTCATTCCACAAAGGAGAATACCATATTTCCAGGATTCTTCAAATGGACATTCAGCTTTGTAACGCTGGTGTAGTTGTTCATACAGTAGCTAACAGAATTAAGGGGAAGGATGGTAAAAGGTTGGAAGAATCAGCCATTTACTTTTCATCAACATAATAAGTTAATACACATCAATACTATCCCTCATGACCATTGTCCAACATCAACTGCAAATAGAAGGTATTTGCATTTATTTGTGCTGTAGTTGCAAAATCAGTTTATAATATGCATTGTTCTGAACAGAAAGGTGCAGTTT
The DNA here is from genome assembly GCA_024363595.1 of Xenopus borealis. Lineage (NCBI taxonomy): Eukaryota > Metazoa > Chordata > Amphibia > Anura > Pipidae > Xenopus > Xenopus borealis. The sequence goes on along the minus strand of CM044443.1, from coordinate 79,157,028 downwards.
TTAAAGAAGATCTACGAACATAAGCTCTTTTTGCCTTAGCCGACAAGCGCACAGTAGTCTACTGTGATTTTCTATAGGTTCACGACATGTTGCTCATCAACCCATTGGATATTGCTCTCAAAGCAGGTTCTTTTTTTTTAATTTCAGGCTTGGAGGCAAGTTTTGGTTGCATAAAATCCAGGTATCCTGTCAAACAGAGCCTACTTTAAGCAGTCAACATAGAGGCTACCAAATACCCATCCCCAGGGATTTTTATCCTGCTTGCGTTACTCCCCAACTCTTTTTACATTTGAATGTGGTTCATATGGAAAAAAGTTGGGGACCCCTGTTCTAGAGGGTGAAATTCGGCCTAAACTGAAAAAAAAAATCATATTCTTTTAAAACCATAAGCCATTGATGCTGGCTTAAAGCATTCTGGAAGTATAGCAACACCAGGGTTGCATTTTTAAAGGAATATTGAATATTGAATCCTTCAATGAGACCCTGCCCTGACCTGTATATATCAAGCTTTATGATATTTGTTTTCGCTACTGGAGGAGGAAGCATTAAGCACAATTTTCCTAGCACTGAATAAGCATGCCTTTCTTCTGACATTTGATTATGGTATTGGTATACAGTAATATAAAAGAGGCAAATATACACAACAATCACTGTATGTAAAATAACTGTAGTATAAAAGTATCCTCTTTGGTGAATTCTCTTGCATCTGCAATTACATGTGTTGCCAGCAAAATGCTATGCATTATGCAAAATAAATGTGGGTTAGTGTAGATGTGGAATTCTCTCCCTGAAACTGTTGTACAGGCTGATACATTAGATAGCTTTAAGAAGGGGTTGGATGGCTTTTTAGCAAGTGAGGGAATACAGGGTTATGGAAGTCCGATTGCCTTTTTGGAGTCAGGAAGGAATTTTTTCCCCCTCTGCGGCAAATTGGAGAGGCTTAGGATGGGGTTTTTGCCTTCCTCTGGATCAACTAGCAGTTAGGCAGTTAAAATTAATAAAAAAAAAAAAAGGTTGAACTTGATGGACGCGAGTCTTTTTTCAGCCTAACTTACTATGTTACTATGTTACTATGTGTAGTAGATACACCTATAAGGCTATTCTAAAATTAATTAATAATTTCTAACAAATAGATCATTTATTGAATACATCAATTTACTGTGAAGGTATATACATGTAGTGATATTTAATACAAGAATATTTTGACATAATACATATGTTAAACCTACACATACTACATGCCAATGATGTAGACTCAGGAAAAACACCGCCTAACAACATGCTTTTCCCGAAGCACCCTCACTGCAGCAAAATAGCCAAAAGGGGAAGAGTTAAACCATTCACATATTGCACCTATATTGCTTTTAATGTTTCTGCTTTCATGCTTACGGTTTACTCAGTTGTTACAAATAAATGCATTCATTGGGACTTTCCCATAGATGGAGCGGATTAACTTGCAGGACAGATTCAATAAAAATCAATACTGTTAAATGCATTGTGGGCTTCATTATTTCCCACCTTCAAAATAATAACAGGTGTGAGCTATTAAATTGCATAGAAGGCTATAGGCAATTACTTTTTCTACTGTGGTCTCGATCAGTCTTTATATTGATTAGACTAAACATTTCCCAGGTGATCGATTGGAATTAGATTGAAAATATTTCACTGTGATTTGAACTAACGTAATAAAATTCATTATTTTTTATATTAAATCCCTAAACTGTTATTGATTGTTGAAATTGTTCTGAATACTATTGTATAGTGAAGATGACATGATAACTCATTTGAGTAAACTCAGTTAATTTGAATGCTTCAAAACTGCAAATTTAAGGTATGGGACCTATTATCCAGAATGCACAGGACCTGGGGTTTGCCAGATAATGGATTATTCCATAATTTGGATGGTCGTATCTACTAGAAAATCATGTAAACATTAAATAAACCCAATTGGCTGGTTTTGCTTCCAATAAGAATTAATTATATCTTAGTTGGGATCAAGTACAAGCTACTGCTTCATTATTGCAGAGAAAAAGGAAATCATTTTAAAAAATTTGGATTATTTCATTATAATGGGGTCTATGGGAGACGGTCATTCTGTAATTCGGAGCTTTCTGGATAACGGGTTTCCTGATAAGGGATCCAATACTGTACATGCAAATATGGTTTCCGATAATACTTTTTTTTTTTTCACTCTCTCAAATTTCAGATTTATGGTAAAAAAATTACAGTAATGACAATGAATAAGAAAAATAAACATTTGTGTTTTCAGTCACACTACATTTGTTAAACAATGAATCATTTAGATTCTGGGGTTATGAAATAAAAGGCACTAAGTTCAGGGTCGGACTGGAGCAATGGGAGCCCACCGGGACTGCAACATGAAGGGCCCTCCAGGTAGTCACCGAGGACCCCCTCTCGGCTCCCTCTGAACGTCGATGTGGCTCGCGTCTGCACGAACACCACTGTGTACCTGTGCGGAGGCTCATCAATTTATATTTCAGGGGGTGCCTGATCGGGGAGCAGGTCTGGGCTGGCGGGGACCTGAGGCCCACTTGGTTTTTCCTGACACTGACTAAGTTTGCCAATGAGCAGTAACCGATAGCATCCAATCAGCATGTAGCAATTACTGGTTATCTGTTTAAAAGCAAACATCTTATTGGTTGCTATGGGTTACTGCTACTGGGCAAACGTAGCTAACTGGGAGCTCTTTTCCAGCCTCATCCCTATTTCACAAGTGATGCCTAATTCTTATTAATTCTAAGAATGTATTCTCCATATCTGATATGCCTGAAGGCCAAACTTGAGAATTGAAATAATCTCATACAGTATTCACCTTAGTTCCCAGGATATGTAGACAAATATAGCTGCTTTTTTGTCCTTTAAGGGATACTGTCATGGAAAAACATGTTTTTTTAAAAAAACACATCAGTTAATAGTGCTGCTCCAGCAGACTATTGCACTGAAATCCATTTCTCAAAAGGGAAAACAGATTATTTTATATTCAATTTTGAAATCTGACATGAGGCTAGACATTTTATCAATTTCCCAGCTGCCCTGATCATGTGACTTGTGCCAGCACTTTAGGAGGGAACTGCTTTCTGGCAGGCTGTTGTTTTTCCTTCTCAATGTAACTGAATGGAACGCAGTGAGACATGGGTTTTTACTATTGAGTGATGTTCTAAGATCTACCAGGCAGCTGTTATTTTGTGTTATGGAGCTGTCATCTGGTTACCTTCCTATTGTTCTGTTGTTAGGCTGCGGGGGGGGGAGTGAAATTACTCCAACTTAAACAGTGATTGAAGTTTATCAGAGCATAAGTCACATGACTTGGGGCAGCTGGGAAATTGACAATATGTCTAGCCCCATGTCAGATTTCGAAATGTAATATAAAAAAATATGTTTGCTCTTTTGAGAAATGGATTTCAATGCAGAATTCTGTTGGAGCAGCACTATTAATGGATGCATTTTGAAAAAAAAAAAAAACATTTTTCCCACAACAGTATCCTTTTAAGCGTGGGCCAACCCTAGCCACTTCACTGGGTCTCCAAGGGGGAACAGATAATATAATGTATCAGATTCATTACCTAAAAACTGTACAATAAAAAAAATTGTTACAGTAAGAAGAAGGCCTTTGAATAGATACAAACATTTAAACCAGGGAATCCCACATAAATAAAGGTGAGATAATGAATATCCTAAGAACTGATTTACTGAATAGTCATATCAAATTGCCATGTATGTATCAGTAATACAGCATTTTTATACTTGAAGGCCCTATTTTGTGATGCTCTGGGTGCTTATTCACTGAAAAACTGAAAATGCAGATTCTCTCTTTGTCAGGAGGAAATGTGAGAATAAAAGTCTCAGCTCTATTCATGCTAGGGTTGCCACATGGCCCCAAAGAGGGCAGTGTTGTTACGTGGGGGCGTGGTGGTGTGGGGCGATGACTCACAGGTCTATGGTGTGGCAATCTAGGGCAGTTTTGACCTGAAAGTCGGGCTGTCCAGGACAAAATCTGATAGTTGGCAACCCTAATTCCAGCATTGGTTGAAGAAACTTAGAACGTATAGTATTCATGCTACTGCTTTGTGCCATGTAAGAGACATGTAGGGGAATGTAATATATGTCGGTAACACAAAAACTATTCTCAATGCGAAAAGTTTAAGTGGACCCGTCACCCCAAAAAAATATTCAAACTCTTATTTTATCGCATTAGTCAAGCAAAATGAACATTAATTACATTATATAAATTATTGCATCATCTCAGAATCTTGTTTGTGCGCTAGAATGGGAGACCCGATGTCTATCCCCATGTCCTGGCTACACAATTAAATGGTTAAGAGAACTGGGGGAATGTGTGGGGAGCAGTGGCATCTAGGAAGTGCTGAATGGAAAGTGAAAGTAATTAATTGCCCCACCTCTATGCCTAAGGCATAGAGGAGTGGCAGACAATATTTGATTGACAGCTGAGATTTTTAAATGAGCTTAAAACAGTTATGAATGCTTTAATAAAAATTTGAAATTAGATTTCATGTTTAATTTGAAAAGGACTTTTATTATACAGATTTCTGTGTCTGTACCATCAGCCATTGCCCCCCAAGTCTGCACCTGTGCCACCAGCCTATGCCAGAGAAGCAGCAAAAATATTGCCCCAGATCTGTGCCAGGCAAAGGGCAAGTAAGAGGGAGGTGGGGACTGAAGTAGAGCAGAACGCTGCTGCTGGAGACAGGGGCGAAGTTAAAACATTATTTCCCTTCTAAAGTGCGCCCCCCTATGACTGCGCCCTAGGCGGCCGCCTACTCTGCCTACACCTAGTTCCGGCCCTGGCGCGAAGGTACTAAAAACTGCATAGCGAAATTTCATTGATAACTTATTGGCGTCTTATTTGCTGCAGGAAATACTGCTCACTACTATACCTCCCAACTGTCCCGTTTTGAGCGGGACAGTCCTATTTTTGACAGCTTAACCCACAGTCCCTTGTTAGTATTGAAAAGTCCCGATTCCTCTGCACTGAATGAGAAAGTCCCTATTTCTCTGCACTCAACGGGAAATGTCTTATTTCTCTTCACTGAACAGCCAGAAAAGATACAAATATTTCTACTTAATTGACTGTTGGCAGAGAGTCCAGAATGAAGACTTGATACATTTGTAACAGTTTTGTCCTTTGGAAGAAGTTAGACTGTCATTCATAAAATGAAGTTGAATTTCACTTTAAGCTGTGAATTGCAGAGCGTGGTAAATATTTTTGTCCCTCTTTCCATTTGCAAAATGTTGGGAGGTATGCATTACTTATATCTTTCTAGATTACTTTCACTCCTGGTCTATACCTTTTGTCCTTATAACATAACTCTTATAACCCATGTCCCTATAACCGTATACCGTATAACCCAATACCTAACACCTATAATAGTTTTTAGCCTTGTGTATGTGGATATTTGTTTAAATGATTTACTATATATATCTGATTTATAGTGATTTAAACCTTAGGTTTCAGTAAGTATAACTCAGCAGATTTTGGGGTAGTTATTTGAGTCCAATGTCTCTGATGTAGTTATATTGATGGGCAAACATTCTATAGCAAACATAGGCATTGTTGCCCAGCAAACATCTTTAAGAATGAACACACAGACAAGACTCAGATTGAGTAACAAACGCAGTCTTGCTGAAAGAGATACAAAGATCTTGCTGATCGTTTAGAATTGCATTGGACAGCATTTTGGGCTGAAGACCCCCTTCATCTAACAATATTGCCTAGATCAGCATTCAGAGTTGAAGGTCTCTCTAGCTGTTGAATATAAAGCACACATTCATTCTTGAATGCGGAGCTTCATCTCAGACCCATGAGTGGGTGCCAAAAAATTGTGGGGCTCCCTGATTGTGCTGATTGATTAATTCTGAACTGGCTATTCTTGTAATTACCATCTCATATGAAGTTAAGTGAACATTTTAAAATTCTACCTTTACGTGTGTGTGTGTGTGTATGTGTGTGTGTGTGTGTGTGTGTGTGTAAGTTATTGCTCACAAGCAGTATATCAAAAGGTTTAATGATTGCTTCTGTATATCCGTATTCATATTTTTATTAATATGAATTAATAAAATTATTAATATTGATAAAGGTTCACCCCTTTAATACACCTTGTTCCTTCCATTCCCTTGTTTTGTGTGCCTATGATTAAGGGCTCTGTCCAAAGTGCAGCAGGCCCATGTCACAACATTTACTGTTTTTACTAAATTAAACAAAGACTCTTGATTGTCACTCGTTCCTTACCGGATTTATATTGATATGGAGCGGATTAAATTGAATCAAAATTTAAACTCTCTCGAATGGAGATCTATCATTCCCATACTCTGGAAGTAACTCAAACTCAATAGGTCACAACCTAAAACCTGCCGAGTTTTGATTTATTGCTCCAAAAAATTTAAATATAACTATGACAGCATCTTTTCACTGGAAAATTTTGGCCAACCATTGCTGAGGTTTAACCCAAAAATTATGGCTTTAAAATTGACTTTAAAACTCTGCTGGTAAATGTTATGGATTTGTTACAATGGCAAGTGCTAAGGGCTAGTCCAGACGAGAAGATTCAGGGAGATTGGTCGCCTGGCAACTAATCGTCTTGCGACTATCTCCCCGAAATGCTTCCCCCTGCCTTCCAGCTGCTTCAATGAAGAATCGCCTGTGCCTATTCACATGCGGTGCTGCGTTTTCCGAAGACGCTCAAAGTTGCCCCATTATGCAATTTCAATCTATTTCGGAAAACGCAGTGCCACGTGTGAATAGGCGCAGGCGATTCTTCATTGAAGCAGCTGGAAGTTCAGTTAATCGGTTTAGGGAGATAGTCGCGAGGCGATTAGTTACCAGAAGATGAATCTCCCCGAATCTTCTCGTCTGGACTAGCCCTAAGATTACTAAATGATTGTAACTCACAGACTGTACCTACAGCTACAATGCTCTTCAATTTTCCTAAAATAACAAATATTGTAGGAATATGTACATTCATAAATAGTCCTATTGGATACTTTTTGGCTATTATTTACTTTTATCCAAAAGATATTAAAGTTTGATTTCCAGGTACAGTATGGTATCCATTATGCGTAAACCTGTTATACAGAAAGACCAGACTTACAAGAAGGCCATCTCCCACAGCCCCAATTTTAATCAAATAATTACATTTTCTAGAAATGATTTCCCTTTTCTCTCTAATAATAAAACAGTAGCTTGTACTTGATCCCAGCTGAGATATAACTGATCATTATTGGAGGCACAACATTCCTTTTGGGTTTACTTAATGGTCAAGGTATTTTTAGTCTTAAAGGGATACTGTCATGATACATGTCTTTTTCAGAATGCATTAGTTAAAATAAAAAAGGATATAAAAAAGTGACCCAAAATCATGAGCTCTCTTAATATGACTGCTGTGGAGTAGCACAAAATCTGAATGCAAAACATTATGTGTTTACCCACAACACAGTGTTTTCCCAGAATTCAAAAATAATTGTGGGCACCAGCTAAATTCATCCACCACAACTTGTGGTCAATGCACTAATATGGATGCAAATTAGCAATCTTTTACATCTCAAGCAAGTTGTGGCACACTTTTTGTCTGCTTTTGTGTTTGAATGGCCCTGCTTTGGAGAACAGCATTAGCAAACAATTCACATTCTGTGCTCTATGCAAAGTGCAGAGAAATTGGAATGGACACAAGTACCTTCTTTGTACCTTGCATTAAGTTTATCTAAAAATGGTTCTATGGCAGACTGATGATGTAAATGGACAGAAGAACTGGCTTACCAATAAGCAACAATCCTCTCCCTCTAGCATTTTGCTGAAGTTTTGAATTGAAGTTTCTTTATGTTGTATTTGGCAATGAAATCTGTTTTTCCAAAGAGCAAACTTATTTTTTTATATTTCATTTTGAAATCTGACATGGGGCTAGACATATTGTCAGTTTATTAGGAGCCCCTAGTCATGTTCCTTGTGCTCTGATGCATTGAAACTTCATTCACTCTTTACTGCTGCACTGCAAGTTTGAGTGATGACAACCTTTTCTTTTCCCCCCGGCACCCTAACAACAGAACAATGGGAAGGTAACCCAGCTCCCTGATACAAGATAACAGCTCCCTGTACAAACAGCACTCAATAGCAAAAATCTACTGTAGATCCCACTGCAACAACTTCAGTTACATTGAGTAAGAGAAACAATAGCCTGCCAGAAAGCAGTTCCATAGTGCAGCACTGGCTCTTTCTGAAAGCACATAACCAGGCAAAATTACCTGAGATGGCTGCCTAAATACCAATATTACAACTAAAAAAAATACACTTATTGGTTCAGGAATTAAATTTTACATGGCAGAATGAATTATTTGCAATGTAAACAGTGTAATTTAGAAATAAACCCACCATAAAAATCATGATAGAATCCCTTTAAAGTGGACCCGTCACCCCAAAAAAATATTCAAAATCATATTTTATCACATTAGTCAAGCAAAATGAACATTAATTACACTGTATAAATAATTTTAATCTTGTTTTCTTCAGCCTGGGAATTCATAATTAAGGCAGGGGCCCCCAACCTTTTTCAGCAGCGAGCAACATTCAGTTGGGGAGTAACGCAAGCATGAAAATTGTTCCTGGGAGGTGCCAAATAAGGGCTGTGTTTGGCTATTCAGTAGCCTATATTTGGACTGGCAACTACAGGAGGTTCTGTTTAGTGGTTATTATGAAACACAACTTACCTTTAAACCGGGAATTTAAAAATAAGCAGCTGCTTTGAGACCAATGGGAGCAACATCCAAAGGGATGAGGAACAACATGTTGCTCAGTTATAAGATCCATATTACTTAAAGATCCCTTATCCATAAAACCTCAGGTTCCAAGCATTCTGGATAACAGGTTCCATATCTGTAATACCCTTTTAAGTTACACCAGTCTCTTAAATGTAATATAGAAATCTCATATTTACTTAGTCATTAGATTTAATAATCACCACTTCATGGCACTGAGAAATTAGGAAAAATTTACATTAGGCAGACATGTCTGAGAGTTTTGCAATTGTCAAGCTTTGAGAACATCTATGAAAGGGTAACTAGCTAAAATAAAAATAATTCTAAATACACCCCATGATAATAGTCCTATAAGAATTTTTGCATGCTATACATTTAAATACTACAAATTAAATGGAATCCAAATACTGCATCCTATTAAATATTCTTCATTTGCATATTATCATTTAATTAACCTTATTCCTATACGGTGATGAATGGACTGGCAAGGCAGCATGCCAACAAGGCATTTAATGAGCACACCACTGCTCATTAGTACGTAACTGAATCTCCTTTTCATGAGGACTGTGCTGGTGACAGATGTGGGTAGCTGAATGACTGTGAATGGATCATATAGGAAGTGCATGCAAATGTGTCTGAATGTCAAATGATTGTCAGTAGACATGTCTCTATAGATTCCTTGCTGTTAGTGAGAAATGCTCTGAAGAAAAAAATAAGAGGCTGTAGATGGTTAAATAAAAGCAACTAGGGTCATACTGGGATTCCTGGAATGAGTAGCAGACCTAGCCAAGGTGTGGAAGACAAGGACAAGACAGGGAAATGTTATAAAAACTATGGACAGCATGGAGACTGAGCTGCTGGCAGCAGCAGTATGAGTTTAGTTGAGAAAATGTCTCTTCTCTACTGGGCAAAATAGATCATGAGAGGACTATAAATGAAGGCAAAAAGACTCTGGTACGCAAGGTATAAACTCCTAAGATTTTTGTTATATGCAGAAGAACATTCATTTAAAAAAAATAAAAATAATAACTTTTTTCTATTTTAGACTTTTGTTTCCATGCAGTCTCCATGTCAAAAACAAAAATAATTTTCCAAAAATTCTCATGAAGCAAAAAAAATGTTTTTTTCATTTTGATTTAAAATGTATTATAGAGCCCTGAAAAAGCAAGTCATACTTTTGCTGTAGGCTGTAAATGGTTAAGGCACCTCAGAGCAGACAAATGCTTTTATTTGAAAAACAAACCTGATGAAATTTGGAAAAAAATGCTTCATTAAATTGGAGAACTGAAGAACTCATGTCATGTCATTCATTAAATATAATATGAACAAAGGAAAAAAATTCAGAACGATCTAATGAGGATTATGAAAATCTCAAAATCTTCAAAAAATTCAAGATTTTTAGACAATTGCTAGCAGAGAAAAAATGTCCAAAATCCTTTAAAGCCTGAATGGATAAGAAAAAGGTTCAATAGGATCAGTAAGCTCCCTCTGACTTCTATGGGACCTCAAAAAGTTTTGTATTAAAGTGTAAAATGGTTTTTACACATGAATATCACATTTTAGAGTTCTATTGAATTTAATAAAAACTAATTTTAGAGAAACAAAATTGATCCATGGAAAAAATAGCAAATAGGCCCATTAATGTCACAGGTTTTAATGATTTAGAGAATTCAAACACTGTACTAGCACCTACAAAGCCTATGTATTGTATTGTATAACTTTATTTGTAAAGCGCTGTTAAGGAGCCGCAGCGCTGTACAGTGCATAACAGTACAAAATATATAAAAGTATACATGGGGGAGACAAATCACATAATAAATATATACAGAATCATAGGAAAAACAGCTTAAGTGCTACGTGGTAAGAGACATAGTGGGAAGGAGGTCCCTGCCCCGTAGAGATTACAGTCTAAGTGGATGGGAGGCTAACATACAGGTACAAATTGGAGATGAAAAAGTGCACAAGGTAAGGCATAGTGAGTAGGTACAAACTAGGCTAATGTTTTAGTGCTCTGAAAGGTAGGCTCTTAATTTTTCCTTGAAAAGATTGAGAGAGGATTCCTTACGGAGGAATTCAAGGATGGAATTCCAGAGCTAAGGGGCAGCAAGATAAAAGGGTTTGAGACGAGAGGTGGCAGTGGATGTGGATGGTGTGAAGAGAAGGTGGCTCTGAGAAGAGCGGAGAAGACGACCATGAACGGATAGCGAGACAAGAGAAGAAATGTAATGAGGAGCAGAGAAGTGAAGAGATTTGAATAATAGTAGAAGGATTTTATATGCTATCCTTTCCTTAACAGAGTTTAGTTGTGGTTGAGCAGATTCCCTTTTAGGAGAGAGCAGAAGGATCCTGGTAGCATAGTCAGGAAGATCAGTAAGGAGGAGATTGCAGTAGTCAAACGGGATAAAATGAGGGCATGGATTAGTGTTTTAGCTGTTGTTTGTGAAAGAAACGGGTGTCAAAGATGACCCCTAAGCAGTGTGCCGAGTTAACCGGGCTAATGGTCATGCCATCAATAGCAACGGTAAAAGGAAGAGAAGGGCTTGGTTTGGGTGGAAAGACCATGAGCTCAGTCTTGGCTAAGTTGAGCTTGAGATGGTGTTGGTTCATCCAGGAAGAGATAGTTACTAAGCAGTCTGCTATCTGGGTTTGAACATCAGTGGTTAGTGAGGCTATGTAACGTAAACAGTAAGGGGTTATTTATCAAAGTCCGAATGTATCTCATTATTTCTATTACAAAAGTCTGACCAACTCCAAATTGCCGATTGGACCTTATTCATTATAGAAGAAGCTTACTAAAATCGGTTCGAGGAAATTTTTGGATTTTCCTGGCAAAAGTCTGTTTTTGGATTCACTCTTCTTCCATATAAATTCGGAAAAATGTGTGATTTTGTACAAAAAAAATCACAAATTTTTCGGAATTTTACATTCAGAGTAAATAACCCCCTAAGACTCAACATTTTCCCTTTTTTTATTAAAACAATGTCAACCTAACTCCCATTAGTGATGGGCGAATTTATTCGCCAGGGGCGAATTCGCGGCGAATTCCCGTGATTCGCGGCTGGCGAATAAATTCGCGAAACAGGCAAAAAAATTTGCCAGCAAAAATTCGCCGCGTCAAAAACGAGTCGCGCGTCGTTTTTGACGCGACGCGCCGAAAACGACGTGACGCGTCGGAATCGACGTGACGCGTCGGAATCGACGTGACGCACGTCAAAAGCGACGCACGTCAAAAGCGACGCGCGACTCGTTTCGCGAATCGGTGAAAAATTTGCAAATTTCTCTGGAAATTCGCGAATTTTTTGGCGAAGCGAAACGCGCCCGTTTCGCCCATCACTAACTCCCATCCATGATTTTACCTAATTTATCAAAAAATCAGGTGGAAAAAGTAGGTGCTGGAAAAGTCTCAAAAAATTGGGCAACAATTCGAATCATGCAATGTTTTTGAATTTATTCATATTCATATCAACATTTTCAAGTTGTTGCTTGAAACCCTTGAGTTTTTCAGAATATCTTATGGAAACCAGCCAGATTGTGTGTTGTTTTATTCTTATGGAGATAAAGGAAATCATTTGTAAAAATTCTAATTATTTGAACAATATAAAGTCAATGGGAGATGGCCTTCCTGTAATTTGGAGCTTTCTGGATAATGGATCCAATACCTATTTACTGTAGGTAGGATCAGGTGATATTGGCCAATTGGACAATTTAGAAATGTCAATGACAGTTTAATCTCTATTGTAATGTTTATTAGCATCCATTTAAGGACAGATCTATGAAGTGATACTTTTACTGTAGGATGCTATTTAATGGACCAGTAGCATCTGAGGAATATTTTCCTTGTCCAAAGACCCATTATATCAAAGCAATTTGTACTATTCTGTACTTTCATCTCAGTGTTAATCAAAAAGGGGGAAAAGTACAGAAATTTTATAAAAAGCAAAAAATTGAAACTCCTTGTTCCTTTTGCTAAAATTATTTACCCTCAACAAAATCTTTTAACCTGTTAAAAGCGGTGTAGGAAAAAAAGAAACTAATATATGGGACTTGAAAATCAGGACTTTTTCAGGACATAAAAATCTGTCAAAATCTTAAAATGTAACTACGGTAATAGAAATATAATTCAGGTTTAGTGTGTTTACCTCCTTGAAATAGACATACATCTTCCATAGCTTTGTTACACATTTTACTTATTGGTGGAATACAACAACCAGCATTCTGTAGAATATCAAAAAGGGCTAAGCACAGCAGGAGTTTAGTGATCCATGTAACGCTACGCTAGTAGGGATGATTCTCCCTTTGCATCTGTAATTAAGTTTTGGACGGTACTATGAAGAGCTAGGGAAACAGTCCATGTTGAGGTGGGTTTTGTTCTCATTGAAGAATGAATAGGATTTTGCTGAACATATTTTTTGCCTTTTGTTTTAATTTAGAAACCTGTATAAGAAATACTTTTTTTATTGCACTGAACAGGACAAAGAGTCATTCCTCCTTTCTGGTTTTTATGAGCTAATAAAACAAATTACCAGTCCCAAAGAAACCCTCTACATAATGAGCTGCCCCTACCTCACAGTCTAACAATGGCTAAAGTAGTTTTAAGGGACGTTTTTGTTAATACATGGAGCTTCTCAGGGGACTGGTAATTTGTTATTACCAGTTTATATAACCAGGAGGTTTGAATTATTCTTACTTTCAGTTTGTCTTCCCACTGTTTAGTGCAAAAAAAAAAAAAAATTTATTGTACGATAATAAATAATAATTTTGTAGTGTTTCTGTGATATAACAATAACAATATGCAACTTCAATAATTTTTTACCTTCTTTTTCTTTGACTTGGTCACATGAAAATATCTTAATAAACATTGCAAGTTACAAACAAATAACAAAAACCACCAATTAAATTAATACAATAAAATAAGGGAAAAGCCCCATTTGTTAGACTAATATAAAAAAAAATGGTTGCTGTGTCTGAATACTGTATTAAATATTTCTTTGAGCAGAAAATTTACTGAAATAGTGAGCTTGAACTATTTAACATTTGTTATACTCACATTATTCTCATATATTCACAGAAGAATATTATTAGCATCTAAATTGCCAGTATAATAAATAGAATGACATACACTTTCATCTCACTGCAGTCTCTTCATTTTTTTTTTTTTT
>CM044443.1:79115051-79140872 GCA_024363595.1 Xenopus borealis | reverse complement strand
AAGCTGCATAGAATATTAAAACCATGATCAGAATTCCACTGAAATTCTGATAGTTTGTAAATGCTAGCAGGGCAGAAGAATTTCTGTCACATAATAAATAAAGTAATAAATACCTGCATCATCATACTCATTTTAGACAGAGAGCTACTTTAGTAAAATAATGAAAATAGATCTTTATTTAGCATCGCAGCCTGCCTCCATTACCTTACAGCCTGTCTTTTATTCCCTATGGTGAATCTGCAATGGACTAAAAATGCCGTAGTTTATGTTTATAATTTAATTGGATTGATAACCTATTTTCTTTCACTGAAAGTGGCCTGTACCATCATACTGCATTACATAAAATATCACTTACTTTAACTGTAACATTTAGGGGCAAATTTACTATTATTTCCCCCAAAAAATTTGTTTCTACTCGATATTCGATTAGCATTCGATTTTCGAACGATCGATCATTCGACGATCGAATACAAATTTATTCGATCAGTCGAATAAATCATTTGACTGAACGAATAAATCATTCGATCATTCAAATGATTCGTACGATTCGAACGATAGAAGACTTTGATCTTACGAATCCTATTTGATCAGGACTTAGTCTCAGAAGCCTATAGGAGTGCTCCCATAGGCTTCTATTGCAATTCGGTAGGTCCAATCTGCCGAAGTAGGCAATCGAGTAAACTTTAAAAATAAAATCCTTCGCTGGTCGAATGATCGAATGATCGAATGATCGAATGATCGAATGATCGAATATGCGTTCATTCGACTCTATTCGAATTTCAAAGCCTTCATGGGAATTTTGTAAATCGGCCCCTTGAATATTAGTAAGCACAGATATAACATGTGTATATATATATCTAGATTTGTAACACAGATTCTTTTGTCTGCAATGTATTTATAGTTTAAAAGGCTGAACTTATGGGGGGAATTGATTTCAAGAAATAATATTATGGGTGCAGATTCACTAAGGGGCAAAGTGGCCGTCGCTAGCAAAAATTCGCCAGAAATCCCATCCACATGGACAATGGGCAATTTACTATCAGGCACAGAGGACAATTCGTTAGCGAAAGAGACTGTCGCTAGCGCAGTGTTGCACCCTATCGCCAGACAAATTTTCACTCAGTGGAATGATTGTTACTTCGCAAATTCACTAAATTGCAAATTATTCCGAATTTTACCTTGGATAACTGATATGATAAAGCTACATGCTTCTCAATCTTGTGTCAGTTACATCATATTTACCAAAAAGTTATCAAAATGATTTAAAAAGCTATTTTTTTTTTCATATTTCGTAGTTTTTACTTTTTTTTTTTTTTACTATTTGAGGGGCATGCCACATTTGTTTAGGGTGGGCACAGGTCTAGGACATTAGGAAATCTCTATTGCATTTATTTTGCTTCCTTGAACATTCTAAATAATAAGTGGACAACATCTCTAATAAAGACAAATATACGATCTATGTGTACACGCCCTATTCGCAAGTGTGCTAATGAAGTTTCGCTAGGCAGAAACTAACATTAGCAAAAGTTTGCTATGAAATGCTCACCCTGACTAATTACTTTTAGCAAAACTTCGTTAGCTCCCAGCCACAGAGAGCAACTTTGCATTTTAGTGAATTAGCATAGTGGTAGCTAATTTACGCCTAGCAAAGTGACTCAGAGTGTGGAAAAGCCTTAGCAGATGAAAATGCGCCCTTTAGTGAATTTGGAATTAAGTACAGTAATTCCTGCTGCCAAATTGTGCATTTTGAAAAAACATCTTGCCCCATGCTTGCTGCAGTTAAAGCAGTGGTTTCAAAATTCTGGGGCCTAAATCAGAAACAGAATTTTTTAAGCCAGTGCGTTGTGGTGTACATAATAAATTTTGTGTTAAAATGTTTTACTTTTTGCTCTGGACCCACCCACCTGAAGGCCCATTAAGGTAAATTTTGAGCATAATGCTTATTAGGGATGTCGCGGACTGTTCGCCGGCGAACTTGTTCGCGCGAGCGACGTTCGCCAATTTGGGTTCGCCTTAGCTGGCGCTTTTTTTTTTGCCATTTCTCCCCCAGACCAGCAGATACATGGCAGCCAATCAGGAAGCTCTCCCTCCTGGACCACCCCCACACCCCCTGGACCACTCCCCTTCCATATATAAACTGAAGCCCTGCAGCGTTTTTTCATTCTGCCTGTGTGTGCTTGGAAGAGCTAGTGTAGGGAGAGAGCTGTTAGTGATTTGAGGGACAGTTGATAGTAAGTTTGCTGGCTAGTAATCTACTGTTCTTCAAACAACTACCATCTAGCTGTGTGAGCTTGTTCACATTCTGTCTAAATATCAATAATAATACCATCTCCAGAAACACCATCCTGAGTGACGTTTTTCAAGCAGCAATAATATTTTCCGTAATCCGTATCCACTGCTGTAGTAGTGTATACGTTGACCTTGTAGGCATTGTTTGCCCAGTCTTTAACCAAGTGCCACGTAGCTGTGTGAGCTTTTTCACATTCCGTGTCCAGAAACATCACCTGAGTGACGTAGTGTGATTTCTGCCCTTTACAGCACAAAACGCAGCGCTGTGTCAACAATGTATTTTTTAGAAACATTTTTGCCCTTGATCCCCCTCTGGCATGCCACTGTCCAGGTCGTTGCACCCTTTAAACAACTTTAAAATCATTTTTCTGGCCAGAAATGTCTTTTCTAGCTTTTAAAATTCGCCTTCCCATTGAAGTCTATGGGGTTCGCGAAGTTCGCGAACCGTTCGCATTTTTGTCCGGAAGTTCGCGAACATGTTCGCGAACATTTTTTCTGACGTTCGCTACATCCCTAATGCTTATTTGCTTTCTAGATATCCCTGAAAGCCCAGCTAGAGGCCAGTTATGGTAAGAGTCTGTTTGAACACATATTTGTTTCCATAGATATTATTTGAACGATGACTGATACACCAGTGTTTTACTATAGGTTTTATAGGTAAACAGCAAATACAGAGTTACTCTTCATAATTAATGCTGACTTATTTGAAAGCAAAGTTGACTCTATCTACAAACAATTTTCCCACCCCTCAGATACCATTACTCTCATTCTCCCTAAAGCTTCTATTTCCATTTTCAACTCTTTTGATCGTATATCTGAGCCTGAAGTCTCTAAACTTCTCCTGTACTCTCCATCAACAACTTGCTCACTTGATCACCTCTACTAAAACAGTGTGCCCCTGTCCTTACTCCAGTACTTACTCATATATTCAATTCTTCACTAACTTCTGCTACTTTCCCCTCATTATTCAAACAGGCCTGTGTCAAGCCCATCCTGAAAAAGGGTACACTGGACCTGTTTGTCTCTTACCACAAGCCTCTAAACTTCTGGAACGTCTGGTCTTTTCCCGTATTACAAACTTTCTCTGCACCAAAAATCGGCTTGACCCTATGCAGTCTGGCTTTCGACCTGCACACTGCACTGAGACTGGCCTTAGCAGTGTGGAAATCATTTGCAGCTCTTCATAAGGCAAAGGTCATTACTCTATTCTCATTCTCCTGGACTTATCCTCTGATTTAGATACTGTTAACCATTCTGTTCTAATGCAAGTTCTCCAGATAGCAGATTGCTTAGTAGCTATTTCTTCCTGGATGAACCAACACCACCTCAAGCTCAACTTGTCCAAGACTGAGCTCATGGTCTTTCCACCCAAACCAAGTCCTTCTCTTCCTTTCATCACTACTATTGATGGCATGACCATTAACCTGGTTAACTCAGCACGCTGCTTAGGGGTCATCTTTGATCAGTCCCTCTCCTTCTCTAATCACATTAATAATACTGCCTCTTCCTCCGCAATATAGCAAAGATACGCACATTTCTTTCACAAACAACAGCCAAAACACTAATCCATGCCCTTATCTCGCTTAGACTACTGCAATCTCCTCCTAACTGTTCTTCCTGACTCACATCTCTCTCCCCTCCAATCAATCTTAAACTATGCTACCAGGATTCTTCTACTTTCTCCTAAAAGAGAATCTGCTCAACCCCAACTAAAATCCTTAGCATTGCTGCCTGTTAAGCAAAGGATAGCATATAAAATCCTTCTACTAACATTCAAAGCCCTTCACTCCTCTGCTCCTCACTACATCTTTTCTCTTGTCTCACTATACGTTCCTAGGCATCTTCTCCACTCTTCTCAGAGCCACCTCCTCTTTACACCGCCCACATCCACTGCCACCTCTCATCTCAGACCCTTCTATCTTGCTGCTCCTTACCTCTGTAATTCCATCCCTGAATTCCTCTGTAAGGAATCCTCTCCCAATCTCAAAAAAAAAAAAACTAAGAGCCTACCTTTTGGAACACTAGAACAGTATAACTTACTATACCTTACTATGTGCACTTTTTCATCTCCAATTTGTATCTGTATGTTAACCCCCCATCCATTTGAACTGTAAGCTCTATGGGGCAGGGACCTCCTTTACACTATGTCTCTTACTACATAGCACTTAAAGGGCAAGGAAAGGCAAAGAAATAAAATCCCATTTGTACTTTCTTTAATGAAAAAGGAATCTATCTCCAATAAAATGTGTACCGTTTTTATAAGAAACCTGACTGTATGCAGTGAAATTTTCCCTTCATTTAGTGCTTCTGGTAGGGAAACAATCACTTATGAACAGCAGGGGGAGCCCCTGTCTTACTTACCAGCCATGCAGAACTCAAGCAGCTTTGTTTTTGATTATTTATGATGATCCCTAAGCAGCACAGACCATACTGAGCATGTGCAGTGCCAGTGTCAGACAAAGATGTATAACAAAGTTACAAGATGACAGCCCCCTGTGGCCAACTTTGAAAGCATAAATCATTTGTTTGATTAGGCTTGTGGTGCAGTAAGTTCATGTTTATGTTTAGTATACTAAATATAGCATTTCTAGCCTTTTTACACTATTTTATCTATTTTACACTTTCTTTGCCCTTTAAGCTCTTTGTCCTATGATTCTGTATATATTTATTATGTGATTTGTCTCCCTGTGTATACTTTTATATATATTGTACTGCGGCACCTGAACAGCGCTTTGCACATACAGTTATACATACATACATACAGGACACAAACTGTTCAAGGATTCTACAATAGGTTTCTAGAACCAGTGTTAGCTTCCCATTTATATTTTCAAAATTACTGACCGAATGTGCCCAATGTGTTTAAGTGGAGCTGGATATCATCTCCCTAGAGAGGCAGCACAATGATCCTATATACAAGCCTCATCTGGATGTACCACACAATACAGAACATCAATTAAACAACAAAGAGCAGCCAATGTAAAAAAGTAGGTCAAACCTACTAAATAAGTCATAATGTGGTATAATCAATATATACATCAGATTATATGTATATATACCAAAGTCCTTGTTTAGACCCCCCAATGCAATGTTGGAAAATCTTGATTGTATGTGAAGACATACTGTACGCAGGTCTAGGATTTCAGGTTAGTCACTGGGGTGTCGCTCAAAAACTGTCATCCTCCAAGTATTTTGTCCTTATTGTGCTTAACAGACAGAAGTACAAACCATGGCATGTATGACCAAGTGATTTGGGTCTTTGCGCCACTTAAAAGACAGGGTACAAGGTCAAAATATTAATGTAGTGTAACCCTATTTGGCATGAAAAGACAAATTCCAGTTAGTATCATAGAACACGGGGTACCCTCTTTCAGCCAGACTGGTGTTCACTCATTGAGAGGAGCATGTGAGGTGTTGTTGAATGACACCTCTTTACTGTCAATGTTGTAAAATAAACTAAATTGACATTCTTTGCAAACAAAACAGAATTCTTTGCAAACAAAACAGAATTGATCAACATAAAGCACCACAGGGTTGAGCATACTCACAGCACATGAGATATTTGAATAAGTACAGGTGCAGTCACAGATGTTAGCAGATACAGCACAGAATGACACCACTGACTAATAGCAGGTGGAGTTGAAAGTATACACCTACCAGGTTGTCAGTACGTCATGTGGTCCGGATCCCTACAATAGACGCTGAACAGTGATAGAACAATAATCTGTTTCCCTTGTAAGTACTGCCGTCCCTTCACTACAGGCAAGCAGAGCCTGGAGGACAGCTACTCACATCCTTGGTGGAGCTTAAACCTGCTCTTGCTAACTAATGCTCACTGACTCACTCTTTCTAGAGAGTTGCTATCCTGTACACTAGCTAACCTTGTTCACAGCGGCCCTGGTCCAGGACTTCTATAAATGGGTTGTCCCTTTAAGGTCTAACATTTCTGGGGCCATGTTGACTCCAGGCTCAGTGGACATCCACCCAGATCAACTGCTGCAGGTCAAAGATGAAGGACCTCCCCCTGCAAAGCACCATGTCACAGTGAAGCAGGAAATGGTCATCAACCTAAGGGCCAATGAATTGGGTATGTAAATAAGTACAAATGGTTACATGGGCTTTAACTCAGCAACAAGGAACTTAGGTATTTGTATGGGAATGAAGCCATTAGACCTATGGGCTCCTACAAAATACATGTTCATGTATTATATTCAGTATTTCCTTAAGTATAATAAAATAATTTCTATCACTATAGAAAAGCACTGGAAATAGTTACTATCCAGTGCTAGGAAATATAATACATAACACATGTAATTTTACCTACAGAATTCCTCTAGCAATAATGTAATGAAGTGTAATATTTTAGCTTTCAAAAAGACAGTTTTACTTGATCCATTTCAGCTACGAAATCAAAAGTTACATTACCAAAAAAAAAAAAATACAAGCCGTCCATTAATCTGCTAATCCTTTCGCCAGACAAGATGGTTCTTTTTAAATCAACTGCCATTTTATCAACCCAATGGAGCAGAGATCCGGACTCAATTCTATTCAACAATACATTCTTTTCATGAGAGACTGGCCCAGCTAACATGACACCACAAAAGGACCAAGGAATTCAAAACACCAGCTCTTTGGATTAAACCTATAATAATCACATGCCGTTTTTGTGTGAGATTGATAGAATGATTGTTGGAAGAATAGCTGGTTACTGAGTCCCAGTTGTTTGAAGTTTCAGAGATTCCTTATATTGCTACATTTTTAGAGTTTGTAAAACAAAAGAAACCAGAGATTTGAAGATGTCACTAATGTAACCACTCAGTGGTTCTCAGGAAAATTTTGCAGTGACTGCCAACGCAACCAATTTCTGGTGACTGAATCATAAATATCTAACTGTTGGTGAGACTAAAGCAAAATCAGTCAATTTACAGATACTATATACTGTCCTTGGTGTTCTAATTCATCAGTTGCTGCTGACTGCAGATTTGGATCAATATACTTACAAAAAGAAGCTCAAGGTTATATTAAACTACTTGCCTATGAGTAAGTGCCCACTTCAGCCACGAAATGTGTTAGGCTTATGCATGTCCTAAGAAAGTTTTTTTAATTTTAGAATTACTTAGGCTACTGCTTCACTATTGGATGGTCTCTTCCTATATTTGAATTTCCTTAAACTACTTTCACAGCACTGAATAACACAGTGAGCCACAGCATGAAATAAAAAATTAACAGGTGCAGTTACTGCCAGCATTAAAAGCCACAGTCACAAAAAAAGACACAATGGTTCAGTATTACAAAGTAAAACAAATTCCAGAATTGAAAGGCAACAAGTGGCCTACAACATCAAATAGAAGAATAAGTACCAAAATCAAATGACACAGAACCTACAGCATAAAAAGGGCACCAGGATCCCCTAGCTTTAGAAAACATACTGACTACCAGCATTTAATGGGACAGTTATAAAATACAGTAATCCACAGCTTTAAACTGCAGAGAAATTCACAGCATGATATAGCATAATAATACCCAGAATTAGAGGGCACATTTACCCTGAATGGGCAATCAGATTCAGAACAAGCAGAAAAACAAAGAAATAATAAATGTAAGTAATTAATTTTGTTAACAGTGCTGCAAAAGTTGATTTAATGGGTAATTTAAACCTCCCTTCATGTGTCCATTAAAAAAAACTTTACAAACATGCTAAAGGGGGGTAGTTCACCTTCATAAAAGTAATCATTTTCAGACAGTACACCACATAACTTTTTTCAGTTATTTATTTTTATTGTTTATAGTTTTACATCTGAGATAAGTGAACAACACATATTTGTGTAGTACTAAGTGATACATTTTGGGAAGGTGAACTGCCCCTTCAGTATATACAGTATGTACAATAAAGAAGCCAGTATTACAGGACCCACTCTGTAATAGTACAGAAGGCTTTGCTCATATCAGTGGCTGATGCAGAAATAAAATGATAACACTAAAAAAAAGTTAAAGGGATCCTGTCATGGGGAAAACATTTTTTTTTTCAAAATGCATCAGTTAATAGTGCTGTTCCAGAAGAATTCTGCATTGAAATCCATTTCCCAAAAGAACAAACAGATTTTTTTATATTTCATTTTGAAATTTGAAATGGGGCTAGACATATTGTCAATTTCCCAGCTGATCCTGGTCATGTGACTTGTGCTCTGATAAACTTCAATCACTCTTTACTGCTGTACTGCAAGTTGGAGTGATATCACCCCCTCCCTTTCCCCCACCCAGCATCTTAACAAAAGAACAATGAGAAGGTAACCAGATAACAGCTCCCTAACACAAGATAACAGCTGCCTAGTAGATCTAAAAACAGCACTCAATAGTAAAAACCCATGTCCCACTGCATACTATTCAGTTACATTGAGAAGGAAAAACAACAGCCTGCCAGAAAGCAGTTCCCTTGTAAAGTGCTGGCACAAGTCACATGATCAGGGCAGCTGGGAAATCGACAAAATGGCTAGCCCCATGTCAGATTTCAAAACTGAATATAAAAAAATCTGTTTGCTCTTCTGAGAAATGGATTTCAGTGCATGAAGTCTACTGGAGCAGCACTATTAACTGATGCGTTTAAAAAAAAAAAAACATGTTTTCCCATGACAGTTTCCCTTTAATGTGAGGTTACTGGGCCTAATGCAAAACATCCATATACAATCCTCTGGATCAATAATACATTCAGATTTCAAAGCACAGAATAAAAATGTTCAACTTTATCTGTTATACAATTTTGGATAGATATGGTTTCATGTTTTGTTTATTTATGCATTTATTGAATGGATAGGCACTTTTGAAAAGTCTATTTCTGGCTTGTTTATCTTTAAGGGTAGTGTTTTGTATGCTAGTTTCCCAGCAGACACTGAAAAGGATTTGTTAGTGCCTAAATAGAACTCTTGGCATCAGTCCATCTCATATTTGTCCTACCTGATTTTTAAGACAGAGATTTCATTTGTGTAGAATACCATTAATATTGGTGAGAAATTGGGGTTCCTTTTGTTGATTTTTGTTAGTCAATTGTCAGTGACAGATTCTGTGAGTGCATTTTAATTAGGCCTATTCTTCCCTCTTTTTCTAAAGCTGCCTAACATAATTAATGCTCCTCTTACGACACACTGCCCACTAAGAATGATCCCTTATATCTGAGTTTTAGTTTTCTATAAATAATTATGAAGAGTTTTCCCTTTGAATTTGTACAATAACAAAAGGAGTAACTCAATCTTTGAGTAAATTGCCCACAGCAGTCTAGGCATTGTTTATTTAAATAAACACATTTTAATAAGCCCAATATAAATTAGAATATAAACTTCAACAATCTGGGCAATTATTGATGAAGAACATTATGTAACCTATGAGTTTTCAAGTCTCAGTGTTCTAGCACAGCCTTATTTAGATATTAATGCATGGACACCCCAGTTATGCATTTTGCTGTGCTGTAGTTTGACTGAAACTTGTGGTTAGGTACTGTAGGTTCAGGGCCAGATTTACATAGCGGGCACCCCTAGGCCCGCTGTAGTTTGTCGCCCCTGTCCCCTCCTTTTTTCATCAAGACGGAGCAAT
Source organism: Xenopus borealis (assembly GCA_024363595.1). Classification (NCBI taxonomy): domain Eukaryota; kingdom Metazoa; phylum Chordata; class Amphibia; order Anura; family Pipidae; genus Xenopus; species Xenopus borealis. The sequence goes on along the minus strand of CM044443.1, from coordinate 79,130,999 downwards.
GGGAATTAGCACACAGGAAATGAAAATTTCTGAACCAATGTGAGTGTGGTTGGGCAGCATGCCGCCCCCTAAAATCCTGCCACCCTAGGCCTTGTGCATAGGAGGCCTCTCCACAAATCAGGCCCTGGGTAGGTTTCCTAATAATAACAATTAGCAAACCATGTATGTGGCACAAAAATGGGTCACACAACACGTTTGTTATCTATATAGAACACCAGGATTTGGGAGTCTGCCAGAAATGAAAGGCCCCTTACATAATCAACTGGCTTCACCATATAAACCATTGTAATATTTTGTAGGGATGCATTGAATCCACTATTTTGGATTTGGCCATTCCCCCAAATCCTTCCCGAAAGATTCAGCCAAATACCGAATCCGAACCCTAATTTGCATATGCAAATTATGGTGGGGAGGGGAAAACATTTTTTTTACTTCCTTGTTTTGTGCCAAAAATTCACGTTATTTCCGTCCCTAGCCCTAATTTGCATATGCAAATTAGGATTCGGATTTGGTTCGGCCAGGCAGAAGGATTCAGCCGAAACCGAATCCTGCTGAAAAAGGATGAATCCTGGCCAAATCCCAAACCGAATCCTGGATTTGGTGTATCCCTAATATTTTGTTTTTTATTTATATTAACTTATATTAATCGTTTTGGGGAAAATTCCCAAGAGGTGTTGCTTATTTTTTGGATTTTACATGATTGTGCAGGATCAAGTCTAAGGACACCAAGGTCAGTGAAATGACAGCATGCAACTGTGTTTTCAAAAGGAGTATTGGCTCAGGAAAAAACTGTGTATGCATGCTCAAGTATGTCTGCAAGTGCAGTTTCCACAATTTCACTGGTGTTAACTGAGTGTAAAAGTACTTTCATTCAAGGTACTTGCACAAAAATGCTCTCCTTGCACTTGCATATAAATTCTGCTCAATCCTTCCTGTCGTCCATTCTCAACTGAGCTCTTCTGCCCCTGTTGATTCAGGAGATCCGTGGAGCAAGCAGACTTCCTGACCAAGCAGTAGTTCCAGTATTCCCTTCATGCCCAGCATCAGTAGGCAAAGCACACTTGCACTAAAAGAATCAGGCACAGATATCACTTGCATGGTGAACAATGGAAATTACTTCAGCCGGACTTCCGTGCAATAGAGTCCAGTTTCACTTGAACATGCAATTTTGTCACTGCACTTGCAGACTTACATTTGGCCTATAAATTACATTACATATAGAATGGGGTTTTCTTGCCATATGAAGGTCTTTGGATTTTTTTTCCTTCATAGAGTACAAGACTGCAAGATTAAGTGGCACTTCAATTTAGCATCTGAACAAAAAGTTTATTATAGCTCCTTCAGCAGCACAGCACTCCAGTTAAACCACTCACTGGCACTAAATATAAACTGGGATTCTGTGGGATTTTTATTCAGTTGTGACCTTGTCCTCTAGAAGATGCCTGCAGGTTTCAAGTGTTTAATTGTAAGTTAGTCTAGTAAATAATATTTTTTGATTAGGTGTGCACAAGTGAATATGTATGCATTAAAGTAGTCTACCACAGATTTCTTAGCACCCACACTCTTGAGAGCAGTAGAAAATATTAGTGAGCTTGTTATTTTATTATTAGATTATTTCATATTGACTGCATTGTTTTATAATGGTAATATTTCTGTTGGATTTCATGGTTACAAAACATCTCAGATGTTTCCTCAATTCCTATTGGTTCCATAACAATCCCTATAAAATCATTGCATGGATTCACAGGTCCACTTTAAAGCACTGGACTCAGGGGGGAAGAAGGTCTCAGTGAATCTAAGACATAAACAGGCTATGCACTACATTAATAAATGGTTTTATAATTATACATACCCTATAGTGACTGAAACATTGTCAGCTAGTGGTAACTACCATTGGAGTTGTGCTGGTGATAGCTAGTGTTAACTATGTTAAACTGGAGTGGGTCCGTCCGTTGACATCTTGTGGAAAATGTGTATTGGAGTAGGACTCTGCAGGAGAACAGGAGAGGAGTGACTTCTGATGAGACTACACAGGTCTTGCAGTTAATGCAAAATAAACCTCAATATACTTGGCATTTAGCCCTATTTTCAAAAAGCTCTTTTGATGTTTGAACATGGTTTAATATTGGCAAGCATAAATTGCAATCTGTTAATTAGTAATGAAATAACTCACTTGGTGCTGGTAGGGAAATGCTTCTACTGCTGAAATTACATCTGTGTTGCCTATGTTGGAAAAATAAAGGGCACCAATGAGTCATTTTAGAGATGGTGCAAGAGACTCTACAATGGGGATCCTGCTTGATCTTCATGAGCCTTGTACCCTTTTACAATATTATTGGACAAAATCAACATACAAATCATCAAACACATTTTTGTTCTAGCACCTAAAACCTAAATCAAGCCCACCTTTATGACGTTTACATTATCATATTGTCAATATAAAACTGCAATATGACTGACAGGTTGGGAGAATTCTCATTGGAGTATCATCTTGCACCCTAACCCTTGTCATTTTCAGACACCAGAGGATACACTAAAGAGAGATGTATGTTGATTCTCCCTTTAAAATCAGTTATGGAAAGAGAAATGTAAAAAAATTAAACCCATTGACTATTCTTGAAATTATGAAATAACATTTATTCAACACATTATGTAACGTGCATATATAATTCATAGGACATTATATAACTTCAAGCTGCCTCAAGTATTTTAGCAACCTCAGTTTATTTTTAGAAAGGAATATTTGTTTAATAGAACTGCAATGAATAAAATACAATGCGATAAGGTTTCCAAGCAAAAAGGAATACAAACAACGGATCTATTGAAACGCACAAAAAGGCTTATTTAATTAAAGGCAATCTCCTGAAATTACAGACTTTTCCTTTTTCTTCGTTAAAAGAAGATGATGGCAAATACTATGTCCCTTGTTTCCTGCTGGTTTGCTGCCAGAACTCAAGATGCATTGTTTTTTCTTAATTAAAAAATCCAGCTTACAATTTTCTAAATTTTCACATAAAACTTATATCAGGTTTAGAAGAGAGTATAAAGGAACATCATAATCATGAGTAAGTATATTTTACTGTAAACCTGCTTAATGAAACACCATGTTTGGAACCTTTAACTAAACTTATTTTCATGAATCCGACCTAATTTTAGCCGGTGAAATATTAACTATATCCTAAAAACTTCTCTTTTATGTCTGCTTACATTAGCAAGAAAAAGTCATGATGTTGCAAATGCAGAAGTGTCCCTTTTGCTTTGTATAACATTTCTGAGAATCAAGTAACAATGAATGGCCACCCACAGTGAGCTAGGGGCGACTGCTTTCCAAAGGAAATAACGCATTTCTTGATGGGGTTATGGATGGTTCACCTTTAGCAAATACGAAAAATGTTAACAAAAGAGACTTTTATTAGACATATGTTTCTACCGTGTTTGCCACTAATTCTGTATGCATCTTAAAAAAGCAGGATCAACTTAATAGCGACTTCCAGTGAAAAAGACGAGATTTTATGGGCACACAAAAATTAGTGATTTTTGCCAAGTTGACATTTCACAATGCATCTTGGCAGGGTAGTTGCATGGAAAATGTGAATTTCAGTGCTGAGGCAGCATCAAATCCTGGAGTGTGTGAATTGGCAATAGTACAGAGCAATAGTGTCATGCCTCAAAGATCGAATAAGGAATGTTGTGATTTTAAAAGAATCAATGAAATTATCCTATCACTTCAATCAATTTGATAAAATCATTATTTTAGAATGGTCTATTCAAGGTTTTGACATCCCAGATCCCCAAAAGAAAGACTGGTCTGAGCTCTTGAATTTCATAGTAGGGTTATGTTTACAGGGTTTTTTTTTTTCCAATGATCTTGACCAATCTGAACTGAAGATCAATTTGTTGATTTAATTAGATCCATTTGTTTATATTATCATATTGTAAATCTTAATTAATATCATTAATATTAGTGTATTTGATTATTTATTAAGTTCTCAGCTATAAGGAAATAAATTAAGTTCTGTCATTTATGTATTGATCTACAATAAAATATCTGTTTAAGCTGTAATGTGTAATAGCATTAAAGACCAAAATATTTTCTTAAACGGATTCTGTCACAGGAAAACATGTATTTTTCAAAACACATCAGTTAACAGTGCTGATCCAGTTAACTTCTGCACTGAAATCTGTTTTTCAAAAAACAGATTTTTTTTATATTTTGAAAGTGGACAATGGGCCTAGACATGGTGTCAGTTTCCCAGGTGCTCTCAATCACAGACAAAAACACAGACAGGACATTCTTGCCAAATAATCCACATACAGCCTCTAGGACTATTTGTCCTTTAAAGAAAATGTGGGTTAGAAGAGATAAGGATAAAATCAGAGGGGGTGATCACATTGGGCAAGTCCAACACAAAGGGACTAAAAGAAAAAAATATTGTTTTTGTTTAGAAAAGGAGAGGAAAGAATTGATCAAATTTTTCAAAAATTCTTTTAGTCAGAGGTAGTTGTGGAGGAAGGAGGGGAACCTCCATACAAAAAGTAGTTTCTGATTATAAATGGTCCTGCATGGTGTTTTTTTATCTCTCTTTGAAAGTATTTACTGAGTGTGGGGTTCGAGGAATAGAGGCATTGAATATGTTTGGTCCACATGTTGACATAAACAAGTTTGAGTGTGCTATGACTCTTGGGAGGCATTTTTTGGGATAAACTGGCCTGTGTCCCAAGTCTGTGTTTTATACCTCCTGTGGTCCTTTTTAAGATGCTTTCTTAAAGCACAATCCTGATACTTAGCAGTAGACAGCCGTCTAATCTGAACAAAAATTAACTAAGGGCTTTGGGATCTTTACAGAAGGATGCAGAAAGTTGATTGTTGCAGTTCCAATTGACAAAGGTGGAGAAATAGTTATACAAGATAGGAATGACAATTTTTCTGAGGCACAGAGATTGCTTTCTCGTGTTAGCATGTCTCTTTAGCATTTGATCCTCCTATCAAGTATCGTGAGAAACGAGGAGCTTTGGTCAAGACTGCCCAGGATAGAAGGATTTTAAATACAAAGGAAGTTGGGTTTTTTACTGCATTTTCCTTCAAAAGGACCGTTTTATAACACTAAAATAAACAAGAGATAAAGGAATCTACCTGTTTGTACAACCATATGTAGCTGGTCTACCATTTTCTTTTTCTTAAAGATAAATAAAGTTTTGGAAACAGTACAATGGGATGTGAATATGATTCTGTCTTCTTTGGATGTCCAGTCATGATATACTTGTATTCCACATGAGGGAGGGGTGGAGGCAGTAAAGTTTTTTCTGTCTAATTCTGGATACCTTCCATTGGTGCAGCATGAATTTTTAATAGCAGGAATTACATTTATTTTGTCACATAATTATTTCATTTTTGATAATACAATTTACAAGAAAACTGTTGGAACAGCAATGGGCTTTCCCAATTTGTAAATGGATTATTGGGAGCATCTTTTTATAAATGGCTGTACCCTCAGTTGGTGTTGCGGTGGCGTGATGATATTGTTCTTATATGGACTGTGGCCGAGAATGAATTGGTCCTTTTTGGTCAATGGTCTTAATGCTGACAGATTAAACTTGATTTACACATAAAATATAGGGCTTGTTGGTGTTTCCTGATTTTGAGCTTTTTGTTGAAGAGGCTGCACACTCCTTTCTCCTATCTGAATCCCAGTATCCCTGTATTAACAATATCTCCTAAAAACAGATTTTAAGGATTAGTAGGAATTGCAGTACAGTGGCTGATTTTGACAAGCTAAAGGGTTTTTTCCAGGATATTTATAGATAAGGGATATGAAACAAAGAGTGTTGATTTAGAAAGAATTAAAGCTAGAAGTAGACCAAGGGGCCGTCTATTGAGGTCCAAAAATGTAGTAGGAAAGCAAAGGTCCCCATCTTTTATAACACATTACTCGCAGACAGCCGGCACTGGTGTGTTATAACAGCGGATCGATTAATTTTACAATTCGGTCCTGATATTTTTACTAGAGAAAAATAGGCTAGTTCCAAGTTTTAAATGGAGAGATTCAGAAGTACTGCGTATGCCCATAGGGAATCATAAATATGGAAATTGTAAGGGCTGTAGCTTCTTAGACTAAAAAGCAAAGTTTATGGCTAAGTTTCAATTCATTTAGTCATTTAGTCACTTTGGGGCAGATTTACGAATGGTCGAATTTCGAAGTGGAAAAATTCGACCATCAAATTTTTTTTGGGGGGGGGGTAATTTTCAATTGAATACAATCGATTTTTGATCGAAAATGGAAGTATTCAATCATTGCGCATTTTACGCAAAACCCTTTCAAATTTTCAGGACAGATTCTAGGAGACACCCCATAAGCTAAAATGGCAATTTGGCAACTTTAAGGTAGCGAATAGACAAATTCAAGGATTTTTAAAGGGCCAGTAATTTCAAAATTCAAAAATTAGAATTTTGTCAATTCGAATTGAATTTTGGGCTATTCGATAGTCAAAGTATCCCAAAATTACTTCCAAATTTAAATTTTCTAAATTCGAATTTTATGCAAATATTCACTCCGACCCTTAGTAAATGTGCCCCTTTTTGTTGGACTAGCCCAACATGATCACCTCTTCTGATTTTATCTGTATCTGTTCTAACCCACAGCTTCTTTAACGGGCTAGCCTTCCTGCAAGAAAAAAGAATGTCCAATCCTTGATGTACTAATCCTATTATGGATCTTAGGTCTCACTCCCAACTTAGGTAGTGATTTCTGGGACAGATATTTGTATATAATGTTGTATAGAATGTTGAATAATATATTAAGTCTGGTTCTCCATAATGCCCCTGAACCTCCTGAGGAAGAACTTCTGAGCACAAAACACGTTGAGGTAAACTGTGATTTTGATTCTATTTGGCTTATACCATTTGACCGTTTGTAATTGCCTTTTTAAGATTTCAATAAAGCTTTATGTGTATGCTATCACACTTGGAGGGCTCCCCTGTTTTTGTTTGTTTCAGCAGGAAATTGTGAAGATGGGCAAAATAGATCGCAGTATAGGCAAGTCCACGTTGGAATGAAAAATCTAGCAAATCTATCCCTATAATTAAAAGGGCATAATTTCTTTAAAACACTACATCATTTTTAACAAAAGACTTTTCATTATGGAATGAGAAGCATAAGAAGAATCATCATGGAATGAGAAGTATAAGAAGAATTGACATTAGAACAAGGAGAAGTGGTACTGCAGGACTTAAAAATAATACTAAAGGGCAGATTTACTAAGGGTTACTTCGACTATCGAATTGAAAAAATTAGAATTGTCGAATTTCAAAGTACTTGTCCTTTAAAAACCCTTTGACTTTTTTTACAGCTTAAAGCTGCCGTATTTCCACTTTAGACTATGGGGGACCTCATAGAACCCTTTTCTGAAAAATGTTCTAAGTCCCAAGGATTTTGTGGAGAATCATTTGAACCATTCGATCGAATAGAACGATTCGAACAATTTTTTATTCGATTGAAAATTGACCTATTCGATCAAAATAGGGCAATTTTCAATCGAAAAAGCCCTTTAAAAATACTGAGGGTCGAATTTCTACGTTTTTTTCACTTCGAAAATTCGGCCCTTAGAAAATCTGCCCTATGTATTATATGTATATTACAAAAAACAGACAAACCGCACTCCAAGGACTTTGTGTCTCAAAAGTCAAGTGAAGGTTTATTCTTGCTCAACGTTTTGGCGCTCCAACTGAGGCAGTCTTCAGGAGGGTGAATACACACACAACAGTGAAACACATTTAAAGTGTAAATTAGACCTCAAACCGCATAAGGATGATGTCATCAACAAGTGCCAGACAGCTCAGCCCAGTTGGGTGCCACTGGGTGCCATAATGCAATAGTACATTAATAAGTATCTGTAAAAGTGATATCAAAATACTGTGCACAAAACCAAAGTCTATATGTATAGGGTGTTGTATCAGTGTTTGCTATGTGCCAATAGTGAACACAACTCTGATAGAAGGCAGTGGAGGAGGTCACCAATCCACTTGCCCCATCTAGAGAGAGTGCATTTATAAGTTCAATATCGCCCCTTTACTGGCAGTGGCAAAGCAATTATGTTTGTTTTTTGTTATACTAATATGTTGACCGGCACCCACGCATTTGAGGACAGTTTAGAGTGCATCAGTTGTATGGGATTTTTATATATATATATATATATATACATACATATATATATATACATATACATACATCTATATATATATATTCATATATATATTCATATATGTTATATATACATATATTCACAGAATTTGCACCAATTACATTCAGTAGAAAGTGCAAAAAATCTTTCATATTTCCATTTTTGTGTAATTTCCATTATGATTTAAGGATAACATGGTCTGTTAACAATTCTTTTGCAGTAGAACTGTAACATATACAAAACTATGGCTTTGTAATTTCTGTGCAAGTAAGTGGGAGGAGGGTTAAGAAAAGCTAGTTGAGGGGTCAATTAAAAGGCCACAGCAGTCACTTCATTATTTGTTGTGAAGACTACGTGCCAGGATTATTGCGTAGTGGGGCAGGAACAAAGTTGACATGTTCGCGGATCTCCCAACATTGAAATATTAGGGTTTGTTAAGAGTACTTTATCCAGGATACACTTAAAATATATATATATTTTTTTATTATTATTATTATTATTTTTTTTAATAGGTAAAGTTTTTATTGGTTTTAATAAGGGATACTGTCATGTCATGTTTTTTTTCAAAACGCATCAGTTAATAGTGCTGCTCCAGCAGAAGTCTGCACTGAATCCATTTTTCAAAAGTGCAAACAGATTTTTTTATATTCAGTTTTGAAATCTGGCACGGGGCTAGACATATTGTCAGTTTCCCAGCAACCCCCAGTCATGTGACTTGATAAATTTCAGTCACTCTTTAGTGCTGTACTGCAAGTTGATATCACCTTTTTCCTTCACATCCCCCCACCCCACTGAGACTGATTCAGTTACATTAATTAGGAGAAATAACAGCCTATCAAAAAGCAGTTCCAGGCAGGCACAAGTCACATGACTGGGGGTAGCTGGGAAACTGACAATATGTCTGGCCCACTGCTGATTCTAATGAAGACGCCGCCTGAAGCAGCTCCTCAAATGCCGTCCCTCCCCTCACCTGCTTACCTATCGAGAGGGGAGGCATCTGAGGCAGGAACACTAGTGTGGAGAGCACTCTTAGAAGTAACAGTAGCAACATTTAGCTTCCCCGTTAAACTTATCTGGCACTGCCGCCTGAGGCGAGCACTTCAGCTCCCCTCATTGGCTGAGCGCCCCTGGTCTGGCCCAATGTCAGATTTCAAAATTGAATTTAAAAAAAACCTATAATGCACCCATCACAGTATCCCTTTAACAAGACAGAACAGTGTGCTCAAGCCACGTTGTACCAAAAAATGACAGAGGTTATTATTGCATGTACAGCCTTAACAAAACATTATTATTCATTAACAGGAGAAGTCACTGACAGGGTCATAGATACAAAAAAAAGAAATTAGGAAACTGATATTCTGAGTCATTCTAAACCTGCTTCACACCAAGAGATCCACAATGGTAGCTTTGCAATAGTAAGATATGCTGGGACATGTCAGTCCTGCAATGATTTTGATCTTGCTTGATAACGTTGTGTTTTTACCACCGCACATAAAATTTTATTTCATAGTTCAAATAAAAATACATATATATATGTAGATTTGAAATGCCATCATGTAGCAATTTTTGGTGTAACGAAATATTTACCCAATCACTTGTAAATACTATTTTTGCTTTGATATGTTACTGTCTTTTTATATATTCTGTGCACATACCGTTAACACCTTTTGGCTCAGGTTCAGTTTGAGAAAAAAAAAAAAGATTTCATGGTTTGCTGAAAATGATTTTGAACTATAAGCGATTAGTAGGTACATGTGTCTCATCAAATCAAATCTGGTCCTTTGTATGACATTTTTAGAGTTTTTTTTATCCATTCTACATTTGTTTCTGCAAAACAAAAGTATATATATATAAGAATAAAAATACATGAAATACTGTAATGCATGCTTGCATCACAAGATGGTGCTCATTTATAACCATAGTTACATGCTTCAGTGGCAAGTGGAAATTAATACTGTTATGAGATAAAATGTATTTTACCTACCTACTTCAGGTTACCCATACCATCTCCTAAAAACATTTACTCACTACTTTATTTCTTACCTATATGTTGGCACTTAGAACACCGTAAAACATAGCTCCTTAGTGTTACATTTTGTGTAACATATTTATAGTCAATTAGCATTCTATTTCTGTTTCTTGACTAGAGAGCTCTACAGCACAATGCTTACTGGGTAAGTGTAAGGAACTTACCCTGGTGGTCTAGTGGGGGGACGGCAGGGACGCCCGCCGCATCCTCTTCTTTGCCAGCTCCATTAGGTTGCGCGCGGTGCACTTCCGGGTTTATTTAAAGGCGCAGGCGCAATGACGTCAGCGCACAATGGCACCAAATTCAAATGTATTTAAAGGGACTTTAAATCCGCCGGTGGTCTGTAGAGACTGGCTGGAACGACATGGCTCTTCATAGCCAATTCCGGTTAGGGCTTTCCAAGGCTGTAAGGGACAGTCTAGTAAATTACCCTCTATCAGCTACCTTGGATGATCTAATGAACTTAGCCATCCAAGTTGATAGAAGACGAAGGGAGAGAAGGGGTGAGAAGGGTACTTCTTCCCTCCCGGAGTATACTAGCATTAAGCCTTCTAACCCCTCATTGCCTCTGCTTCAGGAGGAACCCATTGGGTACTATACATCTAACTCCTGAAGAAAAATCTTGCAGGTGGTCTCTGGGTCTATGCATTTATTGTGGGGAAAAGGGTAATTTTCTCAACCATTGTCCTAAGAGGCCGGGAAGACTTCAAGGCCTTGATGGAGAAGGGGAGCTCCATTGGGGCCGAGAAGCTTCCTCTCCCTAAATGTCCTCTAGGATCATGGTACCTGTAAGGTTAACCTGGCCTATGGGCTCTGTTACTGTTTCTGCTTTTGTGGATTCTGGGGCATTTTTTGGATGCTGCCTTCACGGCAAGGTGTAATATACCTATAACACCCCTTAGTCCTCCAGTAAGAGTTTTGGCCATTGACAAAAGCCCCTTGAGGTCAGGTTTAGTAACCCAAAAGTCTGTGGGGTTGACTATGTGCGTTAACAACTCACACTCTGAGGAGTAATCCTTCCACGTTATGGAGGGTTCAACATCATCTCCTCTCATTTTAGGTTTACCATGGTTACGAGTACACAACCCCCACATTGATTGGGTAACTGGGGAGGTTATTCAGTGGGGTCCAGGGTGTAGGGATTCCTGTTTGGCTTCCACGCTAGTGCTGGCAGCTTCTTCCCTAGAGAAACACCCTCCTGCCAAAATCCCTCCTGTCAGTCTCCCTCCGGTCAAGCCTACTTCGAAGTACAATGTCGCCAAATTCAAATGTATTTAAAGGGACTTTTTCTGCAAATTCGCTGCCCGTTATAGTATTTGCTCCTAGTGATTTGCCTTGTGCCATTTAGATTCTAGTTAGTCTGTTTCCTGTGTTTGACCCTGCCTGGCTACTGACCTCGGCTTGTGACCTGACTATTCTGCACTCTGTTCTCCGACCCTGCTTGCCTGACCATTCTCATCTGATCTTCTGGTTTTACCCTTGCCTGTTATCTGACTTCCGATCCTGCCTGATCCCTCTGCTAAGATTCCTGGTTTCAACCTTGGCCTGTCTGACTCCGTTTGTGTTCTGCCCGTCCTGACCTGGCCTGATTTGTCTACGTTAGCTGCCTCCGTCCAGTCTAGTGACCTTCTGCTCAAAGACTTTGCTTAACAGTCATGCCCCTTGCTGGCCAGAATTTTAGCTTTGCACCTCTCGTTAAGTCCAGGTGGTATCTGAGTAGCTGAGGGCTCCTCCCGAGGCCAAAGGGGGTCACACTACCGGTGAAGCACGAGCCGAGACCAAGGTGTTTGGCATCTGTTCTGGTTTGGGTGCCGAACGTAACAGTAAGAACTTCTTATAGCACTCATACAAGGCCAGGATAAAACGCTTTTTAAAGCTACTGTAGTTTTGACGCATTTAATATTCATACATGTATTATAATATCGGGAATATATTTACCTCTTTTTCATAAAGGGTGAACTTCTTTCAAAATACAATGATATGTTTAAAAGAAGGCAAACAAGTTTGTGACTGTGGTGTCTTCATGTGGGTGTCTCCAGGAATGCCATTTAGCTTGTGCAACATTTAGATGAGCAGGCTAGTGAGGCATTTGACCAAGCCTCTAATAGGGATGGTGCGAACCGCCAAAAAAAAGTTTGCGAACATGTTCGCGAACGGTTCGCGAACCCCATAGACTTCAATGGGAAGGCGAACTTTAACAGCTAAAAAAGATATTTCTGGCCAGAAAAATGATTTTAAAGTTGTTTAAAGGGTGCAACGACCTGGACAGTGGCATGCCAGAGGGGGATCAAGGGCAAAAATGTATCTGAAAAATCCATTGTTGACACAGCGCTGCGTTTTGTGCTGTAAAGGGAAAAAAGTCACTCAGGTGGTTGTGGACACTGTAATATTATTGATATTTAGACAGAATGTGAACAAGCTCACACAGCTAGATGGCAGTTGTTTGAAGAACACACTGGGCAAAAAATGGCTACAGGGCAAATAATGCCTACAAGGTCAACGTATACACTACTACAGCGGTGGATACGGATTACGTAAAATATATTATGGCTGCTTGAAAAAAGTCACTCAGGTGCTTTTTCTGGAGAGGGTAATATTATGGATATTTAGACAGAATGTGAACAAGCTCACACAGCTAGATGGCAGTTGTTTGAAGTACAGTAGATTACTAGCCAGCAAACTTACTATCCACTGTCCCTGAAATCACTAACAGGCAGCTCTCTCCCTACACTATCTCTTCAGCACACACAGGCAGAGTGAAAAAACGCTGCAGGGCTTCGGTTTTTATAGGGAAGGGGAGTGTTCCAGGGGGTGTGGGGGTGGTCCAGGAGGGAGAGCTTACTGATTGGCTGCCATGTATCTGCTGGTCTGGGGGAGAAATGGCAAAATAAAAGCGCCAACTAAGGCGAACGCGACGTTCGCGAACTTCCGGCGTGCGCGAACAGTTCGCGCCATCCCTAGCCTCTAATAGTAAGGTAGGCTTTAAAATATATAGTTTTAAAATGTAATTTTAAATGTAAATATGTCTTTGTAAACAATAATTCCCAAACTACATCTTTTTCAATCCTCTTTAGAAATATTTATTGTTTGATATAAGATATAGTATCATCTAAACTATGTGGCATATTTGTAGAAATATGAATAGTATTCATGTTTTCATGAATGGCACTAAAATTCAGTGGCATTCCAAAGACCACTAAAAGTAACACATGGATAAAATACATATTTGTAAAATAGATACCCTGGAGAATTCAAAAGGGGTAAATATGGTTTTCAAGTCAGAACTAGCAAACACTAATCCTCTACTTTGCATAGTGAATTTTAGGAATTCTCATATTACAGTCTCTATCACAATTGTTTGTGATTCATAATGTAAATATGTGCAACACATTATCCAATACCACCTTCGTATTGTAAAGCTTGCTTTTATAATAATAAGCTATTGGCCATTTAGAGAAAGGCAATTCTTCAGTTAAGCTTAGGACTTGCAGTCCTGTCTTTCTGCTTAAAGGAGAACTAAACCCCTTGGTAATAAAAACCCCTACCCCCTACTCTCCGTAGTCTCCCCTCTCTGCCCGCCCCCCACAGGTGTTAACACAAGTAAAAGTCCCTAAGCTAGTAAGTACCCCTTGCTGCAGAGTCAGCGCAATGGAGCTCATGGGCACCATTTTCTGGTACTTCGGGAATCTATGTATTTTTATACTGAACAATTTCTTTAAAAGGCACTAAGTTTTCCCAAGTGCAGTAACTTATATCAACCAATCAACAGGTAGCATATAGTGGTCATACAGCCCATGATTAAGTACCCCTGTGGACATTTGTCTAGGGTGCAAAGCTGAGGGGGCACCAAACACTTACTTCCTCTGCTGCCTACCCCCAGTCTGGTCCGCTCTCTTGGCATTTCTCTGCACCTATGCTCTTTTTTTTTTAATTAATGTACACAAGCACGCATTCTTGCATTTGTAGGAGCGCTAGGCCAGTGCTGCAACTGCCTGGCTTGCTTAGGGCGCTGGCGTGGTGCGGCCCAGCTCTGAGCCCTGATCTTGTTGTATATTCTGGTTTGCCGCTCCCTAAAGCTGGGGGTCTAGAACAGGAGCACCTGGACCACATCAACTATCTGGTAAGCTATTTAAATTATGTTCACCTTTTTTTCCCCATTTATCGGGAGCTTATAGTCGTCACCTGGTTAAAAGCAAACCTCTTACTCTTGCTGTTGGTTAATGCCCTGTGCAAACTTACCCCCAAATGTACTAAAAGGGAGCAGTAACCCACAGCAACCAATAAGATATTAGCTTATGAACAGGTGACTAGTAAATGCTGATTGGCTGCTATGAGTTACTGCTCCTGGACAAATTTAGTGTCTTTTATTAAATTACCCCCTTTGTGCCTTAAAATACATATAGGGGTTAGGGATTCATTTGGGATATCAGCAGTCAGTGAAATCATGTTTTATTTCAGTTACGCTAAACGGCAACAAATTCACAATTTATGAAACGAAAAACATGAAAACCTGTAACATAAAACTGTCAAGGTTATGTAGATGTCAATGGGAGCTGTACTTTTTAAATTTTAAATTCTTTCTTTAATTCAAGGTTTCAGTTTTTTTTTCCATTTGTAAATGCAAGAAGATTATTAAGAAAAAAGGATTTTGAGGTTTTCATTGTTTTATTTATGCTTTTTATATTTGAATCTGTTAATACATACCTTGACATTTGTCTGATTTTTTGAAAATTTGTTTTTTTGTGGTATAAAAAAACAACTAAAACTAAACAAATATGAAATTGATAGATAGGCCTCCGTGTCTGATGTAAAACAATGACTGACATTGCATGGTAGGATTTAAACTTGAAATTTGGGGTGCCTGTTTGAAGAGCTAGGAGACAACAAATGAAATATATTTAGAAAAGGCTTATGGCTGCTTTATTTCATGCTTTCAAACACTCAAATCTTATACCATATGATTGCGGTGACAGTAGCATAGTATAGTATGGTTCAAATCAAACATACAGTAGCAAAAGGAGAAAAGCAAAGTGGTTAAAACATATATAACAGATGCAGATTAAATAACTCCCCATACAGTATTTTGCAAGGCCTCTTAAACTCTCAACAAGCAAACTAAAATTCAAATAATAAAATTCTTTCTACTTTCTGAAGTGTTTTTTGAACAATCCAATCAACCCACCCATCCCCTGTTGTGGCTGATCTGAGTGAAGTGCCTGAAGAATTACCCTGGTGATTGGCTAGTAGAAAACCACCCAAGTCATGGGTAGCTACAGTATGTGTTATCTCTGGTGACAAGATGCACACATAACTACACCATTTATTGAGGCTTCCAGTGCACCATATCAACATTTTTTGGGGGATGATATCTGCTTCTTTTGTTAGGAATCACCAAAGTGCCAACACATGACATTTGAAAGTAACATAAAACCACAAAGGTAACACAAACCTCATCCCCCAATTAGTTAAAAGTATTTAAAAGACTGGTCAAGTCCAGGCAAATATGTGAGCTGAAAAATTCCCACCAGTCCTTTATATTAGAAAGGAAGTTCCAATCTCAAAATAAAAACCTATATTATTCTCTACTACTAAAAATGCAGTTTCCAAAGTCAGTATAAACTGATAAGGGATGAGGTATTGAGGTTTATAACAGAAAGGATTGTATGGATGAAATTAGGGTTCGGTGCATCGATTCGGGCGCAGTGTCGGACTGGCCCACAGTGATACCAGGAAAATTCCCG
>CM044443.1:79074994-79104669 GCA_024363595.1 Xenopus borealis | reverse complement strand
CTCGGATACGTGTCATCACCAGTACAGGGTAATAGGTGAGAATGTGTGCTCCTTACCCTCTTGTTTCGGACTTTACTTGAGAGCTCTAGAAGAACAAGAACAGAGCTTTATGAAAGGTTCTTACTACCTTGATTCTGGTTCCACTCAGGGGAAGAGTCCTTATTTTTGAAAGACATCAGCATCCTGTTATTTCTGCTATTGCAGACTAAAAAGGCAAACAAAATTGTAATAGTTCTCTCAACTCAACATATGAATTCATGTAAGTGTCTGATGTTATGCCTGGAAATTCAGAAGTATCTCTAACTTCATGTATGGTAACTGCAGATTATTTTTAGATGGTTTTTGCTCCAAAGTAAAATACTAAAATACTAAAATACAAAGTAAAATACTAAATTCAACGTATATACTCTTTTATATTCAAATCACATCCCAGAATAGAATGTTAGCAAAAAGTGGTTTGTTGCTCACAAAATTAAGTTAACTTAATTGGAGACAATTTACAAAAACTGCTAAAGCAGCCAGGAATGAAATTAATGGAATGGTAAGATGAGCTAAAAACAGAGCAGGATTCTATTTATTTGGATAATAAAAATAAAATGTTACAAAAGCATAAAAAAACAGTTTTCTTGGAAAAAGTGGGGCAATTGTGGGTAACTTTATTTAAATATGAGATCACATTTTTGCCACATTTCAAAAAAACCTCAACAAAGAAATGCCATCTGTCGTGTTTATACAAATGGCCTGTAGGTGTCACTGTGCACAAGCGTTATACTGTGACTACACAGTACATTCTACACAGCTTAAAGTGTTCGAATTGAAGTTACTGTTGAAGTGTAATAGCTGCATGATGTTTAAGTATAGTTCCTGATGCAGCGGAGCTGAACATTGTGCACCTCGAATTTGTGATATAAATGATTTAAAAGAAAACAGCAGTGGTGAGAAGTTATAATTAGTGAACACTTACCGTTAATAGCTGCATGAACCTGCTAATAAAGCACGGTTATACTCTGCTCATCCTCGGCTATCAAAACATAACAAATTGGCAACAACATTTCTCTTCTAACTCTGCAGAAGCCTGCAGATTTTTTCCCAAACCCTGGTGAGCCTACCATACCTTTTTCTGCTTGGATCCATGTCTGAAAATGACATTATTGCTGCTGACCAAGGGGAGATTTCTGCAGCTAGAAAGCGTGCTTTCCTTATTCACTGCCTGGGAGCAGAGGGACAGCGTATATTCTATACATTACCATTACCTGATGAGACTTATGAAATTGCTCTTACTGCTATAAAGAACTTTTTTGTGTCAAGAGTAAATGTGGTCGCTGAAAGATATAAATTCCATCAACTTGGACAATGTAATGGCGAATTCACAGAACAATTTGTAGCAGCTTTGAGAGAGCTGGTTGTTACCTGTGAGTTTGGAAAGCTAACAGATGAAATGCTAAGAGACCCAATAGTGGAAAAAACAAACTCACTTCGCATTAGAGAGAGACTGCTCCTAGAGCAAGATTTAACCCTTGCAAAGGCTATTACAATTGCTAGCCAAATTGAAACAGCTGTGGCAGAGGCTAAAACTCTCAATCAGGGAACTGCTGGGAATGTACAGACTGAGAATCCAGAACTGTGGTCTAATAATGCACAGTCACAGGAACAATACAGTGCTAAGGAAAGGGATTCACCTACACTGCAAAACTGTGCAGCCAATACAAATAAAAAACACTGCTTCCGCTGAGGTTCAACACAACACACCGCATTTTATGCTAAATGTCCTCCAATAGCTGTACAGTGCTGCAAATGTGAAAAAATAAGGCAATTTTTCAAAGATCTGCCGTGGTTTTGCTAAAGATGTTCATGAAGTCACTGCTCCAAAGTTACGGTATTAAATGTGGATAAAGATGAAACAGTTATAAAATGTATAATGAAGCAATTCTTAAATTCTTAATGAATCAGATGAAAATTGAGCGTAGGACTGGCCAGATATGGGATGACTTTGACCTAGTTGGCCAGCTTAAATATATTGCATTATATGGACAAACAATACCTGTTGTTTAAAGGGTAAGGCATTTTTTAGTAGCTGTATGCACAGAAAGTCTCAATGTCTTAAATATATTGATAATGGGTTGAGTGCAGAGGACCTCTTGTCTTTGTCTATACAGATGCAGTCACTTGGATTTGTAAGTTAAATGCGTCGTGACTCAGGGCTAATTGAAGAAACTGTGTTATCCAAAGTTATCTTAACTCATTTAATGCATTTAACCTTTTCATTAGCATACCAAAGCTCCATTGTTTTCTGTGCTAAGTGGGATAAATGGGATAGATGAGTTAACGACGCATTTAACACACAATCCAAAGTGATTGCATCTGTATATGTCAATGCTGCTTCTACTGACAAGGGACACTCCATTAACCTGATGATTGATACAGGTTCAGCTGTTTCTATACTACCAAACAGGTCTGGACTGAGAATTAAAAATATGCCTTGGCATTTCAGGTACACAGAGGCCCAATCAGCTCACACAGAGACAGAGGCCCAATCAGCCCCCACCAGCCCACTAAATATTGATTTTCTATGGCACCTTATAGCAGCCCCTCTGGCATTTGCCTGAACCCACAGATTACCAGCCCGGGCCTGCTACCAAAGGATATGTTCTTGAAATACTTTGCAAAAGATTTGCTTGTTGCACCTGCCCTGAGACTGGTCAGTTACTTAAAGGATCCAATCCCTGTGCTTGATTGCTTGCCAGTGACTGTACAATTTGAATCAAATACTGAATAATGTTACTTTTACATTGTGAATAAAGGTACTGCTATAATTGGAAGAGATCTCTTTGCTGCATTAGACCTACAATTAGTTGATGGTCTCATTACTACAACACCAACTTCATTGGGTTGTGCAAATAACTTTGTACACAAAGTTAAGTTGAGACCAGATGTAAAACCAGTACGCCAGAAATTGAGGTGATTGCCCTACTCTATAATGGAGACTGTCTGACAGGAACTAAAGAAACTGGTAGAGCAAGATGTGATTGAAAAATCATAATACTGTTATAACAATGAAGAAAACTGCAGGTATTTGATTGTATGTTGATCTCCGTGTTGTTATGGATAATCATGCTTTGCCACACATGGAGGAAATATTTACATAACTCTGAGGAACAAAATACTTTTCCACCCAGAGTGCTTATCATCAAGTATTACTGCATGAGGAAAGCAGAGACCTCACTGCATTTATCACCAATGGTGGTTCGTTTCTGTTCAAGTGTGTAACTTATGGACTGGCTTCAGCACCGAGTTATTTTCAAAGACTGATGTCTTCTATACTCTATGACATACCTGGTGTGCAATGTTACTTGAATGATTTAATAGCCTACACTCCATCTTCATGACAAGCATTGATTCTGCAGGACTGAGACTGAACATTTTCACACATGTACCATCCAAGTAAAACTACGGGACATCTTGGAAAGCAAATGGCCAAATGCTGAGAATAAACTCAGTCCTGATCTTCAAATTTACTACAGGATTAGACATGAACTGTCCTTAGTAGCTACGTTGTCCATGGAGTTCAATGCTTACTGGTACCAGAGACCTTGAAAGAATTGTACATACAAAATTAAGACCATGAGCGATATACTGGTGGCCAGCAATGGATGCCACTGTGTTAACTGCCATTCATTCTTGTGTTACTTGTCAGAATCATGATAAAACAGCTATCAAACATACACCACCACTTCAGCCAGTACCATTTCCTGATTCAGCATGGGAAAAACTTGCTATGGATATTGTGGGTCCTTTGCAGATGCTCCTATATGCAGATTTGCTATAATTTTGATAGACTATTACAGTAAATGGCCAGAAATTGCTTTTTTTCTCATATAACAGCAGCTACAGTAATAACATATCTGTTTACAGTCTTCAGCAGAGAAGTTAATCCAAAGTACCACAGTTTGTCTCATCTGAGTTTAGATTCTTTGTGAGAGAGAGGAATATTGTGCATAGGAAATCTTCAGTGTATTACCCACAAGCAAATGGAGAAATCAAGTGATTCAACTGAAGTCTGAAAGAAGCACTACAGACAGCAAATCTTACTGGGAACAACATGCCATGCAATGACCCAACCATCTCCAGCTGAATTATTACATGGCAGACAGATGTACACTAATTTACTTGTTGCAGACATCAAACTTCCTACAAAATCATCTACAGCTGACATTGTCAAACATCAACAAGTCAAGTGCAAGGGTTATACTGACAGAAAATGTGGTGCAAGAGAAGTGCACTTTCAGCCTGGTTCTTTAGTCAGAATTAAGAAACCAGGAATACTGAAACAAGGACAATCTAAATTTATTACACCACTTAGGGGCACATTTACTAAGGGTCAAAGTGAATTTTCAAATAAAATTAGAATTTTTATAATTTGAATTTCCAAGTAATTTTGGGCTACTTTGGTTATCGAATAGAACGAAATTCGATATGAATTGAAAAAATTCATAAGTTCTAATTTTGAAGTACGGTCTCTTTAAAAAAATTTGAATTCGACTATTCTCCACCTTAAAGCTGCCGATTTGCCTTTGTAGCCTATGGGGGGCCTCCTGGAAGCTTTCCTGAAAATTTTTCTAGGTCCTGGAAAATCGAATTTTTTTGAAAATTGTTTGATTCCAATGATTGGAATTTGTTTGAAAACAAATCTATTCGATTGAAATAGGTCCATTGTCGATTGAAAATGGCCCCCCAAAAAAATTTGTTGGTCAAATTTAGACTTTTTTAATTCAAAATTTTACCAATAGTAAATCTGCCCCTTAATGTGAGACACCAGCGAGCACATGTGAATGGTCTGATGGACACATATAGAATGCAAGTCGTCTTGCATTCTTTGGAGAAGTTCCATCTGATGAAGGACATTTACCTACTCCTGATGCCAACTGCAATAAGGCCTGAAGAAAACTAACTGCATGGACCAAGGACTATGTGATGTGAAGAATGTATAATATTGCTTTAAGATGCATACTGTTTAATTGTTGTTGTTTATTTCATTTGTCCAAATGCTTTCCTACTATAGGGGGAATATGTGGCCTGTAGGTATCACTAGGTATGCACAAGTGTTATACTGTGCATACACAGTACTTTCTACACAGCTTAAAGTGTTAGAATGAAAGTTGCTTTTGATGTGTAATGGCTGCGTGAACCTGCTAATAAAGCACTGTTATACGCTACTCATCCTCGGCTACCAAACATAACACTATCTTGCTTTTTTTCCAAATATGAGTTTTTCAAACACAAAATTTCTAGATTTAGCAATTATAAAGCTCAAAAATATGAACTTTTATTGAAAAACTTTGCTACTAAAATCTGGCAAACCGTTTAAGATACGGTTGGCAGGTGTATTTTCAAAATAAAAGATATTTTTAGCTATTCTTTTTAAAAACATTTAAATGATAAAAATAAATGAAACAATGCAACCTTCTTTGCAAGTTTCTCCATTAGCAGTATCTTTGCAAATATGCTAGCGTTGAGAAAACAAAATTGCAGTTGTGGAATAAAATTTGAGTTGATTTATTGACGTCTATAACTCGTGACAAAATTAAGTATAAGAAATTATTCATATTTACCTATACAATTTTAGAAGAGGTACGTTTAGTAAAGAGTGCAGCTTTCTTTTATCACTGACTTTAAGAGGTGATATTACTAAAGAAACCAGGGATAAAGTATATGTTTTATGGCCTGCAGTTCATCTCTTGAAAAACATAACGGGTTAATAAGATGATTAAACAGCAAGATTTTTAAGGGGCAGTTCACTTTTTAGAAAATATTTTTAAAATGATTTGCTTTCCTCTTCTGCATCTTTCTAGCTTTAAAATGGGGGTCAATGATCCTAACAGCCAAAAAACTATAAACTACAGCTCTAAACATTCTCAGGGTTGTCGGTTCATTGCAGACGGTATTTACACAAAACTTTGATTTAATTCCAAGATGCATCTTCATAACATGGGTAGTAGTAGAAAGCTTTTGGCTTTCAATAAGGTATATTCAGTGAGGACCACCTAACATCTAATAATTCCTGCTATCAAAATGTAACCAAAATATTTTTTTAAAGTAATAATAATATACCAAATGTAGCATTCTCCTAAAGGGGATATAAATACTGTAAAAAGACAAATTTACATTAATATTGTGAAATGAAATGTACTGGCTAGATTACTATTGTCTTAATAACTATATAAAGGCCCACCCTATTTACCCAAGCCAGAGCCTGCATAAAATTCTTGTGTTTCCTAAGGATTCTGTATACTGTGGACACCTGCAAGATAGAAAACATAAAGCAGCCATTCATGGTCCTTGGCAGCATCCGCCTGGGAACTGCAGGATACAGGGCCACTGTCATTGTATCTCCAGATCAAAACATTCTCTTACTTTGAGTTAGAGAGAAAGAGCAGGATACAATTTCAGTCATACTCCATGGGGAGCATTACTCTAAAATGTCACTTTATCCCTCTAAAACTAGTTAAATGCATTGTGGGATGGTTGTTCCAATTGACATTTCCAATTATGCCTTGTAATAGATATAGATATTTCTATAAATATAATCTACCTGCTATTTAACCCTTTCAAATTTGACACCTGCATAAGAAAGCAAATGCATAGACATATTCACCAAAATATTTAAATGATCACCTTTAGATCAACAAGTTAAATAAAAGTGTTGAATTAAAAAGGTATATATATATATATATATATATATATATATATATATATATATATATATATATATATAGAGCTACTCAATATTAGACTGTAAGAAAAGATCTATTGAGAAGTACCTAATGGTATGTGAGGGTAAGATACAGCAAAATAGTTTTGAAACAATATTCAAAAATATTATAAAAACTGCTTTCTTTAGCCAAGCTACAGGACTAAAAGGACATCACTAGTGGTTAATGGGTATGGCAGTATCAGCCACAGAATGGATCACATTGAAGAACTCAGTGGGGCACATTTATAAACACTGGGCAGTAAACCAATCAGTAAATGGTTTTTTACCTGCCGGCTGCAGCTTGAATGATGAAAGCAAATATTTGATTGGTTATCATTAGTGACGGGCAAATTTATTCGTCAGGTGTGAATTCGTTGGGAATTACCTCGATTTGCTGCCGGCTAATAAATTCGCTAAATGACAGCGAAAATTCACCTGTCAAAAATTAGCTGGCATCCAAAAAAATGCGAGGCAACGCGCATCAAAAACGTGACAAGACTCATTTCGTGAATTGTTCGCCAAAGTGAAACGGTATAGATTCGCCCACCACTAGTTACCATGTGTTACTGCATATTTGCCCAGTGTTTATATTATAAATTTTGGCAGTAGATGAATTATGGGGCTGGAGCTATTTTAATGGTTAGGGTAAGACCCCTTAATTCCAGTAAAGGGAATTAAGCACATCAAATATTGTGGCAGTTTGTGACCATTTTCTGTTTCATCATGAGAATTACAGTACCTTGTGCACAAAGTGAAGTCCATAAAGAAATGGGTTACTAAGTCTACCTGGAAGAACAGCTTGGATTGAATCGGAATGCAACTGGGAGCTAATCCCCACAGACATGTTCCAAAATCTAGTGGAAGCCTTCACAGAATAGTGTGGCTGTTGTTATAACAGTGAATGGGGGACCAAGTCAATATTAATTCATTTAAAATGAAATGTTCTAAAATCACAAGTGTGATTTTTATATGTCTGCATAGCTTTGGGCACAAAGTGTTTGGAGTACATATATTTACCAATTCATTGTGAGAATGTGTACTTTCCAAAATATATTGTTCTTTATGAGGCAAGTTTATTATTATTATTATTATTATTAATAAAATTTATGTAGTGATAACATATTTATAGAGAGATTTACAGAGTTTATACAAAGTATATATATTTCTGTTCAAGGCACACTGTTTACTGGGGTGTTTTTAAATTCTATAAGCTCTTGTGGCCAGAGCTACTGTATCAATTTGTCTGTGTCAGTTGCTACTGTATATACAGCACTGCAGTTCGTGCTTGTACCATGGTCATACATCTCAATACTTTTCAAAGCATCTATTGCCTGGCAAGTGACTGTACAAGTGCTTTACAGGCAATAGTAATGTAAATTTATTGTGAGCTGTTTAGTGGTAACTTTTCAAGCTATTTAATTATGCAACACTAAGGTGCAGATTTATCAACGGTTGAATGTTGAAGTACTTTTGAAGTATTTTCAACGTTTTTTAAACTATCATTACTTCAATATTCTAATTAAAAAAGACCAATCCAACCAGAGGGCTGACCACTATATGCAATAAAAAGCATTACGTTTTCCCAGGAGCAGGAACCAGTAACTAATAAGATGTTTAAACTAGTGACCAGTAAATGCTACCTGCTGATTGGTTGCTATTGTTTACTGCACCCGGGCAAACTTAGTGCCTTTTACTACATAACCCAAAAAGTCTTCTGGATTTAGATATCTTTTACGTGTGAGATATAATCAAAGAAAGAGCTTCTTGTCTCTGAAGTAATAAGCGAGAACAATGTTGTATATAGAGTTTATACTTGCATTATAAAAGCATTATGTAATTAAGGGAGGTGTTTCTTTCCTTTGCTGTCTAAGAAATATTATATACATAGTTTCAGTCAGTCAGTTCTACAAGGTCCAGATTTATTTATTTTTTTAAAGAAAGGATAACCTTATATACTATAGCAGAGCTATTCTGTTTTATTTCTGTTTGCAGCTCATGCATGTACGGTCAGCCAGAAATTAGTTAACAGCACCTTTTTAGAGGACATTGTTTGGAACTGAACAGAGCGGAGTACAGCAGTAGAAGACACCCCCAAGTGGTCTTTTCAAGCATAATTCTGCCTAGAGCTATAGAAATGGAGACAGAATTAACAGTGCAGCTACAAATTGTCTTGTTGAGTGAATTTATACTGCCCAACTCATCTAGTGTAAAGGAACAAATAAACTTTTGTATAAAAAAAAAAGGGGGACAATTAATAAATATGTTAAGCAACCAGATTTGTTTGTGTACCCTCATTCATGTCACACAGTACTAGTACTAGGTTCCAGATCATGTGTAAACTGGGGACATTTCTAGAAAATTCATCAAAAAACTTTTTTTATTCTATTTTTTACTTTTTTTTATATTTTATATAATGCAAACATACAATGTTCAATGTTAGCAGTATCCTACAAGTACAGCCTATCATACCAGATATTGCCATATTTGTTATTGCCAATCTCATATCGTTTTCATATACATGTTCCATGGTGTCCAAATTTCTATGTTTTTCCACTTTGTCTGCAAATAAAGCCATTACAATATAAAAGATTTTGTGTAAGATTCTTTTGACCATGAGTAGCAATAGATGTTTGTAATCATTGCAGCGAAGACTGGACCCAAGAGTTTATTTTCTCAGTGAGCTCTTTAGTGGGAAGGGCTAATAATGCTATGAGGGCATCAAAATGAATGGGTTTTGTTAAAAACCTTTTCTATCATCCAAAAGATGTCCACCAGATGTGTTTGTAATCTCCTGTACATCCCTGAAACAAGTACAAGAAGAGGAAGAGTCATTTATGTGTTTCCTTGCTGGGGTGATATGCCAACACATCAAAACCTTATATGCGGATTCTTTTATAGCAGTATTTGGGGAGATTTTTTAAATGGTATCCCAAATTAAATTCCATTCTCTTTGGGAAATTGGTTGTTCTATATCTATTTCCCAATGTTTCATATATTTCAAAGGGTCCTTGGTATCAAAAGACATCATTTGCTTATATAGGCGGGAAAGAGTTCCCTTAAGTTTTCCCACCCGTTGAAAACATGTTTCAAGTAATCTAAGTGGTCGATTCCTAAAGGAAATGTCGATTGACTTGATTGAGTTAAGAATATCGAAGTCTCTTTCTCAGACAGATTTTGTTTGGATTGCATGTACTGCAATGATTTCATTCCAGTAGATAAAAGTATGTCTTGTATGTGAATACAGTTGTCTTTCCACCACTGATATGTTGCATAACCAGGAAGAAAAAGTGGATTACTATGGATTGGTATAAGGTATTCTTGATCTGAGCCAGGTGGAATTCTGTAAAGTATTGTGCCATGTATATATTGTGTGCTTTAAAACTGAAACAGAGATCGAACAGGATTTGATCTGATATTTTTCCATCCATAAATAACATGTCAAATCAGTGGGGTGAGCCAGGAGCACTTCAAGCTGTACCCATTGATTCTCAGAGTAAGGTAAATGCCATTGCGTGGCCTGGGAAAATCATGCTGCTTTATAGTAAATTCGACAGACTTATCCCACAATTTATGGGAGATCTACTGTTTACATGGTACCTTTATTTATGCCTGGTGGTTTGTTAGACCAGATTAATTATTCAGTTTTGTAGGAAAGCAATATCTTTGGTGCTAACATTCACTGGTAGCATACAGAATTTATACAGCATTTTAGGTATCAGGGGGATTTGGACTGCTTGAATTTTCCTAAACCATGAAATAGCACAGTGTTTCTCATCAACCACTGCAGCACCCATTAAAACAGGGGAATCCTGGTGCTACCACCACCTCCAAACAAGGCTGTAGCCCAGGGTTTTGTAGAAGATTGTTGTAGGAGATTGTTGCTGAAAGGTGTTCAAATGGATACTTTTGAGATAATATATTGTATACGATTGTGTTTACGGAACGCATATTAGGACATCGTCGCATAAGAACGATGTCCTACATGCGCCCTCCTAAGTCTATTGAATGCTGCGTCCGATGTTTGTAAACTCACCCGTCCTAAGAAGCTTCAGTAAGGTATAGGTCTTCTGTCCTCCTTCTTGCGACGTCAGCCCTCCCTCCTCCAAACTCAGCCCTCCATAAGTAGTTCATGCAGGCCTGAAATGTCGTTTGTTTGGGATCTCAGCCAAGTCATTATACAAGCAGGAGAAAAGAAATGATAAACAACTATTGTAAAATAAAGCATGTTGTGTATTATGTCCTGCTGGCATGAGCTTAAACATTTATTATTGCTGAAATGACCTGAGTAATAAACATCCAGTTGGGCAACCATAATTTGGGTCATAGTGTGTAGGCAGCAGAATAAAATTTTTTGAGATTTGGGGGAGAAATTTGAGGAGTGGTCAGGCAAACTGAAGCTACTCTAGACCTGGTCCTTGTAAGGCAGATAATTAGATTACAAGGACATAGATACACAGACATTAAGCAGAAGGATAACAAAACAAACGGAACCTTGAATACATAATGCCATTTATGCTTATAGGCCTATTAATATTCAAGACCTTTTATTATTCCACAATTTCGCAAAAACATATCTCCAGTTATTGCAAGTTTGAGTTTTCCAAACTCTAATGGGAAAAAAAGCTTGAAAATTTACATGAACAGATTTGGCAACAAAAATCTAGGGAATTTGTAAAGAAGCATATTGGGGATATATTTTCAATATCCATGCTGTTTTTTTTTTTTTAATATCAGATTTGCAGATCCCTCCAGATCCCTGCTTCCCTCCATGCGTGTACGTGTTCTTGATGTGTGTGCACTTTTTTTTTTCTTTGCCATTGCCCAGAAGGAAGGAAGATTGTTCAGGAAGCAGTTCTGGGCTGGCAGGGCCCACAAAAGCAGGGGCCCACCTTGTTTTTTCCCCAGTCCAACCCTGTATCCTATTCTTAACAGTAAATGCAATACTATTCAGCACCGAAACTAGATGTTACCGTGGCCTCACAACAAAATCTTTGGAGGGACCCCCATCCACCAAAATCTTTGGGAAGGGGAACAATTTTCAACATATATAAATTAAATCAAGATCAGCTTTGCTGTTTCAGATCACTGGTGCAGGGACTGATAAGAAAGATCTATAATCTCTGTAAAGCCGTGAAGAATATGTTGGCGTTAATAATAATATTAATATGTTCTTCTATTGGAGAGTATCTTTCACCTCCTTGCCTTTACTCTCTTCCAAGCTGCATACAGCCTGCCATCTAATCTAGCCTTGATTTGCTTTCTGACCGCAGCCATACTAGGAGCATTGATCCATGTCGTTTAAATCCCTCCGCTATATTGAACTGAGCTCTAAAGCACACACAATGTATGTTTCTGCAGCTTCCATGGAAACTGCTGTAGTCATTGCCTGTTTTAAACATAGAATTATATGTCAACATACACATATATATGTAGCTGTATTTTTAATAAGATGATATATGTAGGCCTTGATGCATGCTGCATGTCCTTTAAAATCCCTGCGTTGCTGTAACTTTAAGAATTTAGACTGAAACACCTTACATGAACTCTGCTGCAGACAGTGAAGGGAGGGGGAAAAACTTGGCCCTTGTTGCTTCGCCATTACTCATGATGTCATTTTTCAGGTGTCAGTTTGCCGAGAGAGACTAGAGTAAGGCTTGTTGCTAGGACATGAAAGGGAAAGTTGGATGCGATTGGTTTGTCTGTGCTCCCTGACGAGCCAATGGAAGGAGAGTAATAGAAAGCAAGAGCTCATTCCCCCTCCTGCTCTGGTTTTAATAATGAGTGGGGAACTGCACTGCACAGAAACTATGCACAAAGATCTCACCAGGGAGAGTTCAACACTTTTCAAATAATGATGCAAATAAGGGCAAATTAGTGGACTGTGCCATATGCTTTACAGCAAGGAACCAAGAGAGCTACAGTAGGAAATGTCTCAGTGTACAAGCAGTTGCCCATGTCACCTTCAAAGGAAGAGGGGGGGTGCTGGATAATTGTTTTTACATCAGAATTTTTTGGAATAATTTCTTTAGTAGGAATAGCTGGCCCTGTACTTGGTGTTAAATTGAGGCTTGTCTGGAATCCAGCAGAAGCAAGCCTGATTTATAACAATGGGCCCTCGAATCTTTCTGCATTCAGCTTCGGTCCTGTATACATATCATTAATTAATAAAATTTCATCTCCTAAAATCCTTTTGCAGGTGCTTCGCTGAAACATGCATTCCTGATAAAGAGATAGCTCAGATGGGTAATAATACAATCAGGAATCATGTGTTTATTATTGTGTTTTTTCTCCTCCGGCATGTTAACAATGTTTATTATTTTGCTCAGGAGGAAGTTGTTGTATGGACTCATAAGGGGACACTATTTCAACTGACTTAAAGCTGCAGTTGGTGATACATAGGATGATAAAAGCTGCCAGTTCAACCCCTCCAGACATTGTCAGACTGGCCCACCCAGATACCAGGAAAACTCCTGGGGGGCCCTGGTGTCAGTAGGCCTCTTGCTTCTAAACATTTGGCCTATTCCATGGTTATTCCTTATTTCCTTACGGGAACAAATATGCTTATAAATGGAAGAATAGAGTATAGTATGTAGAGAAGAGAGACTAGGAGAATAAAGAGGTTGAGTGAGGAGAGGAGGAACAATAGTTTGTAAAGTGGGCCCTAAGCCTAAGGTTTTATGGAGGGCACCTTGCATCCCAGTCCAACACTGCCTCCATACACATTTAGTAGCTTATAAACCTCTGTATGGACCATGCAATATTCCTGCTCAATTTCTGACCCAATAGCGGCCCTATGTATATCAGGGAAGTTTGAAAATCCTGTCAGAAAAGACCACACCTTACCAAAAAGACCCTGTAGGGCAGGGATCCCCAACCTTTTTTAACCGTGCAAGAGGTGGCTGGAAATCCTTACTCTTCGCACAAATTCTTTATGCCTGACAATCCTGTGTGCGACTCCGTCTATGTAGGGAATAAATTCCAGTAGTTTCGGATGGGCACAGTATATCTCTCAGACATCTACCCCTTTTGTAGCTGAACATTGGGAGGTTGTTTCACTCTCTAGATGTTTTTAATCTTATTGCAAATTTGTATCTCTTTTTTATTCACAGTGCTACTTCACACAAAGAAACTTTGTTGCTTTTTATGAGGTGATACCTGGATTAACATTTGAAAGAACTGGACACTCCACATTTATATTGTGATCACAAAAGATTTTATGTAAATTTTCAGAGGGTGGTATCAACCTCAGTGGGTGGGTTTGGCTACCACCTAGCACTTCCTGTTATACACTTTAAAGGGGTGGTTCACCTTTACGGTAACTTTTATTATGTTATAGAATGGCCAATTCTAAGCAACTTTTCAATTGGTTTTTATTATTTATTTGTTATAGTTTTATAGTTATTTGTCTTTTCGTCTGATTCTTTGCAACTTTCAAATGGGCGTCGCCGTCCCCTTCTAAAAAAACAAATGCTCTGTAAGGCTACAAATGTATTGTTATTGCTACTTTTTATTGCTGATCCTTCTATTCAGACTCTCTGCTATTCACATTCCAGTCTCTTATTCAAATCAATGCATGGTTGCTAGGGTAATTTGGGCTCTAGTTACAAGACTGCTTAAAATGCAAATTGAAGAGCTGCTGAATAAAAAGCAAAATAACTCAAAAACCGTAAATAATAAAAAATTAAAACCAATTGCAAATTATCTCAGAATGTCGCTCTC
Organism: Xenopus borealis; assembly: GCA_024363595.1. Lineage (NCBI taxonomy): Eukaryota > Metazoa > Chordata > Amphibia > Anura > Pipidae > Xenopus > Xenopus borealis. The sequence continues at coordinate 79,090,199 of CM044443.1, read as the reverse complement.
TACATCATACTAAAAGTTATCTCAAAGGTGAACAACCCCTTTAAAGGTGTTGATTTTGAGTAATTGTTCACTTGACAAAGGGCCCTTGAAGGCTCGAAACATGTTGTACCAATAAAACACGATTTGAAGCAGTTAACCTGCCTGCTTGCCTGTATCCTGTAACCTTTACTGCTGGAACTTTTTTAACCGTGAGCCACATTCAACTGTAAAAATAGTTGGGGAGCAACACAAGCATAAAAAAGACCCTTGGGTTGCCAAATAATTGCTGTGATTGGTCATTTGGTGGCCCCTACGTGGACTGGCAGCCTACAAGAGGCTCTTTTTATGCAATTAAAACTTGCATTCAAGCTTGGAATTCAAAAATAAGCACCTGCATTGAAGACCCTGAGAGCAACATCCAAGGGGTTGGAGAGCAACATGTTGCTCACGAGCTACTGGTTGGGGATCACTGCTGTAGGGCAACAGCAGGTCTGCACTGGGAGTCAAAATAAGCCCAAACAGCCCCCACCAGCCCACTAAATAGTGGCTGTCTATAGCATCTTGCAGCAGCCCCTCTGGCATTTGCCAGAATCTGCAGATCCACTCCTGGCCAGTGTCACAGAATGACTGGATCTGCTCACTTGGAGTTACTGAATGATCTTCAAATGCATGACCAGCTTTAAATATATTTGGATCTGTATATTGTTCTTTGGTAACATTTGGCATTTTCCTGCAAAAGTGAGTGGATCCACACCAATATGGATGTTACGGAAGCTTTATGGTACATCTCTCAACAACTTAGGAGCAAATTTAGGGTTGGGAAATGTTTTTTTCTTTGGTCACTCTTATTGTGCCATTGGCCCTGTTTCTTGTAACTGTGATGCCTAGTGGGTTGCAGTCTCTTTTTCCCTTTTTCTTTTAGATATTTCAACACTACCTTAAAGGAACAGTAACAGCAAAAAATAAGTGTTAAAAAGTAATAAAAATATAATGCAGTGTTGCCCTGCACTGGTAAAACTACTGTGGTTGCTTCAGAAATGCTACTATTGCTTATATAAATAAGCTGCTGTGTAGCAATGGGGGCAGTCATTCAAAGATGAAAAGGCTCAGGTTACACAGAAGATAAGCTCATAATGGTGTTATCTTTTATCCAATCCACCATTTAACGTGTGCCATATAGTCTTTTTTCAATTTCCGCCATTGCTACACAGCAGCTTGTGTATATGAACTATAGTAGTGTTTTTGAAGCAAACACAATTTTACCAGTGCAGGGCAACTGTACATTATATTTTCATTACTTTAAAACACTTACATTTTTTGGTGTTACTATTCCTTTACATGTGGTGTAAGGCTTAACAGCTCTACTTCTACCAGGTACGGCTGTATTTTCATTGTGTAGTTTTTTATTTCTAAACTACATTGTTTACATTACAAATAATTCACTCTATATAATTTTATTCCTGAACCAACAAAAGTATTTTTTTAGATGTAATGTTGGTGTGTAGGCAGCTATCTCAGGTCATTTTGATAGATAACGTGCTTTCAGAAAGCCAGTGCTGCACTATGGAACTGCTTTCAGATAAGCTATTGTTTCTCGTACTCCGTTCCATTGTTCTGTTGATCTATTGTACCACTGGCTGCTGGGGGGGGGTGATCTAACTCTTTAACTTGCAGTGCATCAGTAGAGAGTAACGTACGTTTATCAGGGCACAAGTTACATGACTGAGGGTGCCTGGGAAACTGACAAGTCAAGTCCCATGTCAGATTTCAAAATGAAATATTAAAAACAATTTAGCTTTTTGGCAAAATGGATTTCAGTACAGAAGTATTCTACAGCAACATTAATGAATGTGCTTTGAAAACGTGTTTCTTACCCATTGTGTGGGTATAAGTTCAGAGTTCACTTTGCAGCACAGCTGATCTGGGACTTAACTATTCACAGGGAAACCAAGCCAGATTATTGCAGGCTTACAGAAGATGCTTGCACTTTGATCAGCACAAGAAAATAAGAAAAGATAATTGCACCTCCTCCCAAGTAGGATCTTGAATTTTAAGGTAGGCCAGATTTTGTTTTTTAAAGTTTTTTTTTCCTTGAACACGAAAGGCCTCAAGTCACCATGGTATAGCAGCTGGGAAGCCAGTTGGGAAAGGTTAAACGTTCATAAAATGTTCTTTCACAGGTAATAGTTATAAATTAGGCAAATCATGAAGGAAAATATAGGTAAGCAGCAGGATTGGTCAATGTTTGTCACAAGGGTCACAATAGGAGAGTATAAATATTAAGTCGGCAGGGCAAGGGGCTTACCTGCTAGGGAACGATTTTAAGACACTCCTACCATGCTGTCCAGCTTCACCTCTGCCGCTTCGCCAGACGAGTTGCTATGCTGGATTTAACAGTGAGAGAGACGGTGTGAAGCTATCCTGGAAGCCTTTAACCAGCCCCAAAGGGAAAAGTAGAATATGGAGGCCTGCCCATCAGAGGAATAGGAAGAGCCCGCTGACACGTTGCTCCCTCCCCAACCAACACAGCCTGCAGCACCAGCTCCTGCCAGAACCAACAGAGCAACAAGATGAAAGAAGCAGAAGCCAGCCATCCAACTGCGCAGAACTGTTGTCGCTTCTAGGAATAAAAACAGCCCCTATGGCTATGGAGCCATAGGACGGGTGGGAAAAGACAATGAAGTGACAGATAAGGCAAAGGTAGAGCCACATAACACACTTAACTACCCAAATTGGGAGATTGATGTGCTCTGTAAAAACCTCCTAAATATGAGTGGAATATTTTGTTTTTATACACATAAGAAATAAATGGTTTTGCACTATTTTCTGCGCTCTATGGCGGAATTTATCAAAGAGTGAAGTTCCGCCACCAGAGGGAAATTCCACAGCTCTCAATTCATATCTATGGGATTTTGAAAGGCGTATTCATCAATGAGTGAAAGTGAAATTTCACCCTTTAATAAATACACCTTCAAAAATCCCAAAGAAATGAATGAATGGAGAGCTGCGGAATTTCCCTCTAGTGGTGGAACTTCATTCTTAACTTCACTCTTTGATAAATCTACCCCTATATCCTTTAACAGCCTGGATCAATCTTAAAGAACCATACTTGATTTACATGCTGAATGAATTTAAAGATTTAAACTTTCGCAAGTACCCACGAAGTAATTGGACACCTCATAGTGGTAATTGGGGAGAGTGTGGAACTACAACTACCACTAACCCACTACACTAAGATCCCTTTTATGGTGCATCTACTCATTTTTCCTAGCTTTCAGCGCTGACTCAAACAAAATGTGAATTTGAGCATAATAATAGTGACAATACCAATGAATGTGGAAAAAATAGTGCCATTCCTAAAGTTGTACCCAGAACAGCAGAAAGCACAACTCATATTTGAAGGTTTTTCCAAGGGTTTTTGGATCCCTTCAGATGATGAATTCACTCCCATAATTTTTGACAATTTAAAATATAGCCCAGGGGCATGGATGGCCAAGACTAATATAGAGGCAGCAAATACATGTCAAATATTACTAGATACATTTATTAATTTATGACAGGAATTTGGCATTCCACTGGCTAAAGAAAAGACAATTTACATACAAATCTTGAGATGCAATTTTTCTAGCATGAGGATAAATTAATCAAATTAAGAAGTCTGATAGATTCTACGATAACAGTCAAGAAGTTAAAACAAAAAATACCTGCAATCACTAATTGGACACATATTTTGCCACAAAAAATAATCCCAATGGGCAGAGTTTTCAATAAAAGGTTAACAGCATTAACAGCACGAGTTAATAACCAGAATTGGCATATTAGAATACCAAGTATAGTAAAGCAAGATTTATGGGTATGGAAATCATTCTTGTACAAATCTAATGGAAGGACATGCTGGGAAGAAGAGTTTATAGATAATACAGCCATAGAGCTTTACACAGATGCAGCTGCATCTAAGGGATTTGGTGCATTTTATAAAGGCCAATGGTGTGCTCAACCATGGCCTGAAATATGGGTTCAACTAGGATTGACAAAAAAATATGGTATTACTAGAGATCTTCCCAGTCTTAGTGGCCTTAGAGGTGTGGGGTCAATATCTGGTAAAGAAAAGAATCCTGTTCCATTGCGATAAAATGAGGGCAGTAGAAGTCACAAATAACTTTTCAGCAAAATCCAAACCACTTCTAGTGATAACGAAGCAAATAGTTCTGAAAGGGTTAGAATTTAATATTTGGCTTAAAGCAAAACACATACCAGGACGTGAAAATAAGATAGCTGATGCACTATATATTTAGATATTTTCACTCGCATGGTGCCTCCCACAGAGGTAACTGGGATCACTTGCCCACCTCACCAATGGGAATTTATGTAAGAAACCTTAAAAACAGTAATTTCCAGTAGCAGAGAAGTCTTGGTCCTCTTATTCAAACCTTTGTTCTTTGTGGTCAAAGCATGTGATTGGCAACAGCAATAATAGGTAATCAGATAACCTAATTCTTCTAATAGACCAAACACAATCACAGGGGAAATCCCCTGAATACCATTTAAAAAAATATATAGCAGGGATTTCATTCTTCCTGAAGCTTTTTGATATGCCAGACGTTACAAAGAAGCAAATTGTTATGCATCTGCTGAAAGGCTATCAAAAAGCAAAACCCTCAACAGACAAAAGAAAACCCATAACTTTGGCAATATTGTTGCAATTGATTGACAGGTTAAAAGAACTGTGTACTTTGGAATATGAGAATGTAATGTTTAAACGGTTATTCATTGTTTCATTTTTTGGAGCATTAAGAGTGGGTGAAACAGTTTTCTCTAGCAAAATCATACCTGGGGTCTAAATGCAATACATGTTTGCATGAAAATGAAGGGTTACATATTATAATCAGGCTAAGTTCTAATATTACATATTGAAATCTAAAATGGATACAGAAGGAAAAGGTGAAAGCATTTGGTCAGGCCCATTTCATCAGCAAGCACTTTGCCCAGTTATTCAGTATATATAGGAATTTGGCAAAAAATCCAGACTTCATGCACCATAATGGTGAGTAAATTAAAATTTTCTCAAGTTCTAAAAAGTACAGTCTGTAGAGTCGGCTTTGATGCAAAATCTTATGGAACACATTCCTTTAGAATCGGATCAGCCACACAGTTAGACCTATTCGGAGCCAGGGAGGAAGAGATCAAAAATGTGGGAAGATGGAAATCGATTTGATACAAAATATACATGTATATACGTCCCAGTTTAGTGGATAATTGTTGATTTCTTTTTTCACAGGCAGAAACTATTTCAGTCTTCATTATAGGCCATTCCTACATTTACAGGGCTGCAAGAAGAGCTGCCAAGAGGGAATATGGGACTAATCTAAATTTCAATAAGAAAGAGGTAATAATTACCTGGTTCGGTAAGAGTAGCTATGGCATGATTTGTTGGCAATGTTATCTCAAATGATATCTCAGTGGGGCCAACCAGAAATAGTACTGATTCACATGGGAGGCAATGACATTGGTAAGGAAAAGACTATTGAGATTGTGTGTAGTGATGGGCGAATTTTCATTTCCAAAAGTTTTGTTTGTATGGTAAGAAATAGTATTACTTGGTTTCAATCTCCAGAGAAAAAAGTATTAGACAGATGTTGAAAAAAGATCAACGCCACTATTGCAAAATTTGCAAAAAAAAAAATTGTATCTTTTCACTTACAGACTCACAGACCTGAAGCAGTGGCCTTTACAAGGACGATGTTCATCTATCGGACATAGGGTTAGCATATTCAATAATGGTTTACAAAACGCAATAGATTTAGCAAAATAAAAAGGTGCCCAAGCTGGGCTTTGCCGTGGAGAGGCTTGTTTAATTTGAAATTATGGTTAAGAAAATTAATGCTCCTGGCCAAGCATTAAGGTGGAGCCAAGAGAAAATATATATAGGCGGCGGGAAGTTTGTAGTATTTCTTGCTGGCTAGGTGCCTATTTTTCAGTTGCCACAAGGTATGTGCTATATACAGTATAGGTTCATATAGAAAGTATTATTAAAACAAGCTGCAGCCACATTATATACCCAGTTCTGGTCTCTGTGTGTAACATACTTGGTGTTTAGCTCATACACTGATCCCATGTTTTATTAGTTCAGGTATCATTGTGATTTGGGCAGGCTTAGCCTCCCAAATCTTAATGCTTGCTTGGTATGCCTATGGCTTGTCTTGTGTAGGGGAGGCCAAGACCACTTACAGGGAAAGAATGAACAATCCTACATGCAAATATGTGCCAACTTCTAATAAGTTTTTATTCAGAATGATTTCACTTTTTTTGCCTTTGGTCTGAATTGGTCTTTATGGCCTCTTCCTTCCAGGTTCTCAGTGCCAATTTATTCATTGGCATGACCAACTCAACAGTACATCTATATACTGTACTAATACACCACAAACATTTTTGCTACAAGTAGGAAAGTTGAATATCTATATTAGCTGAGCCGATTGGGCACAATTTATACCTGCAGAATCGTATAAGGTTACCAGGTCACTTGAAAAGTGATGGATCATAAAGAACCACTACTCTATTTAGCAAATGGCAATATGTAGAGCTAAGCATGGACATTTATCCTTACTTAAATAGCCATTGTATCTCTGGAAGGTTGGCTACAACTTCTGCACTCTTCTATTACTTTTCATAGACCTTCCTTTGTGTTATAATCTCATAACAAGAACAAGAAGGAAAACACGGATACATCTGAATAAAATGACCAAAATGTTTTGTCCGTTATTTTATGTACAGACATTATAGAAGTAGAAGCCTTGGAAAGTTTATGTAATTTTTCCCACCTAACTTTGGTGCAAATTCACACAAAATGCATATTGAACTTAAATTTTTTTTGACAAAATGATTAATAAAGGCACAAAAATGGGTGCGTTATCTGCATTCATTTTGTTTCTTTCTGCAGTTGTGATGCACTTGAGAAATGCATTTTAAGACTGAAAAGAGGAAATGCAAATGAGATGCTGGGGAACATTGAAAGTGTTCATCAAGTGCAAAATTAAATAGATCACTGGACACACTATAAAACATCTAAACTGATTTACACAATGTAACACAAAAATTACTGACAATGAAAGCTGAAAATTTCCATAAAAAGAAATGAAGTTACGGTCCAAAGGTGAAAAGTGCATAGCATTACAAGAGACAGAGAGAAGAAGAAAAACGTAATAGGGTCAACCTTTCAACTTAGTGACCCCCATTGGGCTTTAGCTCATGCACATTCTGAATCACAAAAGACTGACCTGGTCACTGGTATGAATGGGCTCTGGACTGACAGTGCCAGTCTTTTTCATCTTCTAGGACCAGAAGAGCAATCAGCACTTTTTCCAATAGCTGTAACAGCAGCCCATAGAGCAGGGGTCCCCAACCTCTTTTTACTTGTGAGCCACATTTAAAAATAAAAAGAGTTCGAGAGCAACACAGGCATGCAAAAACTTCCTGGGGTGCCAAATAAGGGCTATAATTTTCTATTTGGTGGCCCATATGTGGAATGGCAGTCTACACGAGGGTCTATTTCACAGTAGACCTGGTTTTTATGCAAATAAAACTTGTCTCCAAGCCTGGAATTAAATATTAATCACCTGCTTTCAAGCCACTGGGAGCAACACCCAAGGGCTTGGTGAGCAACATTCTGCTTGCAAGCTACTGGTTGGGGATCACTGTCATAGAGCATCAGTATCATGTATTGCTACAGCATGGAATACTTTGTGTGTATGATTATGTGAATATATTATAAATATTTAGGTCAGTGAGTGGTTCTCGGATTAAATTTTCTTGTGGCTGCCAATACAGTCAATGCCAAATTCAGTTGGCCACACAGCAAATATCTGTGGTTGACAATGCGGCCACAGACAAACCCAAATGACCACATAATTATGTGCTCCAAAATCTTAGCCTTTTCCTAAGAGAAATCTGTAAAAAGTGAATAATTGCCCAATAGTGGAGGAAATGGCCCCAACACGCTATCAGATCTGCTTATATTTATAGTATTCAAAAACATGCACATTATAGAGACTTGCTTCTACTACATGGTCTGTACTCTGTACTATTTTTACTAGTGATTCTGTCATGTTTTTTATGGTGTAGTTTTATTTCTAAATGATACTGTTTACAACTGGGGGACAGACTTGCACTCTATGGGCAGGAATAGATTATGCGACACTAATGCTTTTATAGGACTTCGTGCTTTAAGCTTTGGCCATACCACCAGAGGAAGCAGGTTTAAAAACCTGTGAAATGCATAGAAGATAGCTCTTTTATGGACTTTTAAGATTTTAATCATATTGTACCACATGGATTCCTGATGAACAATTTGAAATGCATATGACTTTGATGGAGTATAGATCATTCAGGAATTTAATTGTATTGATGATATCCTTCAAATAAGAGGGTAATCATCCTTTTTAGCATGTGCAATCCCTCCTGCCCATAGAACTTTTTTGTAAATCTCTTTCCCAGTTGTATTTTTTGAGACTCTGGAGTGACCACATGGGATGAGACTGCAGCGGCAAGAGCTGTTCAAGGGGCAGGAGACATTGTAACCAGCGAACCTTTAAAGAAGAAGGAAGATCAGATTGTGCTGCTCCATACACAGACGACAGTGATGAATATAACTTTTGTACACCAGGGAGACAAATGACTTAATGGTACTACACTATAGGAGGCTTTGTTCTGAGGTGCAGTAACAGCCAGAGTACAGGCCGGAGACTATAAGCAAGTCTCTCTATGATGTGCATGTTTCTGTATACTCTATGTAAGTAGATCCAATAGTGTGTAGTGGCCACTTCCTCCACTATTGGGCAATTCTGCACTTTTTTACAGATTTTCCCAAGGAAGAGGCTAAGCTTTTGGAGTACATCATCATTGGACTTATCTACGGTAAGTGGACCAGTGGATCCATGTATTTTGATGCCTCAAACACCTACACATTATGTTAGTGCACAGCTATCAAATTTAAAACTCCTGCAAAGAAAGTTCAGATGAATCTAATGGCAGTGCAGTAGCTGATTAACACCTCAATAGTTCCTAATTACCATATTTGGGCTATTGACATGAAATTCACAACAGATGTCGGTAACAACCACAGCAATCTGCAAATACAAAGAAATCAAAACAAATAAATCCATAAATTAAGTTGTGTGTAATAAAGTGGAATTACACAGGCAATAAGTATTGAACACGCTCACTGAAATGTATTTATTACATAGTAGAAAAGCCTTTCTCCTGTACAGAGAAACTAATCCCAAACATTGCTCAGGCAAGACTTCTTCCACACAAACTGTCTTAAAATCTTTGAGGTTCTGGGTGCCTCTCCTATGAACTCTGATCTTCAGTTCTTTCCACTGATTTTCAGTCAGATTCAAGTCAAGTGATTGACTGGGCCATTTTATTTCTTTCTCTGAAACCTACTGAAAGTTTCCTTGGCTGTGTGTTTGAGATCATTGTCTTGCTGAAATGTCCACCCTCGTTTCATCTTCAGCATCCTGGTAGGTGGCACTAGGTTCTTATCAAGATTTTCCCAGTACATTTCTCCATTCATCCTTCCTTCAATTATATGAAATCTGCCAGCATCATATGCTGAAAAATAGCTCCACATCATGAAGTTCCCACCTCCAAAGTTCACTGTTGGCACGTTATTTTTGGGGTGATGTGCAGTGCAATTTCTCCTCCAAACATGGGGAGTACAAGGACATCCCAAGATTTCAATTTGGCCTCATTTGACCAGACTTTATTCTCCTAAAATTTCATTGGCTTGTCCAAATGCTGTACAGCAAACTTCAACATGCTTTTTCTTCATCGGTAGAGTCTTGCATGGTGAGCATACATAGAGGCCATGTCTAAATACCGACAGATTTTTTTTTTCTACTTCAAAGTTTTATTGGGTTTTTATAAACACAACAGATTATGATTAGTGATGGGCGAATTTGTTCGCCAGGGGCGAATTCGCGAAACGCCAGCGAAAATTCGCTGAAAAAAACGAGTTGTGCGTCGTTTTTGACCCGACGAAAACGACACGTCGAAGTTGACGCAACGCGCGTCAAAAACGCGTCGCGACTCATTTTACGAATTTCTTCGCCAATTGCCTAATTTCTCTGGAAATTCGCTAATTTTTAGGCGAAGCGAAACGGGGTAGATTCGCCCATCACTAATTATGATTTACATATTAAATATGTCAAGATAAACATAGAAGAATATACATTGCTACATGACATAGCATGTCATCGGTTTTACATATTTAAATAAAAAGAACTGTTAACTAATACGGTAGAATCAAATATTAAAAACATCCTTGAACTAATGGAGATACTTTATATATAAAATCAGATTTGTAATATCCCCAAGATTTCAATTTCATGACTAAGATCAATATGTTTGAAGAAAAAAGACCAGTTATCCAAAAACCTGCGCTTTAAATGAGGGTTATTTATTTTTGTCCAGAATGCTTCCTGCCAACATAATTGATTTATCTGAGATAAAACAGCCTTCATGGAGGGGGAAGCTTCTGAGAGCCAATAAAGAAGAAGAGCAGCAACAAAACAAAGGATCAAGTCAATTAAATCCTTAGTATTGGGTTTACTCTGGTTTATTCCAGAAATAAAAGGGCAGCCTATATTTAAGACCGTGTAAAGCTTATTTTTAACTTCGAACAAAGAAAATACTTTAGTCTTTGCCAGACCAACTCAACTCCATATTGAGAGATTTCATCAAGTTTCTTGGCATTCCATGTCTTTTTGTACCTCCTTTTTTTCATTTGTTCAATACTTATTCCTTGTATCATTGCACTTTATGACACAACGTCATTGATGTATTTATTTGTTTTGATATCTTTGTATGTGAGGATTACTTGGGTTGTTACGGACTTCTGGTGTAAATACAATTACTGAAAAAACATTGATGTGTTCAATACTTATTTTTATTTATGTTTTAACCCCCCTATTCAGTTTAGAAACCTAATGATCTATTTATATATCTGGTAAATATTTGGTTTAGTATTAGGGGGAGTTCACAAAAGTAGGGATACACCGAATCCAGAATTCATTTCAGATTCAGCCGAATCCTTGTGTCTGGCTGAACCGGATTGCATATGTAAATTAGGGGACCGGAAGTAAATCACACGACTTTTTATGACAAAACAAGGAAGTGAGAAAAAGTTCACACCTTTTCCTTTCTCACCCCTAATGTAATATACATAATTGCATATGCAAATTAGGATTCGGTTTGATATTTGCCGAATTCCAAATAGAGGATTCAGTGCATCCCTAAACCAAAATGGTGATATTGAGTAAAAATTTAAGTGGAGAAAGGATTGGTCAGAATTTCCACCATATTCCCCAACCTCTATCTCTACTTCTGTGACTGTCTTAAATAGACAGTTTCCAGATTTGGTCTCTCACAAAAATACAAAAAATGTTACCAGCATATTTCTGAATTAGCTCTTCCTAAACCGGTCTGCCATAAGTTGACTTTCAGCTGTATATTTGCCTTATACTAATGATTGTGTCTTTCAGAGAAGCAATTTCCTTCCACTTTAAAGGTCATTGTAGTAGAACACTTTACTACATACACTTTTACAGAATTTCTAATCGCTCCGTTGATGAATGCAGTACTGCATGAGTTATAGCCATTAGGCCAAGGGCAGATTGAGTATTGGCTCCACTGCTCTGAGCTAGCATATTTTTTCAGGCTGAGAGCAGCAGTTCCGCTCCATTCAACTGAACTGCTTCCAATTGCATGCAGTATCACATAGCGGAGCAGAGGTTAGCCTAAAAATTACAGCTCAGTCAACAATCTCAGGTTCTTACTGAAATGTCCTGAGTTTGTCTGATCTCCTGCACGAACCTCAGAAAAACATACTTTTCTGAAATGTAAGAGGCTCTTGGCAAAGTCCAGAATATGCATCACCTGCACTTAGTAAGATAAACAGTAAGATAAGCAGATTTGAAGGGTAATTCACAAACTGTAATAACACATAAAATATGACCCTTTAACCCCAACAAACATATTCAAACTTTCCAAATGTTGTAAAATGGACATGATATTTAGGGGGTATGGCCATAAAATGTGAGTAGTCTAACAAAATTTAGATGTGCTACGCACAGTAGATCTTCCCCCCCTCTTTCCATTTTTTCAGTGGTAAGCTAGAGGTATGCTAGTGGGGTGAATGGATCTTGAAGGAAACAATGCAAAGCGGAGAGCAGAGTGTTATACTGAGCTTTACACCACACAAAAGTGTCTGTAAAATGTCTTTCTTTCACCAAAACAGGAAGAGTGATGATTGAGTCTGTATTTTGGTGGGTTTATATTCAGTGAATATGATGCAATTTACACCACTTTTACTCCAAAAAAAATGCTTCCTCCACTTTTGTGAATTCCCCCTTGGAGTCATGTGGGCTAATTTCTGAACATAGGTGCTAAATTGTGCTTTTTCAGTTACCCATCCCATACGCAACCAATACGCTTTCAATTTCTTACATGTAATAGACTGTTCAAAGCATTGTGGATTGGTAGCTATTGGCATCTGCAATTTGGCAGTTTCGCACCTATGTTGGTAAATGAGCCCTATTTCCCTTATACATTCCTCAAGAGTGTGGAAGGTTTCACAATACTACCTGCAGCTCTTCACGTAATGAAGTAAATAACATTCAAAGTAGTAATATAGTTCTTATATCAGATAAAAATTGACCATCTATACAATATCCCTTTCTGAATCAAAACCGTTGCTCTTTTCTACCATTGATATCAACATTATTCTAATGATAATTAGAATATTCTAAAAATTATATTGGTAGTAACCAACCCTTCTTAAATGTATTTCATGTATCTGCAAGTACAGTAGAAACCGGTCTCAATATAAATCCATGCCTCAGAAAGATCTATTGGCGAGTAAGATTATTTAATGGTCCCCTTAAATATTTATTCACACATGAATATTCCAGATATTCTGAGGGCTTCTTACTGGGGAGAGTTTCATCAGTGTCACTTTAGGCTGTATGCGTGGCAATGTACATCATAATTAGGGATGACTGAATTTTTTCCCCGTAGAGATGACCCCCCATAGACTCCAATGGGAATGTAGAGCATAAAAAAAAATGTCGGCCATAGACTTTAATGCATTTCGGCGAATTTTATTTAGAAGCAAAACAGGTCAAATTCGCCCATCCCTAGTCATTATGCTACCAATATTGTGGGGCTGTGGTAATTTTGTTTATAATATATACCATGAAACAGTCTTGCATTCTAATATACAGTCATTTGCAATAACATCTACATGAGTGCTGCCCATTGTAAGTTCATTCATGTACATCTATTGTACATTTTATAATGTGTGGGGAGTGTGACTGTCATATATAATATCCATTCTAACACCAGGTGCAAAAGGAATAAAGACAAACACTAGGTGCAGTTTTGAACCTGATTGCTTTAATGCAGGGACAAAAGAAATACCCAAGAATGGCCAGATTTCTACCCAAAAATGTGCAAAACATTAATTAGTGATCACAAATGTAAAAAACAGAAAACAAAATCAATTGTGAATCAAACTGTAATCCATGAATGCCCAATGTAACAGAACACAAAAATACAAACAAGAAAGAGGAAAAAAGGAAATTATATTTCAGCAGCAAAATGGTAATTCGAAAAGCAAAAATATGCAGATAGGCCAGCTAAATTGTAACGTTAGACGTTCCCAGCCATAAAGTATAATTCATTGAATGCCTGCTTTTACTAATCCCTATTTGGCTTTTTTACCATCCAGTGTAAACATTCACACACCAATTCTACAACACATCCCTTTATAATCCAAAAGCAGTAAATGGTTAGGACTTGTATTGGTAAAATACAGGGCAATGGGGAGGGGGGTTGATGTCTCTAAATTTATCTTTAAAACCATTTTCAGTACATATTTACAAGAGCACGATGTATTGTCAAAACAGTCTTTACACAATTCTAGCATCAGATAAAGTTTTAGATCTCTGTAGTACACAAGAGCCATCATATTTAGATGTGAAAAGGAGTTACATTTATGAAGCAATTCTAGGGATAGTAATTGTGTTATGAATCTACACTATGAAAAAGCAAGAAGCACTTTAATATGTGTAAACCATTAAAGGGGAGCATACACCTACTCTGTGTTCAGGACTTTAAAGGAACAGTTCAGGGTAAAAATAAAAACTGGGTTAATAGATAGGCTGTGTAAAATAAAAAATGTTTCTAATATAGTTAGTTAGCAAAAAATTTAATGTATAAAGGCTGGAGTGACTGGATGTGTAACATAACCGAACACAACACAACTGCCTGCTTTTCAGCTCTCTAAATCTGAGTTAGTCAGCGACTTGAAGGGGGACCACATGGGACATAACTGATCAGTGAATTTGCCATGGATACTCAGCATTGAGCTCAAATTCAAAAGCAACAGTTATGACAATGTGGCCCTCCCTCAAGTCATTGATTGGTTACTGCCTGGTAACCGCCTGGTAACCAGGGTAACCAGTCAGTGAAAACAAACAGAGCTGAAAAGCTGGCAGTAGTGTTCTGTTCTGTTAGGTTAGACTTACAGTCACTCCAGCCTTTATACATAAAATTGTTGGCTAACTATATAAGAAACAATTTTTATTTTGTACAACCTATCTATTTGCCCAATTTTTACTTTTATACTGAACATTTACTTTAAGTCTAAAGGGTCTTGCCAACATATTTTTAAATAATTTACCCCATTTGCATACATAGAGCTTTCTGTAAATTGCCTAAATATTGTGCTTTTTATAAAGTATTTTAATTTTTGCATATGCCTTGTTGCTTTCATCATCACTACCATAGTGGGAAGGGCTTTAGGAAATGTGATTCTGATGAATTGAGTGTAATAAACCAGAAAAGACTTATTGTTTTGCTACTTTGAAAAAACATGTCCACAGCAGGCTGACAAAATAATACATACATAATATCAACATCCCACCAGGTTTAACATTTTGCATAGCTAATGGGCACACATTTTACATAATACAGCTAGCTCCAGCAGAATGTATCCACTTTCAATGGTGCACAATTATGGATGCTTCAATGAGCTACCCTGCCTTATGCATATTTTGTGCATCCCTTTTTAAAAGGCAAATGTTTTCTAACCCCATATGTAGTATATTTCATAAGTACCATTATTAATAGCATGAGCCTGAAACGTTAAAAGGGAATATAATATATA